>CP050225.2:11164805-11707950 GCA_012066045.3 Morus alba | reverse complement strand
TTAAGAATCACTTTGTTTTTACCAAACACAAATTTCAACTGTGAATGGCTAAAGAATTGATTTTGAGCTTAAAAAATCACTACTAAATATACTCTAATTGATCTATATAGAGGTTTTACAGTTGTTAAAGCAAAGGCATTGAAAAATTCACAAGTTCAAAATCAGGAATCTTCTCAAAAAATAGCAGTTGTGTATCAAAAAAGATTACTTTAAAATGCTTTCCCTATCGCATTGCTCTTAAATCAGAAGCCACAAGGTTCAGGTTTACGGACGCAAAGTGCTGAATGGAATCAGAAGCCTGTATGCTAACAAGCAGGACTCAGAAGATTCTTATTGTCGCATTTTCCCCCCTAATTTCTAAATCATATGCCAATAGAAGAATGAAACGAAAACGACGTAAACATCCAACATCAAGGAAAAACTTTTCAATTTCGTTTGGAAATATGGTTTGCTATAAACTATGAAGTAAAATAACTTATCAACAAATTATAAAATGTCTATTGTGATGATCATCCCACCATAGGAAAAAAGAAAAAGAACTTACAATAAATTAACTCAAAAAAGCAAAAATTTATAGTAGCTACACGTTTACAAATTGAAATGAAATGTCTTTGGCTACTTATGGGCCAAGGTGAACAACATAAATAAGATAATGAGACAGACACCAGGGACCCTCTATAATTAGGACTAAGAAACAACAGAATGTGGGTCTTATGGAATTTTCATATCTGTAATTTAATTCACCATCATATGCTCAAATCCTCCTCCAGCTTGAAGTGCAGGGACACGGCTAACGCCGACATTGTGCAGCAACTGTTGCAGCCACCTCCTGGTCGTTGGGTCTTCCTGGATGTAGAGAGGAAGAAAATGAGATAGGAATTGACAAATCAAATTGAGAACCACAAAACAAAAGAGACGACGACAAAGGGAATGTCAAGGACAAATTTTGCATGAAAATGTTGCCCATTACTGCCTCAATTCTGCTTGTTGAAATCCAGGCAAAAGGAGAAAGCTGAGCAGTATCATTAATCTATCTAGAAATAAGGCATATGACTAAATTACAAACATGGAAAAATTCATTATATTTTTAAAGAACTAAAATAAAATAAAATAATATAAAATTAAAGGCTAATATGTCAACGTTGAGCAAATTTTTTTCACAAATATTTCCCTTCGAAATAGAGCTCTCTCACATGGTGGCTCACACAAGAGCCCAATTATCAAACGTGAGCATGAACTTTAGAGAAGTTTGAACAGAGACTTCAAGTGCACAGCTGTTGCTCACCAATGTTATTTCTCTTTGAGAAAATTGCCAACCAATTACAATTAGAATCTCTATGAAAAGCTAAATATTCGTGCTTCATTTAACTCCGAAGCATTTTTCTTATCATAGTACAAAAAGCGATGCAATGAGCACGTTGGAAGCAAATTTGAAAATGGTATTGGGACTTGCAATGGCCAAAATTGAAAACATTCCTACACCAACAAACATGCCTAGAACTACCAAAGATGGCATCTGAAGGACCTTTAATGACTTACATGCAGGCAACTACTGAAAGTAGAATCTCTTAACATGTCCGAAGGCAACTTCTTAATGCATCGCAAGCCCTGCATAAAGAGACCAAAAGAGAAGAACATAAACAAGAAAGCTAGCAGGAGGAAAACGATAAAAGTAGAGATTTTGAGAAATGAAAGTGTCTAATGCCACCAACTTTGGATTATCAGACAGTCGCAGATAACATCTAATAATATGTTTCAGCAAACGCGATGAAGGCTGTTCAGCTTGAGCTGCCACCATGCTTCCCAAAACACGGCCAACAGCGAAAAACCGCTCTGCTGTAGTGCAGATATAATCCAAGCCCGTATCATCCAACAGAATCTTTTGGACTATAAAGGTGGCAACCTGTCAACAAGAACCACGTTTTGAACCATAAAAACCTCTACTCCTACTCCAGCAAAGAGAGATAAAACCTTATTAGGTACAGAAAAAAGCATCTCGAAGATTTTTAAAGAAACTTCAGTGAGAATGGATTGTATTTCCATTGTGCAGTTTGGAGGATTTCATGTGATATAACTAAGAGATGTCAGTACAATCTATCAAGATCCATGGACCAGAGACAGTGGAAACAAGAAACACAATACACTGCAAGTCCACAGAAAAAAAAAAAAAAAAAAAAAAAAAAAACGTGAATAACAAACTGAACATCTGATAGGCAGCCTGACGAGTGCACATGACCTCTATTCCCCTACCACATAATTTTAACTTTAAAAGGACATCATTCTCGATAGCTTCTTGTATAATCAATGTAACCCAATATCCAATCCACGTTCATCATTTAATGAATAACTATTAGTATCACCATCGCTTGACAAAAACATGCTTAAAATGATAGATACCTAGTCAGATGTTAAATCATGCAGTTATAGGCCTCCAAAACAGAAAAAAACTTTCCATTTTCTAAAATTCAGTCCTGAAAAGTATTGAGTTTTCATCTGTGTATGCAAACAAGAATACATGTATTTACATATGTAAGATTATATGTATAGGCACGTAGGTGCTTTATATGCACACAGCTATTTGCAGTTAAAGCAATGTAGGAAGAAGGCATACCGTTTTCGACAGTTCACTACCCATTTCCATAGTGCGCAGGCACAAGGGAATTATTTCCGTTGAGAGAAGGAAATTAATAACTTGTGACTCATCAACCTGTACAACAGAATATTAAGTTAATATTAAAAATGTTTCGGAATGATAGAAGGATTACAGTTTAATAAATGTCCAACTAACTAGTGCATCAGCAGAATGTCATTCTCCATTCCCCTTAGCCTGTTGCAAAAGCAGGGAGGGGTAAAAGGCCCCACAGAGTGGTATACCAGAACGTGTTCGTTTGTTTAAACATACATTGAAAACGTCAAATAATATTATGAGACTATAATGATTTTGCTTTCGAATAGCTTCCTATGACAACATCAATGTGCATAGACAAGAATGAAATATAAATCCAGCTAGCTCAACCTCCAAGGTCCTCAGAAAGAACGAATAAGAAAAAACTTTTAAGATGCAAAAATGTCGGAAGAGGAGGAAGAGTGGGTCTGACAATGCTGTTATTTAACAAATAAGAGATCGCCCAAAGGGTTTGAAATCCCAAAGGCAATTTATAAATGAAACAACAACAAAGCCAAGTTTATTACAGCGATCGCCTCCAAAACCACTCGTTATTCCCTAAGCAGTTCAGATGCACAGAAAATAACAACCTAAAAGGTTTGAAGTCAATGAGAAACGGAGAACCTTTTCAGTAACAACATATAAAAATGTTCTCAGATCATACGCTCAGTCTGCAAAACAATTCTAGTGTTCTGGTTGAACAATGATAATGATGCATAACCTAATCTAAATGTGTATGAGAATATAGCAGCTGTTAAAGTGAAAATAACCAATCTAGCCATTGGGCAAAGGAAATGCTCATCAGCTGATACAAAGGATAGTAGCAAGGAAAATTACCTTCACCAAAGCACCAATTACCCCTAAACTAGTAAGCCTCAAGTACTCAAAGGGTCTCGACTTGCTTCCTGTGTTGAGAAAAGGATACAGATACAACGGTATATGGGCTGCAAAAAATGAAATTTCAGGAGTTAGATCTCTTTGGAATTCAGTTGATGAATATACACATCTATTGAAGCCACATTAGAAAACTCTTTCAGCCAAGACAAGATCCACTTGAACACAATCTGAGTTCAACAATAACAAGAGCCACATACAAATCTTTGAAGTCTCTTGAAGATGTAGCACGCAGCAATGACGGAATATATTTGCAAATTGCAACAAATAACAAACGGGGGAGTCTAACACATATCAATGGACTAGAGTATGGGTTAGGATTTAGTAATACTCGCGTGGTTGAAATTATGACTATTTAAAATCCATTTTGCAACCATTAAGCCTTGTTCGCTTTGCTGATTCAAGTTTTCCATTTGAGTTGAAAAGTGAATTTATGTGAGAGTAAACACTATAACACAAAAACTTGAATTTGAATTTTTGTGAGAGAAAATACTAGCAAAAACTTGAGCAGTTATTTCAATGAATGAAACGAACGAGGTAAGTGCATGACTTACATATTTATACTTTTACATCATATGTATTCCATTTCCTGAAAAGTCAAAACCCATTCTGTATTCTTCCGCTTTTACCCAACTCACATTTGAGGTTTCACAGAAGGTACGGTTCAATTAGCTAGAAAATGGTGACGACTTTTCAGTGGATATTCTGTATCACTCACATTAAATGCTGACAACTTTTCAGTGGATTTGTTGGAAGAAGAACGTCAGATAAAGTAATGTCCGCTGTCTTGGGTCATGGGTGCAAGGCAAAATACATTACTAAAATTTCTAGACCAAGATAAACTTCATCCAAAACAATTCAAAACAACAACAACGACAACAACAATAGAAGAGGGGAATAAAGAAGCAATTACCAATGACATAACAAAATACTGATACAAAAAAATCTTGAGATTTTGACAAGATCGAGAAAATTACCATTGATGAACAACATCCTTGTGTCTGGGTGAGAAGCAACACACTGCAAGAAAACACAGATAATATAAAAATAAATAGATAAACAAAACCGGGGTAACTTATCAAAAGAAAAAAAAAAAAATCAGGGCCAAATTAAGAAAGAAAAAAACAAGTGGGCGCTGAAAAGTCTCTCAATCCTCAAGTTTATGCGATTCTCATTGGAGAGAAATTAGAAAAGGTTGTGTAATCATACCTACCTACCAAAACTCTCTCTCCCACCCCCAAAACCCAAAGCCCCCTGCCCCCCTAAATTCCATTTCCAAGAGGAAAACTGAAGGCAATCAATGCTATTTGGAAAATAGATGTTCCAAAATGTTGAATTATATCCAAGGCTAAACTTTTAAGCATCTAATGAAAACCCATAAAAAGCACCAAAATCAAATTTTATATCCAAGGCTAAACTTTTGGAGGTCTTGTTTCGCTAGAAAGTGAAGAGCCCTGTTTTATGTATTCTTTTCTAGATTATAAGTTATATTTCTCTGTAAAATAGGTTGCATTCCTCGGAATTATATTTGAATGAGAATCAAGCATATAATCACAACTTTAAAATTAGACATAATAAGTGCAAAGATAATCTGCAGTGTTTTGGTTATTAAAAAAAAAAAAAAAAAATTGTTGAAATCATGTCACCTGAAGAAGAGCAAGAGCATTGCAAACTCGATTTGATTGTGCAGGAGTTAGATTTGGTGGTGATAGAACAGGGTAAATTGATACGATCTCCTGGAGGTAGAAAATAATATATAAGTAATTATCCAGTATAAGAGCATACAAGAGAATGCAAAACCAGTGTTCATTGAAGATTGAATATCCAAGTTCCAACTCCAACGAGTTGAGCAGTACATCGCATATATATGGTATAACAAAATTAATAACACATCAGAAGTCTCATACAGAATATAAGTGCACAAACAACGACCATGTAGAGAGAACATTCAAATCCATGAAGACCAACTAAATGCGCACCCTGAAAGCTATTTTTATAACATCACCAAATTACAAATAGCATTATGTTACAAATTGTCCACTACTTTTTAAGCTAAGGATTATCATTTCAGAACTATGTTAGATATCGAGAACTTTGCAAAGCTATTAATTGGCAACCTTGGGAAGAATTTCTGACCTGAAATGGTGGGAACAAATGAAACAGAAAACGACATACTAATTAATAAAATACATACCTGTAGTAATGCAGCAATAGTACCAAACGAATTCCACAGTAAAGGAGCCAAATCTTGAAATAGTTCTCTCTTCTAGAATGCACAGAAACAAACATGACTTTATTAAGCATAGATGTACAAAGTTCAGAAAAAGTAAATATTGCGTAATAGCAATACTGAACATAAAATTGCATAACCCTGTAAGAGAATATTGACATACAACAACAACAACAACAACAAGCTTTAATCCCAACTTAATTGGGGTCGGCTATATGAATTTCACTTTTCCACGCAGCTCTATTCGAAATTGACATAAATTTAAAGATATTGACTATTGCAGAAAGTTGCCATCTGTATAAACGTTTTTCTAATTTCCTCAAAAGGAAAAAACTTCAATAAGTGACAGCGTTGATATATCGAAACCTTAATCAACAATCGAAACCCCTAAACTCGCCATTTCAACCAAAACAAAGAACTTTCGAGCCATGGAATTGATGCACTAAACCCTTGCAACTCAAAAGGCAAATAAAGCTTTAACAAACACAGCATAAGTACAGAAACAAACATGCCAAACGTGATGAAATCAATAGATTAATAACCTTGAAAAAAGAAATCAACACGCCAACCTAATAAAAGCAAGAAAATCTTTCACCAAAAGAATTTTCTTCGAAAAATGCGATAAAATCGATGAGCCAAAGAGCACAAAACTGGTAAACCAAAACTCTACGGAACCTTAAAGAAATGTTGGAAATGATACACCAAACCAAACGCAAGGAAATTGCATGTAAGGACCAGGAAACGATTAACAATCAAAACTCATACATTCACGATTCTAAACTTAAAATAAATAAATAAATAAATAAATAATTGCTCTTCCAAAAATCTACAAATCTATATCAAAACCTCGACCCTCCAAAAATAAAAAATAAAAATAAAAAACCAAAAAAAAAAAGAGACCCTTTGTAACAATAATTCATGGAACAATCCAAACAAGAAAACAAAAACAAACCCCTCAATAAAAATCGAAACTTGTTCAAAATTAAAACAAGAAAAAACTGAAATTGTTGAAATCAAAAAATTTCACTGATATAATTAAAAAACAAAGTAAAAAGATTTGACCTTAGAGAGCTCGAGAAGAGCATTTTCTCGAAGATCGGGATTGCTGAGGTCGAGGACCAATTGCTCAGCGGACGCCATTTTTCTGTCTCTGTTTCCTGCCAAGTTTGGCGCGGTTTCACTACTACTACTCCAACCACTCGGTCCTCCCAATGGTGGTAAATTGACTGAGAGAGATGGGGGCAAATTCGCCATTCTACCCGGAAAATCTCCTTTTTATTTTATGAATTAATTATATATATATGTATGTATATATATATATATATATATTTATATTGCTCGGACAATCTCCACCACACCTCCAAATGCTCTATTTATAGTTGCAACAGTAACGTCGTTCCAAAATTGCTAGAATTTTTATTTAAATTTTAAAATTATCGAAATACCCTTCTATACACTACAATCTATTTTTTTTTGTAATTTAGAGTTTTCAATTTTAATTGAAATGTGATATTTTTAAAAAATTTTAATTATAATAAAAAAAATTAAATATTATATTTTTAAAAAATTTTAACTGTAAAAATTTATAGTTAAAAATTTAAATCAGTAAAATAAAAAGACTCTAATTTTCCAAATTTGATTGGCATGTTGGCGGTTAAACAAAAATACCTTTTTGAGGGGTAGTTTAAAATTTTTCTCCCAGCAAAAAGAAAAGAATAAGAATAAAGATATTTTTTTTAACGAAAAATTTTATTAATAATTAATAAATTACACAAATAATCACAAATGACCACAATTTATAAGGAAATAAAGGGTTAAGATTAGAGATTATCACCTCAACAAAAAAAATTGTAATTTGTACCAAATTGCATAGATTATAAATTTCAGAAAATACATATTTTTTTTATGAAAGTTAAACTTAATAAAGGTTTATGTAAATTTTTCAATATGATGATGAAATCGAATTAACTAAAGAGCTAGGAAGTTTGTTACCCATTCATTTTACCAATTCGATTTTTACTATAGTAAAATGCTCTAAAAAATAATCACATTTAACTTTTTTATTACAGTAAAAAACTCTCATATAAAATTATATCTCAACTCAAATTAACGAATTAAACGAGCCCTAAATAGTATGTTCTTATAAATTATCCCTTATACCCTTTGTAGTAATTTTAAAAAAAGAAAAACAAACAAACAATTATATTCGTAATGTAACGTCGAGACTATCATTCTCTCAAATTTTCTTCATTTTAAGTCATTTTTATGAATAATTTTCAATGTGGCCCCAGATAAGGAAAGAAATATCATTTTTGGGTCATTGACTTTTTTAAATATTTCAGGAGTCTTAGAATTACTTTTATCCACCAAACCGTTAAAAATCTCACTAGTAGAAAAAGACCACGGCTTCTTTCTTAATAGTCGTTTCTTAAGCCCCACTTATTTTATTAATTTGAATTTAAAATTTGAGTTTTACAATAGTAAAAAACTCGCAGAAATAGTCACATTTAATCTTTTTGTTACAGTAAAAAATTCTCATATAAAGTTACATCTCAAATCAAATTAAAAATTTAAATTAATGAGCTAAACGGACGTAATCTTAAAAAATTAACCTCCGCTAAGTCACACATGCTCCTCTCGCGATTTCTCTAGTGAGGTTTAACAGTTATATAGATAAAATGACTAATTTATGACAATTTCATTCCTTGTGAGGATTCGTTCTATATCATTTAAAAATCATGTACTAAAATGAGATTTTTTTATGTAGTTGGGGACTAAAAATGAGATTAACGCTATGATATAATTTCAACGTGGCCCAATATATGGCAAGGGGTTAATTCCAACTGTTGTCAAATATCATTTTTGGGTCATTAACTTTTAAAATCTTTCGAAAGGAGTCCAAGAACTACTTGTTTCAACCTAATCCTTTTATCTATCAAATCGTTAAATCCCGTTGCAAAAAATAAAAAAATAAAAAAAAATAAAAGAAAAAAGTCAAAAACAAAGAAATAAAGTAAAAAGAGCATGGCTTCCTTTTTATAATCGTGTCTTAATATGTAAAATTATAAAATTAGCCTCTACTAATTTGTGCATGGTTCTCTTGTACCTTTCTCTAATGAGATTTAACAATTATATAGATAAAACGATTAATTTTCTACATCATTTAAAAACCAAGTATCAAAATGAGATTTTTTTTATGTGTTTGGAGGAATAAAAATGAAACTAACCTTATGGAAAGAAACCAAAATAAACACCTTTTTTTCATGCTTCAAAATGACGTCGTTAGTCTTATGAAAAATTACTTAAAGACTCGTTTAGTTCACTAATTTGAGTTTTTAATTTGAATTAAGATGTGAAAGCTTTTTACTGTAGCAAAAAAGTTAGATGTGATTGTTTCTGAAAATTTTTTACTGTAACAAAACTCAAATTCTAAACTCAAATCGATAAAATAAACGGACCTAAATACCCTTTAAAACTCATGAAGAAGATGATGACGGTAACGGGGGGACTAAGAGATTGAGAAGGAGAACGGAGAGCATTTAATGACCATGGGCATTTTCAGTATTGAGGTGTTAAACATGCATTCACCTTGGTATTTAGTGGACATTTAACACCTTCGACAACATTTCGACAAGTGACAAATATGCTAGATGTCGTACAAAAGTCATTAAGCTGGGGAAGTCAAGTGTAAAAAAGAGAAAAAAAAAAAAAAACTAAGACTTTCACATTTTTATTCTGATAATTTACTTTAGGATTAATTTTAAAAATTTATTCTGAATTGTGACCCTTATAACACTTTGTCTTTTGAATTTTAAAACGTAACATCCGTTCTTTCCGAACTTTATTCCATTAACAAGTTTTTCCCTTCTCTTACAATGAGTGACGAAAATTGCACGTGTAACTTATGACACGTGCAATTTTCGTCACTCATTGTAAGAGTAGGGAAAAACTTGTTAACGAAACAAAATTTGAGAGAAGCGGATGTTACGTTTTAAAATTTGAGAGGCAAAGTGTTACAAGGGTCACAGTTCGGGAGAATTTTTGAAATTAATCGTACTTTAAAACGATATTTAAGGATATATAGGTTGTTTGGTTGGAGGATTCGTCCCCTAATTTGAATCATGGTTCGTAGTTCGCTACAGTATTTTCTCTCACAAAAAATACACGTAAATTGAAAATAATTCTAATCTCATAATTCTAATCTATAAACCAAACGTCATTGTCTTTCATTAATAGAATGATAAATATGAAAAAATAAAATTACTAATTAACACATTTGACGGAATTTGACAGGTGTTGAGCATGCCTGATAACATTTAAAAGTCAGCAAGTTGGGGAAATTAAAGTGATGTTTGTTTTAAGGATTCTGTCTGGTTTAAAATTATGATTCTTAGTTCGGTTATAATATTTTTCTCTCATAAAAAAATTAAATTTTAAAAATCAGAATCAATAATCATAATTTTAAACTTATGAACCAAACATAGTATTTAGGAAAAGGAAAAGAATAATGCTCTCACTTTTACATTTTGTTTAGATGATTTACTTTAAAACAACTAATGGAATTTCGTTTCAGAAGGATAAATATGGAAATAAAAAAAAGTATTATTAATTCACGAAATGCATTTTATGGAGCTTGAAAAGTGTGAAACATGCTCAATGACGTTCGAAAGTCATCTAGCTTGAGAAGTCATGTGGTAAAAAAACCCTGACTTTTAAATTTTTATTCAAAAATAACTCTTAGGAATATAAATGGAATTTTGTTTTTACCGTTAATTATTAGGAAAGTAATATGAAAACAACAAAAATCTCATTATTTTATCGATTTGAGTTTTTAATTTTAAATTTTTACAGTTAAAAATTCTTAAAAAATACTATATCTAATTTTTTTACTATACTATAAAATTCTTAAAAATTGTCTAAATTAAAAAATTAAATATGTGAAACGAACGTAACCAAAATTTCATTAATTCTCAGAAAACATTTCATGGCATTTGATAGCTATGGAGCATGCTTGGTAACATTCAAAAATCACCAGGTGAAGTATCGAAAAAGAGCCTTCATGACAATCAAATTTTTGTCTAGATAAATTACTTTAAAAGAACTCTTTAAGGATATAAATGAAATTTTATTTTTTTACCCCCGGGTCTTCATTAATAGAAGGATAAATATGAAAATAAAAAAGTTTTTATTGATTCACGAAACACATTCGATGAAATTTGACAAGCGTCAAACATGCTTGATGATGTTCAAGTCAGGCTGGGGAAGTCAGATGTTAGATAAAAAGAATCCTGATTTTTAAATTTTAGGGACTTTTGTTTTCACCATTCATTAATAGAAGGATAAAATTGAAAATAATAAATTTTTATTAATTCTTAAAACACATTCCATCGAGTATGCTTGATGATATTCATAAACCATTAAGGTACAAAAGGTCAACTGTTGAAAATAAAAAACCTTCATTACATTCAAATTTTTGTTATAATTTACTTTAAAACAGCTCTTAAAGATATAAATGGAACTTTCTTTTCACTTATTAACGATAAATATGAAAACAACAAAGTGATATTAATTCTGAAAACACGTTCAATGGCATTTGACAAGTGTCGAGCATGCTTGATGACGTTCAAAAGCCATCAAGGTGCGGAGGTCAAGTGTTTTTATTTTTTATTTTTTATTTTTAAAAAAGGAGCCTTCATCACCTTCAAATTTTTATTTAAATAATTTACTTTCAAAGAACTCTTAAGGATATAAATGAAAATTTATCTTTACCCCCTTCAATGGAAGGATATATATATATATATATATAAGCATACAATGGAAATCTATATAAAACCCCCTGAATACTTAAATGACATGTTTAATTCACTGATTTGAGTTTTTAATTCTAATTAAGATGTGACTATATGTGAAAACTTTTTACTATTATCTAACGTCTTGTCTCCAAAAGAGACTCTATTCTCAGGGACCTAGGAGGAGTCAAGACACTCTGAATTAGATATCCAACAGATCTTTGATAGCTCTAGTAACGTACATGCAACTCATAAGGATATCTCACTATGTTGCATAGCCCATGCGGCTAACGGAGCTAATATTGATATCTAAATTTGTACTAGACCTATCTAAGGTTCCAAACCTAGTAATTTATCATGTGGCGTAATTAGGTTCATTTGGTGGACTTAAGTCACGCTTGGGGAACTTTATCGGTCGTGGTTTGGAAGGCAATGAGTGATTAAATATGTCCATTTGTCTTTAATTCGATTCAATTTAAAACCCACGGGGAGTTTTCGAATTAATCGAATGAAACATGAATGGGTGATGTAGAATTGAACCCAAAAGGCGTTTCTTTTGCCTTTTGGAAGCCCAAAAATCTTCATTTCAGCCCTTAAAAAGCCCAAAACCCAAGTACCATGCCTTGGAAACTTACTCCAACTTAAGGACCTAAAAACTATTGTTTTTTACTTATTCGAGGCTTTTCTCACTTTATCGGACATGCTTAACGGCACTTTCTATGTCAGCCTATTTTCTCTAGCCTTTCTCCCAATCGGGTTGCTCGCTCAAGAACTCGCACTCATTCCGAAACAAGTCGGGTGCCGAAGCAACCTGGGTGTCGAGCAAGTACAATGACTACTCGGCCACTTCGTACAAACAATGTCTGAAGAAGATCTGACACACGATCAGACCTCTAGAGAGGAAAGTCAACTAAGCACTAAGTTGAGTCAAACACTTTTGAGAATTTCATATTTGGATACATTTTATGTTAGCCCAAAATCCAGAACTTGGCCTCCAAGTATTTCAAATTTTAAGGCTTCAAGTTGTCTGCTATGAGAAGTTAGTTGGGATTTTACTCCAAACAGAATTGCGTGTGCAATGCTCAATCAAAGCATCGCCGATTTCCCTCCCAAATAGATCCCTAAAAACCTTCCATCCCATTTTCTGTGAGTGTCACGCCCCTAAATTGGGGTTAGTGACGTGGATGCTTGTTTAGAAATTTAAACCTGTTTAAGAGAGTGATTAGCAAATAATGTTGCAAATATTTTAATTTTTCAAATCCAAAACATCCAAGTATTTCCAAACAAGCCCATGCATTCAAGAGAAATTTAATTTTAAGAAAAGTGGTGGAATTTTCAACCAAACCAGTTTAAAACCATGTCCCTGGTATCATGTCAGGAATTCCCACAAGTTTAGCATACATGAATATAAATAGAAGTAAATGTGACATCAACCGCAGTCTAGCAATATTTAAGTTTACAATCCATAATCTTTTATACATGCCTTGAGATAAAGGATAAGAGGAAATACAACTCTTCACTTTCCTAAAATAAGTCCACGTCACACCGGTAGTAGCTACCTACTCTGCACTACTTCTCGTGTCGCCTGGAGGGGTTTAATACATTTGAAAACTAGAAAAGGTGAGCAAAAGGCCTAATATGATATAAGTTTATAAAGCATTTAAAATAAATGTACTCACGGTCTGAAGATATATACCCGGAACCGATCATCCTTTTAGAAAAAGGAAATACTCATATAGTAGAATATGTCTCAGATAATGAAAGTGTGCACTCATCATACCACTAAACAAGAAGCGATAAAATGTATGTCTAGTGAAAAGTGCAGAGCCATAGTTTCAATAAACAAGAAGTGGATCCTTACGGGTTTCGGGACCTGCCCCTAAGGATGCGATTCCCACATTCCTATCTCTGAGGCCACCATGCGTTGTATCATTTCTTAAGATATTTCATTTTAAGAAATAATACTCTTTAAAATCTTATTTCCAAAATCTTTGAAAAAACTTAATAGCATTCTCATGCTGTTTCTTTAAAATCATTTCCTTTAAACATGTTTTGTTCTAAAACATTTTCATGGGCCAAAATCATTTAAAGTGAGGCTAACAAGGATATGGACAAGAATATCCTACCTCTCGGATGTCAAACCAGGCTAGCCTTGATTCTCCCGGCCTCCGCTTTCCTTAAAGCCTTAATACTTGACATTCTCCACTAGCTTTATCACAAAAACAATATCTTAGGAAGTATTTCTCATTCCTAAAATGAATTAAGCTCAATCATGTTTAATTATTTCCTATTAGTGTGCATTGACTCAAATCCAAGTTTCACAAATGATTTTATAATTCAGTTTGGGGGTTCTTTAAACATTAAAATCCAATCCATAGGTTTGGTTTTTCCTATTTAATTTTAGTTTAAAAACAAGTTTTTAAAGAAATTTTAGCAACATGCCGACATAAATAGGAAAAATACCAAACTTGCAATTCAAATTCAATTTCAATACATATTCTCCATAATCCATCAAAATCAGTTTTGAATCAATTAAACAAGTCCAATAACTGAAAACCCCCAAATTTCATTCAATTCCAACAACAACTGTTCAAATTCAAACCCTAACTCAAAATTATTCAAATCTAACAAAAATTAAACTTTCACAAGCTTAAAATTTGAATCAAAGAATGGGTTTCAAAGGGTTTTACCTCAAATCAGTTGATAGAGCTTTGTCTCCCTTAGTTTCTCTCGTTTTTTTTTTTTTTTTTTTGTGGTTCTTGGCCAAACTGCCGAGAGAGAGAGAGAGAGCAAGGGAGAGAGAATGGCTGGCAGAAGAAAGCCCGGAGAAGGAGGTGGCCGGTGGTGAAGGAAGAAAGAGAGAGAGACGGTGGTGGTGGTGTGGGAAAACTATAGAAGAAAGAAGAGAGAGAGAGAGAGAGAGAGAGAGAGGGGGCTGGGCTGCAGGGAAGGGGAAAGGGGAAAATGAAAAAAAAAAAAAAAAATAGATAAAAGAAAGAGAAAAAAAAAAAAAAAAAAAAAGAAAAAGAAAATGCATTAAAATTTAAGTGTGTTTTCTAAAAATCTTTGGAGTGAAATTATAAATATTGAAAATAACTTAAAGTCTCTAGATTAATTGTGAAAATCAAATTAGGCACATTAATAATCCACAGTTTAGCATAATTAAACATGTTTAATTTTGGAGGGCATTACACTCTACCCCCCATAAGAAATTTCATCCCTGAAATTGACATTTACCTCACGATATGAACAGATACGGATATCGTTCATGCATCGTCGTTTCCAATTCCCACGTTGCTTCTTCAACGCCATGGTGTTGCCATAACACATTCACTAACGGTATCTCACATTGAAGTAGGCTTTTCATTTTCCGATCAAGAATCTGTACAGGTGCTTTCTCATAAGTCGTGTCATATTGGATCGGCCGCGTCATACCATTGCACAATGGCTTCTGGATCAGGTTGACACTTTCAAGGCATTGAAACATGGAACACATTGTGCACGTGAGACAATTTCAGAGGAAGATCAAGGCGGTAAGCAACGACACTGACTTCTTGTGTGATCTGAAACAGTCCAATGTACCTTGGCACAAGTTTCCCCTTCACACCAAAGCAAGTAACCCCTTTGCGCGGAGAGACTCTTAACAAGACAAAATTGCCCTCTAAGAACTCTAAGGGTCTACGCCTTCTGTCAGCATAACTCTTCTGACGACTCTGAGCCGTTAACAGTCGTTCCCGGATCACGGCTATCTTTTCATTATTCTCCAGCATAACATCCGGTCTAAGGGTGAGTCGATCTTTTGACTCAAGCCAACAAACTGGCAATCTACAAGGTCTGCCATACAACACTTCGAATGGGGCCATCCCAATGCTACTCTGATAACTGTTGTTGTAGGCGAACTTAGCTAAATGGAGATACTTCTTCCAGTTTCCACCAAAATCTAGAATGCAAGCACGAAGCATGTCCTCCAGAATCTGAATAACTATCTCAGATTGTCCGTCAGTCTGAGGATGAAATGCAATGCTGAAATTTAGTTCGGTTCCTATGGCTTCTTGGAAACTTCTCTAATATCTAGCGTTGAAACGAGTGTCACGATCCGATGTGATAGATAACGAAACTCCATGAAGTCTGACAACGTGCTCTAGATACAACTCTGCTAGAACTTTCTTGGAATACGTCGCACGAAAAAGGAATGAAGTGCGCGGACTTCGTTAACCTATCCACAACAACCCATATGGCATCATGCCGATGTTCAGATCCTCGACAATCCCATCAAAAATCCATCGTAATATGTTCTCACTTCCATCCAGAACAGGAATAGGGCTGCAGTTCTCCAACAGTTTTCGATGTTCACCTTGACTCCAAGACAAGTCGCACATTCGACACGTGTTGGTGAACATCATTTTTCATACCTCTCTACCAATACTGGCTTTTGAGGTCCTGATACATTTTGGAACTCCCAGGATGAATAGCGAACCTCGATTTTCAGTGAGGGGTTTGATCAAGATTTGTTTTTTCGGAGTACCAAAAGCAAGTTCGACATCATTATGAACATAAAGTAGTTAAGGGTTGAGATACTGTTGGTAAACAAATTAATGTGACTTGTGAAGTACAACAATTATTAGGAAAACCTTGGATGCCAGCTGACATACATGCACCAAATGGAAATACTTTGTCAAAATAGCGTCAATTTCCCTCCATGGCAATATTACAGAACTCTCCAATCCATTTTGGTGAGTATTTTTGTCAAACTCAAAAAGCTAGCTGACAGCCTTGCCCTAAACGGTTTTCAGCTACACTCTCATTCATCGCTAGAGACACACATTATTATAGCAGTTAACTTTAGAAATACTCATAGTGCAATCTTCTCCCACTCTAAGTGACTTCCTTCATTCCTCTTCCCAGTCTTTCACGTGAAAGAACTTGGAGTTCTTCAACTTCTTGAGGCCTAACTTGGGTTTTAAGTGCCGACTCTCTCTTAGAAACTCCATAAGAATTCTTTTAATATGATTTCTTCAATCCTTCAAGAAAGTCTGAAGTTTTCTTGGAAGCTTTTCCCAAAAACATCCAAGTCTCCAACGAAGCGACCAGGTATGGAGCAACACGACTTGCTCCAAGCCTCATCTTTGTCACTAGATCACCCCCTCCATAAGCGCCTATGAGCATTCACACCTAAGGCCTCCAAAGCAGTTCGTAGTTGAATTTGCTCCGCTCCATCAAAAACCTTATCCATTTGCGAGTCACCTCTCTATCGACTATTTGATCGCTGCTTTCACCATTCTTAATCTACGAAGTTCCGTACATATTATTTTCGAGTCTTCTAACATATTTGCAAGGGCATTTTTGTTATTTTGACAACAAAGAGGGCCCTAGAACATGTGTCATTCACCTAATTTAGGCCTAGCCGACCCACACTCTCGTTGGAGGTTTTACCATCGTCATCTACTTCGAAGGCCCTTTAAGTATTTTATCCATGTTGCAAGAAACACCAACAAGTCAAATACTTATGCACGTGCACCCCTAACACGTCACACCCTCTGAATCTACGGACCTTGACAATAGCTAAATAAAATATAAATCAATTTCAAATTTAAGTTAGATATTGATTATCTAATAGATGGACTTTACTCGATTGCTAAATAGGTGAGGTGTTGCCCTAAAGGTGTCAATCTAGGTCGTCCCACCCAGCCTAGCCCATGCGAACTGAAAGCTATGAGTGGCTTAGGTCGGGCCAACTCACTTTCCTTCGCGACTCAGATCAAGCCGTCCCAAATTAAAATTTGTTAGCCCCAGTCCGACCTCAAGATCGTGCTATGTATGAAATGATATTAGTTAGGATAATTATGCTACATGCCACATGTTTCACATATGCATTGACTTATGCCACCACTCCTAAAACTACTAGAAATGTACCGCAGTCACATAATTTAAAATTTACACTGACCAAAATACCTATAAACTAAACTGAGGGGTTTTTTTTTTTTTTTTTGTCGTCTTTTCTCCTTCTCTCTCTCACCTGCTCCCACTTAGTTGTTCTCTCTCTAAGCCCAGATGAAAATATGTAAGGCCAAACCTCACCCGGAACTCATGCTATGTATGATATGATATTAGTTAGGATAATTATGCTACATGCCAACCATTTCACATTTGGATTGACTTATGCCACAGCTCTTAAAACTATTACAAAATTTAAAATTAGTGTATTGACCAAAATACCCATAGACTAAAATTAGTGAGAATATCATCTCATGCAGTGACGGAACCAGGATTTATTAGTAGGGGGGTCTACAATATTAAAATTAAAATTATTAAATTAAACAATATTAAAATTAAAATTATTAAATTAAAAAACAAAGCTTTGGGGCATGGCCCCCCTCTGCGCTCGTCGATATCACGAGGAATAATGCTAGTATCGTGACGACTATCAGTTACTATTGCTATTGCTGTGTCGAGGTAGGTATTCATTGGTATCTCAAGGGTGTAATTAATATTCCAAAATATAGTGTGATGACAAGACATGATAGTTTCACAATTATTTATTTCTTAGGCAAAAGTCAATCCAAGCCTTGGATTTATGACATTCCTGTTGTAAGCCCTATTAGCCATGCTATCGAGATTATTAGTTAGTAATAATCGAGCTCAAGACCAAAACATTGAGCCATGACCAGACATACTATCAGATATCAATGATTATATGCCAGTACACCCCAGGTGGGGATTTGTTTCCAATTGTATATACAAATTTAATTCCAAATTTGATAAGGATTCGTGGAACTCAAGTTTTGGTGAAGTTTTAACCTTAAATGGCGAAAGCCATAGCACGAAAGCGCATTAAGCAATGTTCTATTGTTGATTCCAACATAAAGTCTAGCATGGCAATTTATAAGAGTGCAATTCATACCACACAATATGTGAGTATGCATATATATATATATATATATATATATATATATATATATATATAAAAGAACCACTTGCCTTCCATGTCAAGCAAGGTATTGAAGAAGCCGAACATACAGATTGGTGAATAGAATTGATATGCTTTTGTTAAACCGGACCGGCAGATTATTTCATGAGGTGAAAAAGAAAGAATTCACAAAGTTAACCTAAAGAAAAAAAAAAAAAATGAATCTTTTTTCTAAATTAGGAATTTCAGAAGCCCGGGCTACACTATTTTTAAGGCTTTCCATATGGAAACTTACAAATGACGGGCAATTTAGTTGCAAAAACACCCACAGTCTAACACAGATTGTTCTCGAAGAGACACTAAAGTCACTGACAGACTAAGAGCAAACTCACCAACATGGTAATAAATCCTTTCATCAACAACCCAAAAGATGTTGATCGGGTTGAGGCAACAAGTCCAAATAAAACTATATACAAACATAACGAAATACGGGGTATGCGACTGCAAATCCGAAAGTAATGCTTCTTTAGACGGAAAATCAGAGAAGCAGAACAAAATTATGAACTGATTTTCTAGACTCGATACTCTCGAGAAATAAAAGGAACTATCCATCTATGATTCTGCCAGCAAGAAGAGCAATATTTAACTCCTCTAGAAATCTAATTTTTCTAATCATTCTATACTTATATTTTATAGAGTATGTGCGTGTATGTGTGTAGTAAAGTCATGAATTAGTTTACTTTTACAAATTGAAGGAAAGAATAAAAAAATAAAAACCAAAAACAATTTGAAATTGGTTCAGCATTGGCAATTTTAGTCATAGACGATGCAAGTTTTGGGATATAGCCTTGTAGCATTCAGATTGATCTGTTAGATGCCATCAACTCTGATGGGTTTTGTTGTCTACCCTAGATAGGCCATCACAAGAAACCAGACTGGCATAACCATCTAAACCAATAATTTAGATACTATGGAAGAAGATAAAAAGCTCTATCACTCTTGGCACCAGTTCATATGTTAAAACTTAAACTTCAAAAATCCAAGCCCATTAAAAAGAGGCAAAGGAACTTAAAAAATAAAGCAAGATGAATATAGCTCCTCTCATAGAATCCCTCAAGTTTTTACCTTATGAATAGCAAACCAGAATGAACTCGTCTTGCATATGCATCATACTGCAAGCCAAAAACCGCTGCACAACACAAAATACTCTTCATACGGTATTCTTTGACAAAAGAAGCGCCAAAAAACAATCGCAAACCCAATTGTCAACAAAGGATTACAAAGCATTATCTGGGTGCCGATTGACCATATGAAGAAACCAGAGTACCATGGATGATGTATATATCTATAGATTCCATGTGTAATCAGTTTGTGATGCTCGTCACGATGATTCCTAATCATGTAGTGAAGGCAGTTCCAGCAGTTATGATCGCTATCTTGCGAACAATTTCCCCAACCACAACCATCACAAGCCCAAAGTAGCTAATCCACCAGTGTTCCTTCAGTTGAGGGAAGAGAAGGACTTCAATCAAATCCTCCACCAACGAAAATATCATCGTGATGATATAATTTTGGCTGATGAGAAGAGATCTAAGAGCAACATTTGGCCGCCCATGAAAGGCGATTGCTAATAGGTACTCGGAACTATGGAAATAGAATACTGCAAAAAAAATCTCAGACAACTGTATGAGAGCAGTGGGAGGAGGACTTCCATCATTTTGGACAATAAGAGTAAAGTGCTCAACTGTCTTAGGAAGAACTAGTTTGCCACTATTGTTGCGAAACCTACATTAGTTAACTAAGCAACTTGCCCGAGGAAAATTTACTTCAGACCAGAAAAATATGAAGAGCCATTTGGCATTAATGATGGATTTTGTCTCCTCATCACTCCAATCATCCTTCAACAATGACATTATGACATGACATCTTCTGCACAAATAAAAGGCATTGAAGAAAAAAGAATAAAACACAGGAATCTATATAAATTGTCAGGGAATCACTGAGCAAGAGATGCTAATATTTGTCTTCCATGTTCTATAGCATACAAAGCAAGTTTTTAACATCAAATAATAAAAACCAAATTTTGAGAGTCAGAGCAGATAAAATTTACAAGCCATACTTAAAAATCAATATAGTCAAAGTAAAAAGCTAAGTACTAAATTGTCTCCAAATTGCGAATATAAATTGTGGAGAATATGAACTTAAATCAAAGGACAGACTAGGAGGATATTTCTCATATACGAACAAGTTTCAGAAAAACCTCTATAATACTAAAACATCGAAAATATCAGATTCTCCAAAAAGCAAAAAAAAAAAAAAATAATAAAAAAAAATAATAATTAACCAAAACGGAATATTGGGGCAGTTTAATGCTTTTACATTAACATAAATCTTAAAATTTCTTTGGAATTACCTAGTCAAAATCAAAGGGAATCTCAAAAGAAGATTAATAGTTTTCTTCTTTTTTTTTTTTTTTTTTTTTTTTTTAAGAGAAATAATGTTGGAATGTCAATTTGAGAAGTGAGGCCGAGTGAAGAGGGGAGAAACGAAGCGAGACGGCGGCAATAGCCTATATCTACTCAGTTCCTCTGGAGCCTAATGCAACATATTGGTAGAACCATAGCAATCCCATTAAATCAAGAAGAAATATGAATTTATATAATAGGAAAACAAAACACAAAAAATAAATTTCCCATTTATATGAATTTGAAAAAAAAAAAAAAAAAAAAAAAAAAGAAATATAGTAATAAATTCCTTAAAGGAGGAAAAAAAAAAAAAAAAAAAACAGTTGTCGTTGGTTTTTTTTTTTTTTTTTTTTTATCACACTGAAGTTTTTCTCTCCCGAACTTTTTTAATTTCCTTTTTTTTTCCTTCTTCCAAATAGAAGAAAAAGAGAAAATGATTAAACCAAGAAAGAAGAGAAAAATACCTTCATTGAACCAAAGCCACTGAAAAAGAACTTAAGACAAAACTGAGGGTTACTCAGTCTCTAGTTCTTTTAAAGTGCAGCTTCCAATGGCTGGTTTGTGGTGGTGCTTTTTAACTGAGCTGCAGCAGAGGACAATTATCGAAAATAAGATAATAATTTCAAAAAAAAAAATATAAGAAAAAAAAACTACAGCAGAGGAGAATATAAAATGGCCAGTCTCGCTTTTTGTTGAAGTTTTAAATTATTAATTTATTTTACCTGTACTTCTTTTTCAATTTTGTGCTGAAACTACATGTCATTTTCTTCAATTAACAAAGGACCACTTGAAGACGCCAAGTCAAAGAACGTGCACTTCTTATATGGAATTAGATATCCGTAGCTCAAACACAGCCATTAGAAATACTGATTTCAGTATAAAAGTTCTACTTCTATGCGACTTAAATTGTATATCCTTGCTATATCTCAATCCAACTACATCCTGCGTCTTTCAGAACACCTCTTTCAATCATGTCCCTTTGTACTTTTCCTGCATCTTCCCAATCTCCCCGTTCAGAATAAACCTTTGACAATAGTATAAAAGTCGTATCGTCCTCCGGTACCAACTGCAGTAACTTCTCAGCAGCCCATTCTCCAAGCTCTCTGCTCCCATGTATTCTACAGCCATTAAGTAAGGATTTCAATATAGCTGGCCAAGGAGCAAAGGGCATTTTTTCAATCATCCGTCTTGCATTTTCAAGGCGTCCATTTCTCGAAAGCATATCGACTAAACAACCGTATACATCTTTACATGGTTCCATTTTGTAATCTGAGATCATTAACCCAAACAAAAGACCGCCTTCATCAACAAGACCCATATGGCTGCAAGCAGATATAACTGACACAAATGTGGCTTGGCTAGGGCTGTAGATTAGCTGACTTCATCACCTTAAAGATTTCCATAGCACCTGTTATAAGCCCATGATGAGCATAAGCCATGATCATGGTGTTAAATATAACCACGTCATGTGATCCACATGACTGACGGTAGGCCATCTTTGCACTGTCAATATCTCCACATTTTGCATATGCGTCTATTACAGCACTTGCGACAAACACTTGTGTTTCAAGTCCAGTTTTGAGCGCAAGAGAATGAACAATTTTAGTTAGATGATAACCGGAAATACTGGCACAATAACTCAAAATGCTGCCCAAAATAAACTCATCGGGCTCCCCACCAGCTTCCATCAGAGTCTTCAGGAGATTGATAGCTTCATAAATGTTTCCCCGATGTGCCAAGGCAGATATCATAGTCCCCCAAGATACCTCATCCAACCTATCAAAATCATTAAAGAATTGAAAGGAGTCATCTAAAAGCCCAAAATTAACATAGCCGTTAATTAGTAAACTACGAATATAGCCATTTGAAGAGAAACCAGATTTAACAATGAGACCGTGAACATGTCTAAGAACTTGTCGGTTTTCAATTTGAGAACAAGCTTCCAATATGCTGGAAAAGGTATACTCATTTGATTTGATTCCTAGGCTCCATAATCTGACAAAAATCTTGAGGCTCTCCGTGTAACAGTGATTTAAGTTGTACCCACAGATCATCTGATTCCAAATAGTTATTTCTTTAGAGCACAATGTCTCAAATAATAAACGGGCCTTCTTCATAGCTTTGCATCTGGCAAACATATTGATGAATGACTTTGTCACATTAACTTCATCATGGAACCCAAATTTTAGAGCAAGACAATAAATTTGAAGTCCAAGCTCAAGGCCAAGCGTCTCTCCACATAGTCTAAACAGGATTGAGAAAGTAATATGGTTTGGCTTCATTCCTCTGAGAAAAAAACTCATGGATTAAGCACACAATTTCTGTTGTGTCCTTATCTTCAGAGATAGATGAAAATAGCGTGTTCCATGATATAATATCTTTGTTCTGTATCCTATGAAAAACCTTCATAGCAGAGTCCTTCATACCATTGCTAAAGTACATATCCATCAAACAATTCATCAGAGATGTACTACATCCCACATCACCTTTGATGATTAGCCCGTGAAGCTGTTTTCCGAACTCCAGATTAGCCACACCAGAACAACCTTTAAGAGCATTGACGAAGGTTAAGCAGTCCATATTTATGCCTCTGTGCAGCATTAAAGAAACAATTTTTAAGGCCTCAATTCCATGTCCGCATTGCACGTATCCTCCAATCATAACATTCCAACAGCTAACATCAAGATTGGGCATGGACTCGAACACCCTTTCAGCGGATTGAATGTCCTCTAACTTAGCATACATGTTCAAAATAGAAGCGCCCACAAATAAGTTCAATTCAATCCCCGTTTTCAAAGTGAAAGCATGAATAGCCGAACCAAATTCATATGCTCCTGCAATAGCACACGCCTTTAAAACACTCCCGAGACCAAATTCATTTGGTATGAACCCACTTCTCACCAATCCTAAAACAAAAACTCCAAACCTATTTCATGATCTCCATTTTGAACTGCACCAGAGATCATCAAAGTCCAAGAAACAAGATTTCTGTTAGACATTTCACCAAACATCTTAAGCCCATCATGAAAAACCCGCATTTGGTATACATTTTAATCAAATTATTCCTTGTGTAAACCTCATCAACCAATCCCAACTTGAGGACATGAGCGTGAATATGGGAACCAACATGATATGACTTTGAATTCTCAGCAATAGAAAGAGCATTAGCAATGGAAACTGGGTCTTTCCTTACCAAAAGATTAAAGCACTGAGACTTGGATCCAGAGCAATAGAGCCGAAAATGGTGTTTGATCATTGAAGTTGAACAAAACTGAAACGGTTGTTTGTAATAAGAATTAGACCTCTTAGCATTGAATCTAGCATATACACAAAGAATAGAACAGTTGCCATTAAAAATACTAAAATTCTGGATTTGCATGCTACGCAAGAATAAACGAGTAAAACATTGCAAGCCTAATGGGATTTCTTGCTAGTTAGAATAGGATATCTTTAAAAAAAAAAAAAAAAAAAAAAAAAAAAATGAAATAATAATAACAGAATTTACCTGATGGGGGAGCTTCATACTCTTGAGTTGCTGACAAAAGTTGGTGACATAACGATGGAACTCGCAAGAGAAGGATTAAAACAGCAATAGCCCATTTTTACCCTGTTCCCATGAACCTTAATTCAATATCTATAGATTATGTAGAAGGGACTGTTAAAGTTTTGTACTTCAACAAGTTATGTGCTGTTTTTGTTTGTTTGTTTTTTTTTTTTTCTCCTTTTTTTATTTGTATTTAAAATATTCCTTCCATTATTTTTTAAAACTATTTAGCAATTTATTTTTTTTTCACGCAGCTCTTTGAAATGTTTTTGTTTTAATATGATCCATGTATATATATATACACACGTACACACAAGTTTTTTTTTAGTTCTTTATGTCTTTAATTAATATAAATATTTCTCCATTTTACCCTTTATGATATAATATTTCTCAAATGTGTCTCGCACTCGAATGTTTATTCAAGCAATTTTCTAAAATATTATAATTTTCAAATCTATTGAAAATGAAAGCTTAAAATTTCTTCTATATCTTTAAAGTCAATTTATTAATTCTTCATTATACATATAGAAAAATGCTTTTTCGTTTTTTTTTTTTTTTTTTTTGTCCAATGAATTAATGAATCATACAAATTCACTCAAAGTAAATAATAATAATAATAATGATAAAATAATAATAATAATAATAATAATAATAATAATAATAATAATAATAATAATATTGTTATTATTATTGTATTATTATTATTAAAAGGAATCAAAATGAACAGAAGAAATGACACTGCGAAGAAAAAGAAAACTCACGTGTAAAACACTTGTAGAAAAGCAAGCAAACGAAGGTTAATAAAACATGAGTGATACACTTAGAATAGATATATTGGATTAATAGAAATAGAAACCTTAGGGAAGTTAAAAAAAAAAAAAAAAAAAAAACAAACTTTGTACATATATAGTGACATTACCATCAAACTTAATAATTTTAAAACATAACACATAGAAATAAATTTCACTTTTGTTGTCGGTAAAAACTCGTCCAACAAGATAATTGAATGAGAAAATTATAGAGTCGATTAACTCGATAAGTGAGACAGAAAACTAAATCAAGAAAAAAAAATAAAAAAGAGTGTACACCAAAATTTATAATAGCTCACCTCAGGATGAGGCTACGTGATTATTGTACAAAAACCACTCTATATAATGCTTATTATTTAGCAAATGGTCAAATATTTAAGTTTTAATTATATATTTTCATGATTTTTATTGAAGATATTTTTAGTGAAAAATGTTTATTTGTTAGCTTATTTATTCACTAATCTATAAAGCAATACACTTACTTACGTATCTGGGCTATTAATCAGGTAAATGGCAGGAGTAGTTATATTTGCACTTAAAAATTTATAGATGCCCCATGCTTATTTAATAAAGATTTAAAAATATATTTTTTTATAGATGTAATCTCTTTTGACTATAGATATATATTTGCACTTAAAAATTTAATCTTGATTTGAGTTATAAAATAATATAATCTCTTTTAACCATTAATATTATATTTTCCTTTTTAAAATTAATGCAATTCTCTTTAGTTTTATTTATCAATTGTCTTCGTCTTACAAGTACAGAAACGACTCTCCGGTTTGATCTTCATAAAGATGTTCCTTTAATTACTTTGACTAATTATATTACTAATAGACAAAACTAATGAAGACTTGTTCTTCGTTTCTTGTTTTCAGATTGATTTGGTTTAGTATAAAACAATAGGTGGGGTATGCTTTTTTTTTTATTCCTTTAAAAATTACTTTCTAATTATATTTAATCTGAGTGTGTGTACTTTTGTTTTGAAAGAATATTATTTACATTTATAACTAATGTGGAGATATATTAATGAGTTTTAATGTAATTTTAATGCAAAATAAAATTCTAATAAATATAAATTATGAATTAGTAAAGTTATTAATAAATTTGGTGAGTGTAAATATAGGGCACACTTAATTCGCTGATTTGAGTTTTTAATTCGACTTGAGATGTAATTTTATATAAGAATTTTTATTATATTAAAAAAATTAAATGTGATTATTTTTTTAAAAAAATTATTATAATAAAATTCAAATTGGTGAAATGAACAACTCATAATTACTCAAAATTCAGAGACAAAAAGCCCAGTTTAAAGCCCAACCCTTCCCACAACATCAACTTTCTCTCTTGAGTGGGTGACACGTGGTAGTTCGTGATCAACATATCCATTCCTTTCACGCCATGTGGAATCTGATGCACAACCCATCTCTCTCTTAGGATTTTGTTCTTCAAATTATAATCAGTCATCCTAAATTGCTCCTCAATAGACATTTGATTTCTCTACTTTATTTATAATTTTATTTTTTCCCATTTTAATTGTGATTTTTTTTTTGTTTCCACTTTTGTGGATTTATTTTCTTATTTTCAACGGTCCCTAAATACTATAAATAGAGAGGTGTGTTTAGCTTCGTAATTGAGAGAATTTTCAGAAATAAAAATTTTATCATTTTTCAGTTCTTTTTTGTCCATAATTTTTCTTTTGGTAAGAGATAAGTAACACATCTTTCTATGAGTGCCACACAACCGAGGAAAAGATGAGTAAAGAGTGAAGTTTAAATCCTCTCATCTTTTATTTATATCAAAATACCGTGTGTTAAACTTTTATATAAATTTAGTCATGCTTTTTTTTTTTATGTAATTTTATCATACAATATTTTGGTAGAATTATTTTATGAGTTAATCTTTTACTGCAATATTGTCGAGAGATATATTATCAATTTTAGATAACTTATAATAATGATCTTTGTGGAATTAACGCTGAGGTTTGATTAATTCTTTCACTTGTCTCTTCTAACATTATTTTATGCTAATTTGCTTGTTTGTTATATGTCACCTCCTTGTAGGATCGACCACCTATTTTGTGCTATGAAACAACTGCTTTAAAAAACTAGTTTGGGCATTAAACACTACGTCTACTATACAATTCCTCAAAATAGAGGATAATTTAACTATCACTTTGAGAGAGTACAAAATGCACAAGAACTTTTTTTGCCAAAGATTGGACTTAGGGTTTTTGTGTAGGATCAACCCTCTTTTTATACAAGTTTAGGTTAGTTAATACCGACATGTACAAATTTGAATTCAATTCCCAATGTGATAATCTCTACTAATTACAATCCATATCTTCTAGTGGGTCCTATAACTTATTATCTCCAATTTATCGCATAGATTAACTAAAATTTTAGGTCATTATCCTCTTTCACTTTTGAATTTTGAATAAGTCCTTCTTGGCCATACCCTTATCCTGCGGAGATCAGGTGTAACTAAGTTGTCCAACTCGGTTAAGTATCAACAATTGCCTTCTCAGCTCGGAGTGCTACTCAGCTCTGTCATTAAT
The DNA here is from genome assembly GCA_012066045.3 of Morus alba. NCBI lineage: Eukaryota > Viridiplantae > Streptophyta > Magnoliopsida > Rosales > Moraceae > Morus > Morus alba. Next base: position 11,680,090 of record CP050225.2, on the reverse strand, counting down.
TTCACCAGGTAGGTGGTTGAAGTACTTTGAGCTATGCTTAGTACGTGACAATCCTAGATGCTTCGTGAGGAAGGAACAATTTGTTGGTTTCTGAGACGATTTTAGATGAATTTTATAGTGGAAGCATATAAGTGCGGATCGTATATAACAAAAATTTTCAAAAATATTTGTAACACTCTATAGACATATAATTTATGTAGAAAAATAATCTAATTAATTCTTACCCTCAAATCGATTAGGTCAAAGTAAGCGTGATCTCTTATAGTTAGATAAACACAAATTAAATTAAAAAGAATTCAATTAAAAAGTGGCTCATGATCACTCTCAAAACTTGTTAGCATCCAACAATGATAAATCGACTGAACAAAATGAAAAAATGAAAAGTATAAAGTGAAATTAGACCAAATGATTTAAAATGGTTCACTCTTTGAAAGAGTTACGTCCACTGTGCAACAGGAAATTTTCACTATGCAAATAGAACAGTACAGATTTACAAAGTTACTTTCTCTTTCTGACCTCTTTTCACTCAGAAAAATCCTTTCTCTACTCTCTAGCATCTACTTTGGCCTCGTTCATTTCACTGATTTGAATGTTCAGTTATATGTTTTTACAGTTAAAAGTTTTTAAAAAATATATCTAATTTTTTCTGTTACAGTTAAAAACTTTCAGAAAATATCGCATCTCAGCTCGATTTAAAAACTCAAATCCACAAAATGAACGGGGCCTTTATTAATATGAAAATAGTAGGAAATATGCCAATATGAAAAGCTTAAGAAAGTATACAGGCTAATATTTAGTTATATAAATTAATAGGCCATAACTTGTTAAGTTATGATTCATAACCAGATAAGTTATGAATAAACTTATCAAGTTATGGACAAAAATCGTGAATTATAGACAATAATTTGCTAAGTTATAATTCATAAAAAGACAAACTATAAACGAAAACAATAATTTAACCTATTTATTAACTTATATAAATTATTAACCTATTAATTTTAATTCATCTTAAATCTTAATTATTTTCTTTTTTCTCCCTTATTTCTAATACATTTTACAGCCCATGATACGATCGTAGGTTTCATATCCTTCCTAGGCTGCTGCCACGTGTCTTTGGTAGCGGATGAGTGAGTTTGGTTCTCCTCATAATCCCTATCCACTAAATACCTGGGGACTTTTTTCACTAACTGAATCGTAGGCTAGGCCTGTGATCCTTACAGACTTGTCTCCTTGACCTATGCAACGAGCCCACCACCCATTGATTCCAAGAAGAACTGCGGCCATCGAGTATTGCAAAGGCAATCGCCAGTCGCTCATCGAGTGTTCGCTCGTCAGTCGCCTAGAGAAGATCCACAGGTCCACTTTGAATCGCCATTCGTTTTCATAATCTAGCACTTCATTGATGAGGAGTTGTGTCGACGAATCTTACACCAACAGTTAGCCCTCCAGTCTTTTAAGGAGAGAAGGGTTCTTTCTTAATTTTAAATCATAATTTTTAATTTTTTATAATATTTTTTTTATAAAAAATTTAAATATTAAAAATTAAAATCATAAATTATAATTTTAAATTTATAAATTAAACGTCACTTAATTAATGCATCAAGAGACTGGATTTCGATTGTTTAATGTGTCATTTTCTGCCTTAGTAATAATTTTGCCTTCAACTGCCATTTTTGTGCCTACACATCATTTGGTGACTGGACAAATTTAAAAAATGTGATTGGCAACTCTCTGAATTGAATTTGGAAAGACACACCTCTAAAAAATCGGCAGGAAAAGGAATAGTTGCTCATTTATTTGCCGTTGGATGATTTCCAAAGAAACCAATCTAGGTCGTTGAATTCCTTTTTAGACAATACTTATAGGGTAAGCTCATGTCTCCCAAACTCAGATCTCATTTATTTCATCAATTTGAGTTTTTAATTTTAAGTTTTTACAGTAAAAAATCTTAAAAAATGTCACATTTAACTTTTTTTGTTATAGTGAAAAACTCTAAAAAATATCACATCTCAACTCGAATTGAAAACTTAAATTTATAAAGTGAACGAGACCTCATTTTTATGCCAAAGAATTTCAAGAAGAGAGAGGGAGAAAAAGCGTTCTCAGATTTTCCATGCGAGAAGCTTTCTCCTTTTTCTCGTTATCAAAGTCCTTCCTCTTGTATTCATGTTTATTTATAATTCCAATTGTTTCTCTGGCCATTTTAGCGAGCTTTCCAATGATTTCTACTGATTTTCTAGGTATTCTTCACTTTTCGAGTTTGGAGAGTTTCTTTTGTTTCTCGTGTTCTTAATATTAAGAGGTAAAAATAAAAATAAACTCCATTTTAAATATATTTTTAAAAATTGCTCCTCTATTTACCATTTATAGGATGACATATGACAATATCTACATTTAAAAAAAAAAAAAAATAGAAGGAAAAAAAAAAACCATCTAAAAAATTATCCATGTCCCTCATTTTGGACCCGTCTGGAAAGTACACCCCCTCAAAAGAAAACTATAAAATTTATCTTTATAAGTGCATAGATTTAAATAAAATTTATCGTTATAAGTGCATAGATTTAAATTTTTATCCATTATTATTAATTAATACCCTATTATTAGTATAGTTATTTAGCTAAAAATATTATTAATAAAAAATAAATAATAAAAATCTTGACTCATGCACTTCAATACACTCCAGAAATAAAAGAAACTACTCATCTATTTAGTATTTACCATGGTAGGTGTAGTACTCTTAAGAAAATGATACTGTCAGCAATTAAGAGGAGTAATGTTTAACTCCTCTACAAGTCTAATTCTTCTAATTCATACTATACTTCTATTTTAGAAAGTGCGTGTGTTTAGTGAAGGCGCAAAACATACACAAACTACGGCATTAAATTAGTTTAAAGTGGCAAATTTAGTCATAGAATATGCAAGTTTTTGGGATATAGACTTTACAGGCTTACAGCATTCAGATATAACTTATTAGATGTCATCAACTCTGATGGGTTTTGTCTACCCTAGATAAGCTATCACCAGAAACCAGACTGGCATTACCACCTAAGCCAATGATTTAGATACAATGGAAGAAGATAAAAAGCTCCATCACTCTTGGCACCAGTTTATATGTTAAAACTTAATACTTCAAAAATCCAAGCCCTTGAAAAAAGCAGCAAAGGAACTACAAAATTTGATCAAAATGAATTTAGCTCGGCTGTTTTTACCTTACGAATGGCACACCAGAATGAACGCGTCTTGCATATGCATCGTACTGCACGCCGAAAAACCGCCTCAAGAAATACTCTTCATACGGTATTCGTTGATAAAAGAAGCGCCAAACAACGATGGCAAACCCAATCGACGACACTGGATTACAAAGCATTATCTGGGTGCCGACTGACCATATGAAGAAACCAGAATATCCTGGATGGCGTATATATCTATAGATTCCGCGTGTAACTAGTTCGTGATGCTCGTCAGGACGAGTCCTAATCATGTGAGTGAAGGCAGTACCGGCAGTTATGATCGCCATCTTACGAACAATTTCCCCAACCACAACCATCACAAGCCCAAAGATGCTAATCCACCAGTGTTCCTTCAGTTGAGGGAAGAGACGGACTTCAGTCAAATACTCGACCAACGAGAAGATCATCGCGATAAGATAATTTTGGCTGATGAGAAGAGAGCCAAGAGTAACATTGGCCCGCCCATGAAAGCCAATCGCTAATAGGTACTCGGAACTGTGGAAAAAGAATACTGCTAAAAACATCTCGGACAACTGTATGCGAGCAGTGGGAGTGAGGACTTCCATCATTTTCGTCAGTAAGAGTAAAGACCAATCAAATTCTCTCCAATGTAGCACTTGGGTCAAACCTAAATTACTTCAACTGTCTCAGTGAAGGACTAGTTTGTCACTTTTTTTGTGAAACCTAGATTACCCAACTAGGGAACTTGCCCATGGAAGATTTAACTACAGACCTGAAAAATATGAAGAGCCAGTTGGCATCAATAATGGAATTTGTGTCTCCTCATCACTCATGACATCTTCTGCATAAAAGGGATCAAAAAACAGAGGAAAGCACAGGAATATCAAAACAAATTCTTACAATAAATTTACATAAACAAACTTCTGAATGTCCAAACAAATTCTTAAAATAAAGCAAATATGAACAAGGGATGATAAACAAATAATAATAATAATAATAATAAAACAAAATAAAATAAAATACTTGTAAATCCATGAGATGAGACTCAAACAGAGAGGACCCAATTATTGATTAAAGGCAATGCTATGTTACCTAGAACCGTACAGAATCACTTCCAATCAAGGGAGATCGGAGATATCACTCAGTACCAAAGACATGGAAGGAAGAATTTCTTGTCGATAATAATACACGAATTAAAAGAGACAGAATCAGGTAGATTTCCGAATCCCAAACAAATAAATATATCCAAAGTTTCAATAAAATCAGAGAGGGAGAAAGAGAGAGACCTTTTCAATCAGAATAGAGGCAAGGAAAGGAACGCAGGGACCAGAATTAGAACAATCGAAGGTGGCGTTACTTCCAATTCCTCAGCAGCGAAACTCTACCCCCCAATTCCTCCGAGATTAAAGACGAAAACTTTACCAGATTCTTAGACGAGAGCAGCGAATTCGAACCAGAAGAATTGCTTTACGAGTTTGGACTTTAGGAGTTTGGATGTTAGTCCCACATCGAAAAGCAAGAAGAAAATTAGAAGCAGAAGGAGAAGTATCTCTTCGACCTTTTCCAACCAATAACCTCCCGTTCGGACGCCTTTCTAGCCCCGTTTTAAATTTTGAGTTTTTAACATAATTGCCATCCTAACTTGTTATGGTTTAGTAAATTATTCTTTAAATTTTAATTTTAACAATTAACCACCTAAATTTATAAATTTATTAAAATGTGCTCTATTTTAATAAAATTATTAAAATTTTTATTATATTTAAGAGATTAATAGTTAAAAAACTAAAAAATTTGTGTTATATTTGAATTGATATGTTGAAATTTTTTATCGAACATACTTTTTCAATATTAATTTAACACAATCATTTTCAAAATGGGGCGTATTGTAATAACTTTACAAATTGATGAGGTAACTTGCTAAAATTAAAAATTTAGAAAGACAATTTACTAAACAATAAGAAGTTTAGGAACAAATGTGCTAAAAACTCTTAAAATTTTCTTTTCCATTTATTTTCCTTCAACTTTTGTATCAAAAGACCATATTATCCTTGTTTAAAATTTAGAAATGAAGAAGAAAAAACTTATCCTTTTATTTCTTAAAAAAAAAAAAACAAAACAAAACAAAAAACCTTCTCTTCCTATTCTTCTTAGCTGATGCCGCCCGTACCGTCGCTTAATTCTGACGTCCATCTTCATCGCACTTTGACATTGTCTCTACTGATTGGAGGAAACAAATCCAAAGATTGTCAAACTCTAAAAGCTTGACGATTCGAGCTCTAAGACTGGTAAATTAATCTTAAAACATATTCTTTTTTTCTTTAAATATTTCTTAGAAGATTGGGATTTCATATTTATGTGTTTGATTTGAGAAAAAACAACAAGATTCATGTCATTTTGATGTTTTCTCAACCTAGAAAATTAGAAATTTCAAAGAATAACGATAATGAACAGCAATGAGCAGACTCGGAAGACCGATCAAACCGGTTTGAAATTTTTTAACCGGTCCAAACGGTATTTCCGATTTGCTCATTTCTTGAATTCATAGTGATTTTATTTATTTCTAATTTTTTTGTCATTCTCTAATAGTAATATTTTTTTTATTATATTTATAGGAAAATAACGAAGATTGTCATACATTGTAAATATGATGGGGAATGGAACAAGAAAGAGGATGACTTTTACAAACGGTGCTCGAGGAATAATGAAAGGAGGAGTCTAGTATGATTTGACGATCCAAATAAAATGAAATTCTGTGATATTGTTAAGAATCGAGTAAGTATTGATTTGAAAGTGAGTTCTATTTCTCTTTTTTCGTCAATGTTGGAACCCGTACTTATCTTGGAAGATTTTGATGCTAAGTAATATCTTTTGGACCATTGTGCTTATATAGAAACATAGAAGCGTCTTATAAATGTGACTATGATCTTCATGAAGATTGGATTTGATCGTTGATTTTGAATTTAGATTTTGTTATCATAATTCAATAAATTTAAGTGTTTGAAGCACTATTAATGAATTAGAAGATCGATTTCCTCGCGGAACTAAAAAATGGCATGATTAGTCTTTCTGGTCTGTCCAGCAGACCGAACTGTGATACACCTGGTTTTCTCATAACGAAAAAAATCATTTGGATGGAAAGTTATGTTTTATTTTAGATTTTGTAAATGATAATTTCATGAATTTATTAGTTAAGGTAATATTTTCATATCATTACTATTGTAACACTACAATTTTTATATTATTTATATTATATTTGTCGATTTTTTCTATTTTGGATATTTTTTATGACTAAATATTTATTTCTTAAATATGTAATATGTTATTACATGTATTTCTTTGCAATCATCTTATTTGATCACTTAGGTGGTTAATTTTTTTTTTCCAATGGTTAATGGCTTAATAGGTTGCCGTTAGTTTACTATGGGAGTTACAACACAATTTCTTCTTCTTCTTCTTCTTCTTTTTTTTCGGTAATTCGTTAGATAAATAGACTGCACAATTTAAATTTATTAAGGAATGAGAATATGCTGACTATCAACTAAAAGCTCAATTTAATAAATTATTGTTGGCAAATCAACATTATGGTTCAAGTCCATCTTATTATGAAGAAAGTTATTATTATTTTTTTTTAAAATGAGACTGGCAAATATGAATATAGATAATATAGAAATTATAGTGTTACAATAGTAATGATATGATAATATTACTTTGGTCAATAAATTTATGGAATTATCATATTACAAAATTTAAAATAAAATTGAATTTTCCATCCCAAAGGTTTCTTTCGGACCGAGAAAAAGGAGCATACATCAGTCCGGTTGACTAGGCAGATCAAAAGACCAATCGTACCGCTCTTTAGTCTGGTGAGAAAATAAATCTTCTAATTCACATATAGTGCCCTGAACACTCAAAGTTATTGAATTCTAGTAGCAAAATATAAATTAAAGATCAACTAGTGAATTCAATTTTCATGAAAAATTGAGCTTTCCTTTCCAACCAAGCAAATTGGAGGGAAAATCAATCTTATACAGACGATTCATTTCTGTATTTTATTTGTAATTTTATTTTCTTCCCAATTTAACTGTGATTTTATTTTCTTTCCACTTTTGTGGATTTATTTTCTAATTTTCAGTAACCCCTAAACACTATAAATAGAGGGGTGTGCTTAGCTTTGTTTTTCATTTAAGAAGTGAGGGAATTTTCAGAAATAAAAGTTCTATCATTTTTCAATTCTTTTTTCCATAGTTTTTCATTCGGTAAGAGATGAGTGACACATCTTTCTGTGAGTGCCACACAACTGAGGAAAAGATGAGTAAAGAGTGAATTTTAAGTCCTCTCATCTTTTATTTATTTCAAAATACCGTGTACCAAACTTTTATATAAGTTTAATCATACTTTTTTTTATGTAATTTTGTCATGTAATGTTTTGGTAGAATTATTTTATAAGTTAATCTTTTACTACAATATTGTCAAGAGATATATTATCAATTTTAGATAACTTATAATAATAATCTTTGTGGAACTAACGTCAGGGTTTAATTTATTCTTTCCCTTGTCATTTCTAACATTTATTGTTTACTAATTTGTCTTGTTTGTTATTTGTCACCTCCTTGAAGGATCGACTGTCTATTCTGTGCTATGAAACTACTGCTTTAAAAAACTAGTTTGGGCATGAAACACTACGTCTACTGTACAATTCCTCAAAATAAATCCTTCAACTCATCCCAGCTGAAGATATACTTTGGGTTTAGCATTCTAAACCATTGGTGGGCCAAATCCATCAAGTGGTTTCAAAAGACTTGACACATGATTTCTTCAGAATAAGCATGTAACAACATGTGCCCTGTATATAGTGTTGGTTGCCGAATTGAATTCGGCAGCGAAAGTGTGGGAAAACAGCGGATCGTGTATAACAAAAATTTTCATAAAACTTTTGAGATACTCTATAGATTATATTAATTTATGCACGAATAAATTAATCACATTAATTTATATAATTCAAGAACTCAACCGATAAATACCTAGAAGCCGACTCAGATGATAACTTGAATTCTTTGACCACGAACAGTCCTTGCTCCGAACTTTGTGTTTAGAATACCAAAGTCTTCCACGTCAATTCCTTGATTCCACGTAGACGTGTGAGTGGGCGCACATGAGACAAAAACAGGTTTCTAAAACACTTGAATTTCCACAAACACCAACGCATGCACGATGTGAAATTTTTAGAGAAAAAATATTTTGCTCTCTTTTTTCTTTAGAGAATTCGGGCCACCAAACACTTTAAGGCATAAAATATGTTTCTAAAAAAAATTGTGTTTACAATTTTCTATCATTCGCATATTTAAAGAGTAGAAGTCAAACTTCAAAACAGAATCAAATCCTTATCTCCAATTTTGAATTTAGAACAAAAATCCCCTCCATCTTATCTCCAATGTGGCCGGCCACCCTAGGGTTTTCTAACCTTGTGTGTGGCACCAATTCAGATAGGGAAGGAAGAGACAAATCATCATTTATCCTATAGTCCAATTTTGACTCAAATTCAAATTCCAATTTAAGTCAAACTTAAATTAATTTGAATTCTAAATTGAACAACTTATCAAATAAGTTTAAATGGATAAATCTAGATGTGTTCAAATTCAAATTTAAATAATCACATTATTTAAATAATAATTAATTCTCAATTAATTATTTTTCGAGTATTTAATTTTAGAATTCCGTAATTCTAAAATTCCATTTTGCCTTTTGTATCTGGTAGAATTACAAGGGCGACGCGGGGACTAATGGACCTATAATCTCGAGCTCCAATAAAACTAATAATTAATTAAACACTTTAATTAAATAATTAATTCTATTAATTCCAATAGTTACTCCACTATAAACTTGGAATTGAACTCTCGAAATTATAGACATTAATTACTTCTAAACTACGAAGTGTCCATTTGATGTAGTCATTACATATAAATCAATCCTCCATAAATAATTCATAATTAGAGTCAGGAAGAATCCGTTAACCTCTCTAATTACATCTTTATCCTTGAGTACCATTGATTCTCTAATAGATAGTGATTTATAAAACACATTTATGAACCAGAGCGCTCTTACTAATTCAAGTACCGAATCAACACTCAAGAGAATTATTTATCTGCTTCTTTCTCAAGAAGTAATGGATTCCATCTCGTATAATAACATTTCCAGCTACCTATTTCATTATGTCTCCAAAATACAAGGAATAGGATTCAGGGTCTCAAAATTCGTACCGAATAAATCAAAAGACATAAATTCATAAATAGGAGTTTGTTAAGAACTCAGGATTAAGATCATTCTATATATGACCATCGGTAGACTCAATTAAAATTTCTATGCTTAACGGAAATTATTAGAAATTCATATTGTGTTTGCATTCATGTTTCACATAATCTCATTATGCGAAATACACTCATTCAATATCTCGCCATATTAACAGTGCGAATAACACCATTCCATTCTAAATGGGAATGACATGTATTAATAATGTTTTAATTAAAGATTCTAAACTTTAATTAAATTCATTATGAACAATTACTTTTGATTATTATCCTTAAACATTATCCTCTCGTATACAACACTTTTATACCATATTTAATGTTACATAAATAATTAAGGAATTTTATTTAATATTCATAAAATATTCATAAATATATGTACATAAAATGATGAATAAACTCTTTTATTAAATAAATAATAAATATCATTTTACATCTCATGCTTCTAGGACATTATTCCCAACAATTAGCTCCAAGTGGTTGTCGGGATCTCCTCTCCATCATAGGGAGGAATCGACGGGGCCTTGTATTTCTCTGGAAAGGGATGTACCATAATCTCTACTGTGAAATGATGGTCATGAACCTTTGTTAGCGTTTATGCCATTAGAAATAAATGTTACAATGTTCTTTGAGACATTTTGACTATTAATAAAGATTTGTTTATTTTATATATCTATGTATTGTCCTCTATATGTTCATAATAGTTGAATGTATGATAAGCAAACTGAAAGTCTGAGTCTGTCATTCTAAATCTTTAGATCATGCATGTAATGTGAAGAACATGCGGAAGACAAGAATCTAAAGATGATAGTCTAAATCTTATGATCCACAATCGAGGGAATAAAGTTGGACACTTTATTCATGTTAAGATTGTTATGTTGTCTACTTCCTAACGAAGACGGCTTGTCTTGGTCGTCGGAGGTGGGACTCTATGGGTGGAGACATTGATATAGTTTCTAATTGTGAAATCTATATTGGGTCGGACCAAAGTTGAATTGTTTTAATTAATAATTCTGTTTGAATAAAACAATTCACTTTTGAAGAATTATATGTTGTCATCTTAATCCTGAGATGGATGATGAACCCATATGTTTAACTTGTATCCTTTAGTGTACTAAAGGGAGACATCCTGACATTATCTAAAGGTGTGCTTGCCCGTACATTGGGGGTATGACTCGTATATGCGTAAATTCGTTATTCATAGATAGTGGAATCCATAGCTCCTATAAAGTGTCAATGATATCCTCTTATGTATTATCAGTGGATTGAAAAATATGAGCGTTCGCCATTAGACTATTCTATGTTATCTAATGGTTTACTATTTGTAATGGTACGAATAGTGTTTTTTCGATGGTATGATAATAGAACATAAGATAAATGTAATCGAGAAGGTAAAACAGAACTTGACCTCAAGTCAATTATGGATGTCCTCTGGGGATGATACACTAATATATTGAGTCATGGACTAGAACTAATCAGAGCTTTGTAAATACGCTATATAAATCGAGAGTGCAGCTCTAGGCTTTTAGTGGAGTAGCGCTAGAGTTTTATAATAATGAGATGGACTTGTTGGTTTACAAGTAGCGTTGTGATTATAGGAGCTTCATTTATATATGTCCATCGGGTCCCTTTGCTAGCTTACATAATTTTTATAACGATACGGTATATTTCCTACATATTAGTAACTTGTGTTATTTCCGTAAAAGGGGTTCAAAGTTAATATGAGATTGATTAAGTCATGAGTGATTTATTGGGTAAATTAATTGATAAATTAATTCTAGATAAGTTGGTTGAATTATTATTTTATTAGTTGTTTAATATGAGAAGACTATTACATAACTGTTTTGATTATGTAACTTTTCTATTGAGTTGCTTGAATTAAAATTAAGGCTCTATGTAAGTTTCTCGTGTTGAAAAACTAGAAAAATAACTTTCGTCAGTGCAGACAAGTTGACCAGTCCGGTCCACCGATTAGTGAAGACAGGTCGACCGGTGAGTTATAATATCTCTCTCATCGGTCGACCAGTTGTAACGTAAAATGCATGCTAACGTGACAAAATAGACTCTGGATGCGATTAAAACTATGGAAAACCTAGTTATTATGGAAGTATAACTTCCTAAACACTATAAATAGCGTATTAGGTCACTTTATTCATTAGATCACTTGAGAGACCTTTTGGAGACTATTGACAAAGATTCCTGAGAGGAAAAATTGTTTAATTCTCAAGAATAATTTTTCCTTTGCCTCTCTTGTGATTGGAAGGAGATCAAGAATACCAAGAGGAGATTGAACGACGTGTGGCCACCCGCACTCCGATCGTGAAAATGAGAATAGCAAAGAAGACTAGTTGGTTAAGGCTCTTCCGGTTGCTGTTTGGAACGTTTTGATCTGTCAGACGTGCAGTTTCCTAAATCTCAAAAGGTATGATTTAGATCTTTAGTATTTATGTTATATAGCATTATGAACATGTTCTTGATTGGCTTTGGCATTGATTTAAATCTTTTTAAAATTCCGTTGCGCACTTGATGCTATTATTTTCCAATAACCTTCACTGGAGAAATGTTGACATTCACTATCCTTGCGACCTGCCCCAAATTCTTCTTTAGGTGACTCACTTAGCTTGTTACATCTTTCTTTAAACCCGCAACATCACCCACAAGTTTCTCTTCCAAGCATGCCTGCGCTCCATAATCTTCTTACTCGCAGCTGTTGAGAGCGAAGTCGACACTTTTTGAAGCTATTTTAGCATTCAGCCTGTTTCTTAGGTCTCCACCCTTATGCACCGATCCTGAGTCTTCTTGGTTATCACTGCCCTGGTTTCCTCGAGATGGCTCCCTTAGGGGAAATCATTGTCCATTTGCACAAGCAACCTTTTCCTTGGCTCGTCTCCTAGTGGCCTACTATCATTTCCCAGCAATTTTGACAGTTAAGGCCTTATATTATTTTCCCTTGTATTTTGACTATTTTCAATCCCTTCCAAGACACCACGCTAGTCACCGTTATTTTGGTTCTGGACAACTGGTTGCGCTTAGTGGTCTTGGTTGAGCATCTTCAAAGGGAGGGATTGAATTTCTCCCATCAATTCGCTCTATGGTGGCCACCAAGTGTCTGGCCATATTAGTTAGAGAAATCAGTTGCGCTTGCATCTGCACCCAATTTGGTTGAGGCACACTTGGTGCTAGAACCTCTTCATTCACAACCACGGATTGATTCCCTAGATTAGGTTGATTTTCACCCCTTCCTCCATTAGCTTGATTGCCTTGGTTCACAGAGTTTTCATCAATTTGGCTGCCCTGATTCGCAGCGTTGCTTCTTATTCTTCTCAGAGGCATGGCTTCAAATCGATTTTTCTCACCGGAATTCTTTGCGCTAATTGGAGATTCTGGGTTCAGTCCCCAGTAAAGTCGTTAATTATTGACAGTGAAAATTCATAAACAAAATAATAATGAATTTATAAATGATTTGAGCAAATTAAATGATCTAAAACTCAAATAAAAGTAAAATTTAAACAAGAACACACAGAAGTTGTAGTAGTTTACCCTCAATTTGCGAGCTACGTCCATTGTGGGAAGAAGAGAAATTTTACTATCTTTGGAGAAATTACACGCACTAACACTTAGAATGAGACATATGGATTTTTTGACCTATAATCCCTTATTTATACCTTATGTCACCGCCCTTAATTGTTTCCCTATTCAAAATGATGGACATTTTTCAAAAGATAAAGATCACAAATCAAGATGATTTCTTTATTTAAATTTCATATTTCTAAATTACAAATAATTAATCTTGGAGGAAATCTTTTGCATGATTTTTTTTGTGTAGCCTCGACTCCGTAGATGCTTTCTTTATCCTCTTCGTTATCATCTATGAGTGTGGTCAACCTCATGTCTCTTTCTCACAAAGTCAACCTCTTATTTATATAAGATGTTTCTTATAACAGTTGACTCTTAAGAATGCTACTTGATGATATGGCTCTTAAAACTGCATTGTACTTGCTCATTCAATACTCTTCTTTATGGTCGTCAAGCCTCAGTAAAGATATAATTTAGAATTCAACATTTTACCCTACAACATACATAGTATTCAAGAATCCCAATTTTAAGCCACAAGATTTTAATGCGCCTTTTTTTTTTTTTTGAAAAAGGATAAAATTTATTAACTCATGAAAAGGGTATTACAAAAACTAATCTTATTCAATACTTACAACCTCCTAATATAAGGAATAAAGCGCCACCACCCACAGACGAGGGTGGGCGACCATCCTAAAATAATACATTTCTATATTTACACCACCTCTTTTAGCTTAGTATACTAGTGGAATATTCGTGCAGATATGTAAGACTTCGTTTACTTTACAGATTTAAATTTTTAATTTAAATTAAGATGTGATAATTTTTAAGAGTTTTTTATTATAATAAAAAAATTAAATATAATACTTTTTAAAAACTTTTTATTATAAACATTTAAAATTAAAAACTGAAATCGATAAAATAAATAAGGGCTTAATAATTTTAATTAATACTGTGAAAAAAATACAGCAAAAGAAACGTTGAGAAATAAAAAGAATGGAGTTTAGAGGAAAAATAGAGAAGAAATATTAAAAAACCAAACAATCTCAGAAGCCTCACGAAAAGGAAGAGAGAAAAGAGAAAAAATAAATGCACAAAAATAATGAAGTCCAGAAGCTTCACGGAAAAGAAGAGCAAAAGTAAAGATTGAGAGGCAAAATTACAAAAACAAAACAGAGAAGAAAAAGAAACCGGAAAACCAAATAATATATATATATATATATATATATATATATTTTACAGATGGAATCCAGAGCACAGCAGAAGAAACGGCAAGAAATAGAAAGGAAATGGAGTTCAGAAGAAAAACAGAGAAGAAAGAGAAACCAAAAAACCAAATAACATAAAAAATAAATTTTAAGGCCCGTTTAGTTCACTGATTCGAGTTTTTAATTCGAGTTGAGATTTAATTTTATGTGAGAGCTTTTTACTGTAGCAAAAAAGTTAAATGTGATTGTTTGTGAGAGCTTTTTTACTGTAGTAAAACTCAAATTCTAAACTCGAATCAGTGAAATGAACGGGGCCTAAAAATCTCACAAAAAAGAAGAGAGAGAAAAATATAAATAAATACACATAAATAATAAAATCTAGAAGCTTCACGAAAAAAAGCACGAGAAGCTTCTCAAGAACGGTAAAAAAAACAAAAGACAGAAGAAAAGAGATGAAATTACAAAAAAAAAAAAAAAAAACAAACAAAATAAAATGGATGAGTAAGAGACTAAGGGTAAAACGGTAAAAATAATCAAAAAGACGTTAAAAAGGGTTGAACAGAAAGAAAGGGCAAAATCAGAAAGTCCTACCTCCTTTAGAAACTCTACCCCTTAATTAAAAGCACTCACTTTAAAAACTCTACAACTTAATTAATTTTAATAAAGATAAAAATATATATGTTAATATTAAGTGTGTAAATAAAGGAGAGCTCAGGGGTACTGTTCACGCAGACCCAGTTTAATGTTTTTTTTACAGTGAAGTGACGATTTTGCCCTTTTCTCCTTGATTTCCCTTTAATCTGATAGGGGTTGTTTCGTCTATTTGCCGCTTGCCTATTGCTTTCCCGGTTTTGCCCCCGCTCCTCTTTCTTTTTTCGGTCTCTTGCCCTAGTGTGTTTCGTCTTTTCCCGGTTGGTGTAGCCCTAAGTCTTCTTTCCTTTCTCGATCATCTCTCTCTTGTCTCTTTTCAATCTCTTGGCCTCTGTGTTTAGTTTTTTCCCAGTTGGTGTGGCCCCAAGTGTTCTCTTGCACTTTTTCGGTGGCTGCTTTAGATCCTTCCTTATATCATTTTTTGCTTCTTTGATCTTCTTTTCCTTGCCCTTTTTCACTGGTGGTTTGTGGATGAAGCGTTGGGATTTTATTGCTGCCTTCTCCGTCCTCCTAGGGCCTTTTTTATTGCGGTTTTGGTGGAATTTGTTTTACTGTGATTTTGCTGGATCGTTGTTTGATTCATGTGGGTGTTGGTCCAGTCCTGTTGGGCTTTCCTCGGTAGCTTCTGTGCCCCTTGGATTTTCTTTTCCTTATTGTCCTTGGCTTGCAGTTTGATTTTCTTTGCCTTTTTCCTCTAATTTTGGGGGAAGCCTTCGAATTTTACCATTGCTTTCTCTGTCCTATTTGGGGTTCTTTTTTTTTCCCAGTTTTGGTGTAATTTTCATCTTTGATTTTGCTAGATCTGTCTTTGATTTATGAAGGTATTGGTGTGATCCTGTTGGGTTTTGCTCGGCTGCCTCTATGCATGCCTGATTTATGGTTTTGGGTTCGATTTTTCTTTGAGTTTGGCTCATTACATATTTAGTCATTTTTTGTTCTTGTCCTTTTCCTTTGATTTTGGGGGAAATTTTGGGATTTTATCCCCTTTTCCTTTGACATCGTTTTGCCATTTTTGTTTGTGGCGTCGTTTTGCGTCTTTTTTTTAAAATACTGACTGAGGTTGGAATTGGGTTTTGGGGCAGGCCTCTTCGGTTCTCCTAGATTACTTCTATGCTTGCTTCATTCGTGGTTTTGGTTTGCATTTTTATTTATTCTTCAGTAATTATACGTTTAGTCTATTTTTTCTCTTTTTTCCCCTTTTTTATCTTCTGGTCTTAAGGCTTATATTTACATTATTCTGCTCATTATTTGGTTTTCTGCTCCACCTATTTAGCTTTCGTTTGTGTTTTTCGAAATTGTTATGCTATTTTTATTTGTTGCTTGGTTGCTTTTCATTTGTTCTGATTTTTTTCAATGCTTATTAAACTTTGATTTGGGTTTTGCCGCATGTCTCTTTGATTTTCCTAGGCCGGTTCTAGGTTTTTATCCATTGTTTAATAACTAGATGTTCAGCCCTTCTTTTTCCTCTCTTTTTTTTTTAAAAAAAATCTAATTTTATTGTTTAGTTACATTATATTCTCTTTGCTATTTGTTTTTCTGCTTTGTCTATTTGGATTGCTTTTGTGTTTCTTAAGCCTAAAACCAATTTTTAATTAACTTAAATGTACAACCCGTGAGAAATTCTTTTACAGGTGTTTATTATTCTCCCTTATTGGTCTTTTTGTTTACAAAAAACTTCCTATATGCGTTGTTCTAAATTGTTTTTGGTTAATCTTCATTTTTTTTGCTGCATTTATTAAGGTGATGATCTGTGAACTCTATAGTGCTGACATGTTTTGCCACGTTGAGGGCTTATGTACGCTTTGCTGCAGAGGTATTTAATGAGCTATTAATTTTAACCTTTTTTTTACGTGTAAAGAATATAGCCAATGTAAGTAATTGTTATATTTATATTTTAAACTATATGATGCTGACTTGTCTTGCCACATTGAGGATTCAGGTTTATTTTGCTGCAATAGTATTTAATGCATCCTTAGTTTTTTTTTTCTTCTTTCTTCTGAAACGTGTAAAGAATTTAAGCATGAGAAATCGTTATACTTGCATTTTAGATACATGTCTTACCTATTTTCTGTACTTATGCTCACCCTACTACATAAACATTTAATCAATCTTTGATTTTTTCTATTTTCTGAAACATTTAAACACTCTACCCAACAAATGTAAGTAATTATTATGTATATATTTTATATACGCATCTTAGTTCTTTTTTGCATTGCTATTAATGTATCATTTTTTTATTATTGGATCTGGAAACTTCTGGTTTTTACCTCACTGACTTTGGGTCCTTACATGGCATTTTCTCATGAACTGCTCATTAGTTCTCCTTTTCCTTATTTAAGAATGTGTTTGCACATGAATTTATCACAGATTCTCCTATTTCATTCCCCTCCATCCCCTGTTTTTACTTCCTTCCATCACTTTCAATCATTTACTATCCTTCGGTGACTTTTGGTTGACTAATATTTCAGACTCAATATAGCATTTGTAGCATTTCAGGTATTTCTAACCCTTCTTGTCATTTATGTTGTTGATATTGAATGCATTGGTTTGTTGTAGTCCTATTAATGTCTGCGGTTTGTTTTTTATTTGCTGCCCCTTTTTAATGTTTTATTTTTTATCCTTATTTTTCTTTTTTCCTTCCTTTGTATTTACTTAGTATATCATATCCACGTGCTTCCACTATAACCTTCTTATTTATTTCTTACTTACATGTATCTGCATGTATATATATATATATATATATATATTCCTATCTTTACTTATATTCTCTTGTCTTATTTTTGTCCTTTCATAATATTCTTCATCATCTTCCTATTACATTTTTTTCCCTCCTTAGTCCACATCTCTCAACCGCTTCCTTTGTTTTTTCTTAGCATAAACTACAATCCTTATTACTCTATTGGCATTATTGTTTTCCACCTCTTTTTCAATTCACCTGGTAGCCACTGAATAAGTTCATGTGTTAATCCATTTTTTTTATTTTGTCTCGCATGTGTCCTAGAATCTGTACAATCAATATGATATCTACCCTCTTTGTGGACTTGTCCTTAGCAACTTATTAGAATGTATTTATCATACATTGCTGGGATAGTACTATACCTAAACTGTAATTAATATCTAAAGACATTATTGTACCTGCATCCACTGCTTTTTTTGGTTCTTTTTCTTCTATCTACTTATTCATTTACTTGGATACTTCTTTTTTCCTAGGTTCGGCCCTGTTTGTTCAATCTTCCTATCACCTCCATATCATTGGTTCCCGCTCATATCCACAAAGGAGATTTACACGGTTTGAGGTATTGTTAATAACTTCCCCTATCACTTCCAATTTTGTTTGCTTAT
Source organism: Morus alba (assembly GCA_012066045.3). NCBI lineage: Eukaryota > Viridiplantae > Streptophyta > Magnoliopsida > Rosales > Moraceae > Morus > Morus alba. Next base: position 11,661,823 of record CP050225.2, on the reverse strand, counting down.
ACTACATACATCAATTGCTTAGATTAAAGTTGTTTCTAATATTAATTACTTATCTACAATTATCCTATCACCTTCACATTATCGATTCCCGATCATATCCATAGAGAGGATTTACAGGGTTTGAGGTATTGTTAATAGTTTCCCCTATCACTTTCTAATTTTATTTGCTTATGCTACATACATCAATTGCTTAGATTAAAGTTGTTTCTAATACTAATTAGTTATCTACAATATGCTGGCCTTAGAATGCTAATCCCATACATTGAACCTAGCTTATTAATCTCTTCTTGCTCAACCATCACTACAAACTCTTTGGAACACTATTTGAGCAAAACAAATAAATTGAACACCATGCTGATACTTAAGAAAATATTTTCAAACTATATAAAGTTAGCTACTGTATAACAATAAAGCCTCAGCCATGTTGAAATTTAAAAAAGATAATAATTAGAATATTATATTTAGTTATATGATGGAAGAAAAAAATAGAAATCAAATAATAAATCGCTTAATTAGAGATGAACTTCAAATCTACTAATCACTGAGATCTATTGCTTCAATATTTAAACACAGCCATGTAAATATAACAAATTTCATATGACTATGATAACGAACTACTAATATTATGCTGTCTTTCTTCTTCTATACAATTTGTTTACTGTCGCTTTTTATTCTTTGTTCCATTTCCCAATATAACAACTTAGTTTATCTATTTCTCATATATTGATACTATTATTTTATCTCATTTTGTCTCCATCCCAGAACTTAGTACGTTAGTTTGAATCTCATAGATTAATCTTACTGCTATATCACTTTTTCTATACCTTTCTCCACTCTTCTTTTATGTGGCAATGATGATTACAATTATTTTTTATATTTTCAATATTATATAATCTACATAAAAATTACTCTTATCATTATATACTTTTTCTCCCTCATTCCAGCTCCCTTCTCTTCTTGTCATCTGAATATATTCCTCTCTTTTTTTTATAAAAAAAAATCTATCCCATTTTCTTAGTTTTACCTATACAATTTATTGCCCCTTTTTTCCTCCCTATTTTTTTCCCCTAGCATTTCCTTCCCCTCTATTCTATATACATCTTCAATACCTTATATCATCCTACGCCTTTACTCATTACATTGTATGCTATGTTGTCTTTCCACATTTTCCTACTTTTGCACTTAATTATAACAAACTTACTCACTACATATTATTCAAATTACTATTATATATCTTAGCCACAATTACAATATATCACATTTTTCTCATATATTTATTCATAACTGTTTTTCCCTATTCATGTCTTGATTACTCATTTGTTATTGTCTTAGCAATTTCCTAATTTTTTTTTCTCTTCCCAAATCTTATGTCATTACCATTTGTTATAGCAACATTTAATTTTTTTCCTCAGTCGGTACTGAATAAACTAAAGATAACAAATTACTCATACACATTCATTTATTTATTTATTGTCTACCCACAAATTTAGCTTATTTGGTACTAATATTTGATTACTTTGTTGTCCATGGAATAGCATTTGATGTTCTAAACTCATTATTCTCTATCTTTGTAAATATATAATATATCTATTTCTACAATATCCTCCTTTTACGTTTGATTATAACCAACTTACTCACTACATATTATTCAAATTACTATTACATATCAGAGCCACAATTATTTCCTATTGATAATTTGATCACTCATTTGTTATTGCCTTGGTAATTTCCTAATCTTTTTTCCTTTCCCAAATCCTATATCATTACCATTTGTTATATCAATATTTAATATTTTTCCTTATCTGGAACTGAACAAACTAAAAACAACAAATTACTTATATACAATCATTTATTTATTTATTGTTTACCCACAAATTTAACTTATTTGGTATTAATATTTAACTACTTTGTTGTCCATAAAATGGCATTCGATGTTCTAAACTCATTATCCTCCATCTGTGTAAATATATCATATATCTAAACCACAATTACAATATACAAAACCTTTCCCATATTTATCTTCCTATTCATAATTTAATTACTTATTTGTTATTACCATAGCATTTTTTTAATCTTTTATTTTCCTCCCAAATCCTATCACACAAACGTTTCTCACAGCATATCTTACTTTCTTCCCTCATTCGTAATAGAAGAAACTGAAGACACTCAATCACTCATTCATCTATTTATTTATTACTTATCCACAAACTTACCTTATTTAGCATCAATATTTGATTCATTTGTTGTCTATTAAATAATACTCAATATTATAATCTTATTATTTTTTTATTTTTTTAGATATGTTTATAGTACTCAATGTTGTAATCTCATTATTTCCTCTTTCTAGATTTGTTTATACCATCTCATTCATTTCGACAAGCTACAAATGTAAATATTAATTTATTTTTTTATATGTAATTTATTTATCAATTCCATCAACAAATTACTCCTCCTCTATTAATTTACTTTTCCCACAATTGATTTACACAATTTGATTAATCCGAACAAGATAGGAATGTAAATATAAATTTATTTTTTTATATTCAATTTACTTATCAATTCCATTAAGAAATAACTTTTTCTACATTAATCTATTTTCCTCATAATTAAAATTAATACTCATAAAATTACAACTGCCAACAAAATCATTTTAATATCATCAATATCACTACATTATTTTCCTCTTAATAAATCATAACTAAAATTATAAAACATCATAATAATCATGATAAAAAAATTAATTCCTTAATTTCCAACAATTGATTTTATCATAACAAAATTAATTATACAAATTCTTTTGATAAATATATATTTCATTGTTTTTTAACAAAAGCAATTTTCTATCCCAGAAACGGATGGAGAAGAGAAAAGTTCAAGAAAAAATTTCAAAATCAAACAAACGTGTGCGCCGTATCATCTGTCAAATGAATCAAAATTTTGGCAATCTAAATGAACAATGCTCAAATGAAATAAATCAAATTACTACACCTCTGCGGGCAAGGAATTCACAGTCCAACATTTATACAACACCATAAGTTACACAGTCTCAAGAGACCATCCTTGAATCATTCATGCCATCATCATCATCGGCAAATTGTGATAGAAAACGTAATTCCCTCATCTATTCCAACTATTTTTTTTCTCAAAAATTAAAAAAACATTTGGCACAATAGCAATAATAATCTTTTATGTATTGTCAACATCTTTTATAGGATCCAATGTTAATACAATGCTACATCCTACACAGTGTCAAGAAAAGATTCTTGAATCATTCATGCCACCATCATCGGGAAATTATGATAGACCACATAATTCTCTCATCCATTTCAATTATTTTTTTCCAAAACTTAAAAAAACTATTTGATACAATGATAATACCTTTTTTTTTTTTTTTTTTTTTTTTTTTTTTTTTTTTTTTTTTTATTGTCAACATCCTTTATAGGCATTACTAATGTCTATATCGATCTCGGAGACTGTTCCTATATTTGTCAACACTGCAGCGCTCTCTTTTGGCTAAACGAAAGAAATAGTGGCAGTGTTATTCCTAAATATAATCTTTGTTGCAAAGATAGAAAAATAACTTTACCCCTAATTAAAAAAACCCCTCAAACACTTGATACACTTCTTGATTACGATGGCGGATTAATAAGCACACATTTCCAAAAAAATATTCGAACATATAACTCTATGTTTGCCTTTACATCATTTGGAGCCAATATAGACACAAGTACACAAAACAAAATGGCCCAAATATTTTTAAAATAAGTGGACAAGTACATCATCTTATAGGCTCTCTATTACCGATTAATAATAATCCTCCAAAATTTGCACAACTCTATATATCGACCACGTAAAATGAAGTCCAAAATCGGATGGCATCACTTTCATTTAATAATGAATCCAAAAACATTGTACAATTTATAGTTCAAAACCTAATCAGAATGCTTGATAAAACAAATAAATTAGTTAAAATTTTTCGAACAATAAGGGACAGATATCAAGAAGAAGAAATACCATCTATGAAACTAAAACTTATAGGCCGAAGAAATATAGATAGCAACCAATATGACCTCCCTACATCAAATGACATAGCTGCCTTAATAGTCGGAGATATTGGTGAATATGAACAAGGAAGAGACATTATTATTCAAGATAAAGCAGATACTTTACAAAGAATTACAAAATTGCACCCATGTTATATGGCCCTTCAATATCCTTTATTATTTCCATATGGAGAAGATGGTTACACAACAAATTTAAAATATAATGCAAATAACTTAAGTAATAAACATGTAAGAAAAAGAATCTCTATCACGAGAATTCTCACGCCATCAACTACAAGAACGTAAAACCCAAGGCAATACACTTTTTCGAAAGGGTAGATTATTTCAACAATATATAGTTGATTCATATGTACAGTAGAAGAAGATTGATTAGATTATATTCGTAAAAATTAAAAAAAAAATTTACGATCCAAGATTTATCAAGGTATTCAAGAAGCAATCACAAGAAGAGATACAAACGCACAATCAATAGGAAAAAGAATTATCCTTCCTTCAAGCCATCTTGAAGCCCTAGATATATGATCCAAAACTATCAAGATGCAATGGCAATTCTGAGACATTATGGAAATCCGGTTTTTTTATAACATTAACATGTAACCCAAAATGGCCTGAAATTACTAGAGCCCTAGCAAAAATACCTGGACAAAAACCTGAAGATAGACCAGATATTATCACCAGAATTTTAAAATGAAATTAGATAATTTATTATCTACCATTAAAAATGAAAAAATATTTGGAGTGATTATAGCAGGTCAAATTCTTTTTCCTTCACTTTTTTTAGTCCCTTCATAACAAAAAAAAAAGCTTCTTTTTTCCATCATTACAAAATAATAGTAATAAAATAGTTTTAAATGTTGCAGATTTATACGTTATAGAGTTTCAAAAACGAGGGCTACCACATTCACATTTCCTCTTTTGGCTCCATCCCAATGACAAACTACACGAGCCATCACGAATAGACAAATTTATTTCCGCAGAAAGACCTAATCCCCATAATAACCCACTAGAATACAATATTATAGCCGAACTTATGATGCATGGACCATGTGGTATAGCTAAGCCAAATTCTCCATACATGAAAAATTCAGAATGTTCCAAAAAATTTCTAAAAAAATTTAACACTGAAACAACAATTGATGAAAATGGATTTGTTAATTACAAACGAAGAAACACATCTTCCTATGTAGAAAAGGAACATATTAAACTAGACAATAGATATGTAGTTCTCCACAATAGAACTTTATGCCTAAAATTTCATGCTCATATCAATGTAGAAATTTGTTCACAATCTATGCTTATAAAATATTTATTTAAGTATTTAACAAAAGGACCAGATAAAATAAGAGCAGTCATAGAAGATAATATACATATAGAAACAACTGGAGAAATCAATTATCAAGAAATAGATGAAATAAAAAATTATATTAACTGTAGATACATAACACCATATGAAGCAATATGGCGACTATTTGAATTTTCAATACATCATAGAAATCCAGCAATACAAAGATTATCAATACATTTACCAAGAATGCAAAATATAACATTCCACTCAAATCAACGTCTAAATAACATAATAAGACAACCAGACATTGATAAAACAACTCTTATTGAATGGATGGAAACAAACAAATATGATAATAATGCAAGGCAACTAACTTACATAGAATTTCCAACTAAATACGTTTGGAATAGTAAATATAAATATTGGTCTCCAAGACAAATGGGACATACAATTGGACGAACTTTTCACATCGATCCAAGCTCTGGGAATTATACTATCTTAAATTACTATTAAATCATCAAAAAGGTGCAACAAGTTCTGAAGCTCTTGAATTAATAATAATATAACATATCCAACAAACCAAGCAACATGCTATGCACTAGGCTTATTAGGAGACGATCGAGAATGGGATGAATCTATATTAGAGGCTTCATTTTGGTCAACAAAGAACTCAACTCGACAATTATTTATCATAATTTTATTATTTTGCAAACGTAAATAACCTAATAAAATTGCTTGAAAAACATTGGAAACTCATGACAGATGATATATTACACAAAATTAAAACTTTATTTAATAACTCAAATTTTCAAGTACCTGAAACAGAATTACATTACTTTGTACTATATGAACTAGAAAAATTATTAAATTTAAATTCATCGTCCTTAACACATTTTAACTTATCTCTTCCAACTAAATTATTAATAGATGATTTAAACAACAAGCTTTTAAGAGAAGAACTTAACTACGATATATATAAATTAAAAGAGAAAAATACTAGATTGGTAAATAATTTAAATAATGAACAACAATTAATTTATGAACAAATTTTACAATCATTGCATGAAGAAAAAAATAATCTTTTTTTTTTCTCTACGGTCATAAGCGAACTGGAAAAAAAATATTTATGGAATGCAATAATTACAAAAGTTAGATCAAATAATGAAATAATTTTAGCTGTTGCATCTTCTGGAATAGCATCACTGTTATTACCTAAAGGAAGAACTGCACACTCAAGATTTCGAATACCATTGTCAATAGATAAATTTTCAACCTGTCATATCAAAAAAGGAACTCACTTGACAAAACTAATTGATAAGACAACACTTATATTATAGGATGAAACACCTATGACTAATAAATATTGTTTCGAAGCATTAGATAAAACACTTCAAGATTTAAGAAATAACTATGAACGACCATTTGGTGGCATGACAATTGTCTTAGGAGGTGACTTCCGACAAATTTTACCAGTTATTCTCGCAGGAACAAAGGAAGATATAATAAATGCAACTATAAATAACTCTTATTTATGGCCACATTTCAAAATTTTAAAATTAACGAGAAAAACATGAGATTAAAACAATTACACCATACGAACAACAAAAAAAAAAAAAAGAAATTGCAACATTCTCGGAATGGATATTAAATGTTGGTAATGGTGCAAAATTTGAAGGAATAACAGATTTAGAAAATGAAGACGCCACATGGATAAAAATACCAAAAAAATACATAGTACATTATCATTTAAATCCAATCGAAAAAATTTCAACCTTAGTATATAATAACATAAATAGTTACTTTAACAATATTGAATACTTAAAAGAACGAGCAATCATAACACCAAAAAATAAAACAACAGATGAAATTAATAACTACATATTATCGTTAATCCCTGGACAAGAAAAATCTTATTATAGTTACGACACTATTGCATCCTCATCCGAAAACATAGACGAACTCAATCTTTTATATCCTCAAGAATTTTTGCACACTCTTAACTTAATGGAATACCACCACACGAATTAAAACTTAAATTAGGAACACCTATAATGTTATTACGAAATCTAAATCAATCAATTGGATTATGCAATGGAATAAGACTTATTATTACACAATTAACAAATAAAATTATAGAAGGATAAATTATAAACTCAATCAATATTGAAAAAGTATATATTCCAAGAATAGAAATGGTTGTACATGAATCTAAATGGCCATTTACACTAAAAAGATGCCAATTTCCTATTAAAATTTGCTATGCAATGACAATAAATAAAAGTCAAAGACAATCTTTGAATAAAATAGGATTATTTCTAGATAGCGAGATTTTTACTCATGGACAATTATATGTTGCTTTATCAAGAGCTACAACTCCAAAAGGATTACATATACTAATTCATGATTCAATTAATAAATATCCAAATTACATAAAAAATATTGTCTACAAAGAAATTCTACATAATATCAAATAAATAAATAAAATACCACATAAAAACACAAAAATTACAACAAATTAAATATTAGACTAATAATCCCTCTTTATAGTCAAAATTGCTTACTATTCATTCATCAAAAAAAAAGATCCTTATTTTTATGCACTAAAACAATTACACTTTTTTTTGCCAACAGTTAACCAAAATGATGACCTTAATCCGAGCACTAAAACCAAATGAAGTTTATGAAACTATCAGGGTCAGAATTTGTAGATTATGGACGAACAATGATCTAAGCACTGGACGTTTGATCAGCCTTGATTGGGTTTTAGTTGACAAAGAGGTAATATCTTTTAACCAATATAATACTCTGTTACTTTTTATTTAATACCAAATATTATAAATCTAATGACATCACTACTATTTATATCTGCAGCATGAAGCAATTCAAGGAACAATTCGAGCACGAGATTCAGATACTATTCATGAAAAAAATTCAACTAGGCAACATATATGATGTTAGCAACTTCTTCGTCACTAAGGACAAACCAACATACAAAGTTGTACCACATATTACGATGCTACAATTTGCCCACACAACAGTATTCGCTCTAGTTATAGATCAGGCACCACCTATTCCATTCCATAAATTTTACTTCGTCAAATATGATCAGCTCCAACACAGAATTCAATCGACTGAAATCCTAATAGGTAAGATAAATTATTTTTTCCAAAAAAAAAAAAAAAAAAAAAAAAATACATAATCAATGTACTAATTAACACCACTAATATCCACAATTTATTTTCCAACAGATGTCATTGGTGTTCTCACAAAAGTACAAACAATTGAACGGACAAATATCGGCGACAAACAAACATCTCGACGGACCATAATGATACAAAACATAAGGTAAATTAATTTTCATACTCATTACTATAATCATATAAAACAATTTATGTTTAACAAAAGTACAAAACTCTTATATCATTTAAGACTACATTCTAAATTTGTTATTCCACACTTTCTTTCCAATTACAGAAATGAACAACTTCAAGTCACATTATGGGGACATAAAGCCGACCAATTTGACAAAAATGTCGTTAAATCAATGAAAGGACCAGTTGTTGCAATTTTTGCAGCAATGTTGGTGAAACAATATCTAGGTATTTTCTTAACAACCTACAAAAACAATAACATATACAATAAAAAATATCTACATATAATACATCAAAATATTAACCAATTTATTGCCTATGTTTAAGGCAACGCATATGTATCAAGTATTGCAGCAACAATCTTCTACCTTGATCCAGAAATACCAGAAACGCAAACATTAAAGACAAGGTAAGAAACAAATCCCCAAACTTTAAAAAAAATAAACTTTATCTAAATTTTTTCATTATAATAATTAATCACATATATATATATATATATATATATATTCTCTCAACAGCCTCAAGAAATTGACTTCCCAACAGCATCAACAGCACTAACACAGTCTATTGAAGACCAAAAAATACTAAATAGGAGAACAATTGATGAACTAAAGACATTGGATCACCAAAATAACCAGGTTAGTATCATAATAACCCATCATTTTCTCTCATCTAACTGCACTATTCTAACTATAAACTTTTCTGCACATATGTAGGGCACTAAATTCACTATAAAGGCCACTATAACAAAATTCTCAGCAAACCAAGGCTGGTACTACAACTCCTACCCTAGATGCTATCGACAGTTAAAACAAGCAGGAACTAATTGGTGGTGCGATAGCCATGGACACATAAAGACAACACCATCACCATGGTAATCAAAACTATAAATATACAATACTTAAAATTTATTTACTTTGATTACTAAAAATAAATACTTTATAGCCTAAATCATCTATTATCTTACAAATTGCAGGTATAGACTAAACGCATCTATTGAAGACCATACTGGAAACATGGATATCACCATATTTGGCAAAGCAACACAAGCCCTGATAAAAAAAACCATGCTCAGTATTAACAATCGATGAAGGATTCACCGATCCATTCACAATCCCACCAATCATCGACCAACTAAGAGGTCAAGCAAAAATCTTCCAAATATATTTTCAAAGAAGAGGACCGCAAATCACTGCAATTGTCTTAAAAATATTTGAAGACACTGAATCAATAACCGCACCACCACAAATATCAACCCCAGTAACATCAATTAGAAGGTAAAATATATTTACTCATCTTTATTAATTATATATAATAAAATATATTCCCTACATTAAACACAAATTTAAACAATGATCCACAGGCTTAGCCCCCGCTCAAAAACAACAACGTCAATAGATCCGCACACACCAGATCCAAAAAAATCAGCCACCAGGTAATATATAATTATTATTTTACATTATTTATAAACAAAAATAATATCTACAATTTTAAACACATATTTTATTAACCCTTTATTATTACAAATCTAAATCCAAAGAACCGTAATACCAAAAAACGTCCATGAACCGGGTAATGTAACCACCTCTAAATGTTACTATTTTTAATTTTTCCAATTATTAATACTAATATCTTTTAAAATTTATATTGTGTAGCTAGCAACAGACAAAGGAGCTACAACAAAAAAAAAAAAAAAAAAAAAAAAAAAAAAAAAAAAAAGATGTATATATTGTAAATAACTTCATAAAACAATGTTGTACATATATCTATTTATTGTAAATACCTCTATATGACAATGTCCCATGTATATATTTTATGTATAAATATACATAAATAACATATTTCTATTATATACAAATTCTTAACTCTTTTTAACATATAAAATTATCACTACACCAATGCGCGCAAATGCGCGCGTAAATAGCTAGTTTAATAGTATTTTTTAAAAATTACCTTTTTATTTAGCATTTGTAGGATGACATATGATAAAATGAACTTTCTTTTAGAGAAAAAAAAAAAAAAAAAAAAAAACGAAAAAAAAACCATCCAGAAAACTATCTATGTCCCTTATTTTGGGCTCGTCTAGAAAGCATATCCCTTCAAGGGAAAATTATAAAATTTACTTTTAAAAATATATGAGTCTAAATTTTACTCATAATTCTTAATAAATACCTTTTTACTAGTATAATTATTTGATTAAAAATATTATAAATTAAAAGTAAAGAATAGAAATCTTAACCCTAACATTTAAAAGGAATATTTGTATCATTTCTCCTATAGTCAAACAATAATTCTTAATTCTAACGTTAAAAATTTAAATTTCTTAAAATTAATGATATGAGTTTGAGTATATGAAACAGACACTTAAATTACCATAAACATTAAACTACAATGCTTTACAATATAGTTTTAATCAGGATTAATTTTATATAGAGAACTTATAAATATAGTATTTCATGTAAAATCAACAACATGGTAACAAATCCTATAATCAATAACCCAAAGGATGTTGGTCAGGTTGAGCCAACAAGTCTGCCTAAAACTATACCTGACTACAAACGCAATGATAGATAGGGTATCTAACTGCAAATCCGAAAGTAATGCATCTTTTAGATGGAAAAGAAGTGGAACCAAGTTATGAAGTGATTTTTCAGACTCGGGCCTCATTCATTTTACAAATTCGAATTTAGAATTCGAGTTTTATTACAGTAAAATACTCTCAGAAACAGTCATATTTAACTTTTTTACTACTATAAAAAGCTCTCACATAAAATTAAATATCAACTCAAATTAAAATATCGAATCAACGAACTAAACGGGCCATCACTACACTCCAAAAATAAAAGGAACTACCCACCTATTTAGTATTTACCATGGTAGGTGTAGTACTCTAAGAACATGATGCTGTCAGCAATTAAGAAGAGTAATGTTTAACTCCTCTACAAGTCTAATTCTTCTAATTCATATTATACTTATATTTTAGAAAGTGCGCGTGTTTAGCGAAGGCGCAAAACATACACAAACTACAACATTAAATTAGTTTAAAGTGGCAAATTTAGTCATAGAATATGCAAATTTTTGGGATATAGACTTTACAGGCTTACAGCATTCAGATATAACTTATTAGATGTCATCAACTCTGATGGGTTTTGTCTACCCTAGATAAGCTATCACCAGAAACCGGACTGGCATTACCACCTAAGCCAATGATTTAGATACAATGGAAGAAGATAAAAAGCTCTATCACTCTTGGCACCAGTTTATATGTTAAAACTTAAAACTTCAAAAATCCAAGCCCTCCAAAAAAGCGGCAGAGGAACTACAAAATTTAATCAAAATGAATTTAGCTCTGCTCGTAGAACCCCTCAAGTTTTTACCTTCTGAATGGCACACCAGAATGAACGCGTCTTGCATATGCATCGTACTGCAAGCCGAAAAACCGCCTCAAGAAATACTCTTCATATGGTATTCGTTGACAAAAGAAGCGCCAAACAACCATCGCAAACCCAATCGTCGACACCGGATTACAAAGCATTATCTGGGAACCGACTGAACATATGAAGAAACCAGAATATCCTGGATGACGTATATATCTATAGATTCCGTGCGTAACTAGTTTGTGATGCTCGTCAGGACGAGTCCTAATCATGTGATTGAAGGCAGTACCGGCAGTTATGATCGCCATCTTACGAACAATTTCCCCAACCACAACCATCCCAAGCCCAAAGTAGCTTATCCACCAGTGTTCCTTCAATTGAGGGAAGAGACGGACTTCAGTCAAATACTCGATCAACGAGAAGATCATCGCTATAAGATAATTTTGGCTGATGAGAAGAGATCCAAGAGTAACATTGGCCCGCCCTTGAAAGGCGATCGCTAATAGGTACTCGGAACTGTGGAAAAAGAATACTGCCAAAAACATCTCGGACAACTGTATGCGAGCAGTGGGAGTGAGGACTTCCATCATTTTCGACAGTAAGAGTAAAGGCCAATCAAATTCTCTCCAATGTAGCACTTGGGTCAAACCTAAATTACTTAACTGTCTCAGTGAAGGACTAGTTTGTCACTTTTTTTTTTGTGAAGCCTACATTACCCAACTAGGCAACTTGTCCATGAAAGATTAACTACAGACCTGAAAATATGAAGAGACAGTTGGCATCAATGATGGAATTTGTGTCTCCTCATCACTCATAACATCTTCTGCATAAAAGGGATCAAAAAACAGAGGAAAGCACAGGAATGTGTATAGGAATTAGGAAACATTGAGCAACAGCTGATTAAATAACAAATTAATTGAATTATCCAAAGGAAAAACATTGAGCAAAGTAGTACCACTCTAATTGAATTGCCCAAAGAAAAAACAAATTTACATGAACAACCTTCTGAATGTCAAAACAAATTCTTAAAATAAAGCAAAATATGGACAAGCGATGATAAAAATAAAAAATAATAAATAAAATAAATAAAATAATAATAATAATAATAATAATAATAATAATAATAATAATAATAATAATAATAATAAAACAAAATAAAATAAAATACTTGTAAATCCATGAGATGAGACTCAAACAGAGAGGATACAATTAGTGATTAAAGGGGCGATGCTATGTTACATAGAACCGTTAAGAATAACTAGATATCACTCAGTACCAAAAATATGGAAGGAAGAATTTCTTGTTGATGTTTTCAATTAAGGTTGGTTACATAATAATACACGAATTAAAATAGACAGAATCTTTCAGATTTCCCAATCCCAAACAAACAAACATATCCAAAGTTTCAATAAAATCAGAGAGAGAGAGAGACCTTTTCGATCGGAATAGAGGCAAGGAAAGGAACGCAGAGACCAGAATGAGAGCAATCGAAGGTGGCGTTACTTCCAATTCCTCAGCAGCAAACTCTACCCCCCAATTCCTCCGAGATTAAAGACGAAAACTTTACCAGATTCTTAGACGAGAGCAGCGAATTCGAACCAGAAGAATTGCTTTACGAGATTGGACTTTTAGGAGTTTGGATGTTAGTCCCACATTGAAAAGCTAGAAGAAAATTAGAAGCAGAAGGATAAGGATCCCTTCGAAGGCCTTTCCGCGTTAGCCCCGTTATAAATGTTGGGTTTTTAACGCAATTGTCACCCGAATTTGTCATGGGTTAGTAAATTACTTCTTAAATTTTTAATTTTAATAATTAATCGCCTAAATTTATAAATTTATAAAAATGTGCCCATTTTAGTAAATTTATTCAAATTTTTATTAGATTTAACGGATTAAGAGTTGAAAAATTAAAATATTTATGTTATATTTAAATTGAGATGTTATTCGCGTGCATTTGGAAGAGTGATTCATACCATGGTTTGAGACTCGCTATAATATTTTCTCTCACAAAAAATACACGTAAAGCGAAAATAATTATGTATTATGATTCTAAATTTATGAACCAAACGTCTCAAATTGAACGTACTTTTTTAACACTAATTTAACATAATCATCTTCAAAATGAGACGTATTATAACAACTTTACAAGTTGATAAGACAACTTACCAAAATTTAAAGTTTAAAAAGTAATTTACTACACAATGATAAATTCAAGGACAAATGAGCTAAAAACTCTTAAACATTTCTTTTCCACTTATTTTCCTTCAACTTTTGTATCAAAATACTATGGGATTGTTATTTTGCATTTATTATCCTCGTTTAAAATTTAGAAATGAAGAAGGAAAAACTCATCTTCTTATTTCTTCAAAAAACAAAAAACAAAAAAAAAGAACTCTTCAAACCAAAAAAAGCCTTCCCTTCCTATTCTTTTTGGCTGTCACCCCCCCTACCGTCGTTTAACTCTGGCGTCCATCTTCGTCGCACTCTGACATTGTCTCTGGTGATTGGAGGAAACAAATCTTAAGATTGTCAAACTCTAAAAGCTTGACAATTCAAGCTCTAAGGCTGGTAAATTAATCTTAAAACCTATTCTTTTTTCTTTAAATAGTTGTTAGAAGATTGAGATTTCATATTTATATGTTTCATTTGAGAAAAAACAACAAAATTCATGACATTTCCATGTTTTCTTGACCTAGAAAATTGGAAATTTTGAATAAGAACGATAATGAATAGTAATAAGCAGACTGAGAAGATTGATCAAACCTGTTTGAAATTTTTTAACCAGTCCGAACGGTATTTCTGATTTGCTCATTACTTGAATTCATAGTGATTTTATTTGTTTCTAATTTTTTTATCGTTCTCTAATAGTAATATTTTTTTTTTTATCATCTTTATAGAAAAATGATCGAGATTGTCATACATTGTAAATATGATAGGGAATGGAACGAGAAAGAGGATGACTTTTACAAATGGTGCTCGAGGAACACTGAAAGTAGGAGTCTGGTATTATTAGACGATCTATGTAAAGTAAAATTTTGTGATATTTAAAAAGCTTCCTGTGAATCGCTTAAGTACAGACTTAATAGTGAGTTCTATCTCTCTTTCTTCGTCAATGCTGGAACCTGTATTTATCTTGGAAGATTTTGATGCTAATTAATATCTTTTGTACCGTTGTGCTTATATAGAAACATAGAAGCGTGTTACAAATGTGACCGATTTCCTCACGGAATCAAAGAATGGAACGATCAATCTTTTCGATCCGTCCAGTAGATCGGACTGATGTATACGTACTTTTCTTGGTTTGAAAGAAATCATTGGGGTGGAAAGTTATGTTTTATCTTAAATTTTGTGAATGATAATTCCATAAATTTATTAGCTAAGGTAATATTTTCACATCATTACTATTGTAACACTACAATTTCTATATTATCTATATTTATATTTGTCAATTTTTTCTATTTTAGATATTTCTTATGACTAAATATTTATTTCTTAAATATGTAATTCGATTCTTACATGTATTTCTTTGCAATCATCTCATTTGATCACTTAGGTGGTTAATTTTTTTTTCCTATGGTTAATGGCTTATTAGGTTGTCGTTAGTTTACTTTAGGAGTCACCACACATTTTTTTTTTTCAGTAATTCGTTAGAAAAATAGACTGCGCAATTTAAATTTACCAAGGAATGAGAATATGTTGACTATCAACTAAAAGTTCAATTTAATAAATTATTGTTTGCAAATCAACATTATTGTTCAAGTTTCAAGCCCGTTTTATGAAGAAAGTTAATTTTTTTTTTAAAAAAAATGAGACTGACAAATATGAATATAAATAATATAGAAATTATAGTGTTACAATAGTAATGATATGATAATATTACCTCTGTTGGAAAATAATGGCATCGAGTGCGCAGCGGAATCTAACTTTTTTAATCAACGTCAAAGCCAAACAAGAACATGTTCATAATGCTATATAACATAAATACTAAAGATCTAAATCATACCTTTTGAGATTTCAGGAAACAACACGTCTGACAGATCAAAGCGTTCCAAACAGCAACCGGAAGAGCCTCAACCAACTGGTCTTCTTTGCTATTCTCGTTTCCACGATCGGTGTGCGGGTGGGCACACTTGGTTTAATCTCCTCTTGGTATTCTTAATCTCCTTCCAATCACAAGAGAGCCAAAGAAAAATTGTTCTTGATAATTAAACAATTTTTCCTCTTGGAATCTCTTATCAAGAGCCTCCAAAAAGTCTCTCAAGTGATCTGTAGAGTAATGTGACTTAATAGGCTATTTATACTGTTTAGGAAGTCATACTTCCGTAACAATTAGGTTTCCTAAAGATTTAATCGCACCCAGAGTCGATTTTGCCACATCAGCACGCGTTATGCGTTACAACCGGTCGACCGGGACAGAGACATTATAACTCACCGGTTGACATGTCCTTCACAAACCGGTCTACCCACCGGTCAATCGGACCGGTCGACCTGTGACCGGTCTACCCACCGGTCAACCTGTCTGCACTGATGAAAGTTATTTTTCTAGTTTTTCAACATGGGAAACTTGCATAGAGCCTCAGTTTTGATTCAAGCAACCCAATAGAGAAATTGCACGATCAAAGCAAATCATATAATAGTCTTCCCATATTAAACAACTCTTAAAACAATAATTCAACCAATTTATCTAGAATCAATTTATCAATTAATTCACCCGATAAATCACTCATGAATTAACTTTGAACCTCTTTTTACGAAAATAACACAAGTTACCAATATGTAGGAAATACACCGTATCGTTACAGGAAATTATGTGAGCTAGCAAAGGGACCCGATGGACATATATAAAACAAGCTCCTATAATCACAACGCTACTTGTAAACCAACAAGTCCGTCTCATGATTATAAAACTCTAGCGCTATTCCACTAAAAGCCTAGAGCTGCACTCTCGATTTATATAGCATATTTACAAAGCTCTGATTAGCTCTAGTCCATGAGTCATATATTAGTATATCATCCCCATAGGATATCCATAATCGACTTGAGGTCAAGTTCTGTTTTACCTTCCCGATTACATTTATCTTATGTTCCATTATCAAACCATTGGAAAAACACTATTCATACTATTACAAATAGTAAACCATTAGATAACACGAGTAGTCTAATGGCCGGCGCTCGTATTTTCCAATCCAATCGATAATGCATAAGAGGATATCATTGACTCTTTATAGGAGCTATGGATTCCACTATCTATGAATAATGAATCTCGCATACATGAGTCATACCCCCAATGCACCGGCAAGCGTACCTTTACATAATGTCGGGATGTCTCCCTTTAGTACATCAAAGGATACAAGTCAAGTATCTTGGGTTCATCATCTATCTCGGGATTAAGATGACAACATATAATTCGTCAAAAGTGAATTGTTTTATTCAAACAGAATTGTTAATTAAAACAATTCATCTTTGGTCCGATCAATATAGATTTCACCATTAGAAACTATATCAATGTCTCTACTCATGGAGTCCCACCTCCGACGACCAAGACAAACCGTCTCCGTTAGGAAGTAGACAACATAACAATTTTAACATGAATAAAAGCGCCCAACTTTATTCCCTCGATTGTGGATCATAAGATTTAGACTATCATCTTTAGATTCTTGTCTTCCGCATGTTCTTCACATTACATGCATGATCTAAAGATTTAGAATGACGATCTCGGACTTTCGGTTTGCTTATCATACATTCAACTATTATGAACATAAAGAGGACAATACATAGATATATGAAATAAACAAATCTTTATTAATAGTCAAAATGTCTCGAAGAATATTGTTACATTTATTCCTAAGGGCATAAACGCTAACAATCTCCCACTTGCACTTAAGTGAGTAAATGTGACATGCTCGCATCCCCATAGCCTCGACATGCTTCTCGAAGACCTTAGCCCGGCGGGGTCTTCGTGAGCAGGTCACCATATTGTCCTCCTCGACGCGATCTTGCACATTTCCACATGCCCTTCTTCAATAAAGCTTCTTATCACATGATACTTCCTGTCTATGTGCTTACTCATTTTCTGATATCTTGGTTCTTTGGTGTTAGCTATTGCCGCACTGTTATCACAGTATAGTCTCAATGGCTTGTCCACACCAGGAACAACTTCAAGATCCATCAAAAATTTGCGAAGCCACACTGCTTCTTTTGAAGCATCACTAGCTGCCACATACTCGGCTTCCATCGTTGAGTCAGAAGTGCAAGTTTGCTTGACACTCCTCCAAACGACAGAACCGCCTCCTAGAGTAAAGACAGAACCCGAAGTCGATTTCCTAGAATCCAAACAAGATTGAAAATCTGAATTTGTATATCCTAGAGGTGTCAAATCCTCCCCGGAATATACCAGCATATAATTTCTAGTTCTCCGAAGATACTTGAATATATGCTTGACCGCAACCCAATGGTTAGGTCCTGGATTTGACTGAAATCGACTTACAATCCCGACCGCATGGCAAATGTCCGGTCGAGTACAAAGCATTGCATACATGAGGCTCCCGACCGCTGAAGCATAAGGCACCTTAGCCATGTATTCTCTTTCTTGAGATGTCTTGGGACAATCAACTGCTCGAAAAGAGTAATTCCGGACACTGGATGGTTGCCCACCTTTCTTGGAATTACGCATTGCATACTTCTCAAGAATTTTATCTATGTATGAAGCCCGAGAGAGCTATCATTTTGTTCTTTCGATCCCTTAAGATTCGAATGCCTAGAACATAATTAGCTTCTCCTAAGTCCTTCATGTCAAACCGTTTGGTAAGCCAAACTTTGACCGATGATAAAGCCCCTACATCATTGCCAATAAGTAGAATATCATCAACATATAATAGTAGAAAAACCACTTTCCCATCTTGAATATGTTTATAAACACAAGGTTCATCCATATTACATTTGGAATCCAAAAGTCTTGACCACTTGGTCAAATCTTTTGTTCAAAGAACGGGAAGCTTGCTTTAATCCATAAATGGTTTCAACAACTTACAAACTTTTCCCTCTTGACCCTTAGCCTCAAAGCCTTACGGTTTGTACCATATAGATACTTTCCTCAAGATGGCCGTTCAAGAACGCCGTCTTGACATCCATTTGCCGGATCTTGTAGTCAAGAGCGGCCGCAATGGATAAGAGAATCGAATGGACTTAAGCATGGCTCTGAGGCGAAAAGGTTTCCTCGTAGTCGATTCCTTCCTTTTGCGTGTATCCCTTAGCTACCGGTCTAGCCTTATAGGTTTCGACCTTTCCTTCTGCGTTCTCTTTCTCTTGTAGACCCATTTACACCCAATGGGCTTAATCCCATCGGGAAGATCTACAAGTTCCCGGACTAGATTAAAATCCATAGATTTCATTTCAACTTTCATGGCTTACATCCGGAGGTTTGCATCAACATCCTCCATAGCTTCTTTGTAAGTATAAGGATCTGTCATGTTCGAGAGATTACGCCAAAAAAAAATCCCCATTAGCCATGAATCTCTCGGGTTCATATCGATCCTCCCACTCTGTAGAAGCCCCTTAGGTTGTTGTTGGGTTTCCTCTTCTACTCTGATTGGATTGGTTTCCAAAGGAACAGTTGGTATGACTGTTGGAAATGTGTCCATAAAGTGGGATGTAATTTGTTATTTATGAAATGACAAATGTAAGACATTATTATTTTGCTGATTTTATAAAATAAGATAAAGTTATGTTTTGACACATACTCAAGAGTGTTAGCGATATTGCTTAGTCCATGAACTGTTACCAACGAAAGAAGAGTCAGGGGAACCTGCCGGACAAACTCTTCGATACGATTTGAAATAGATATTCGCAGATCTTAGGGTTGATTGGGCAATCGAATCCGATTATGACCAATTAGATCGAACCATGTGATCTTTGGTCTCGGGGCATGGGAGTTGGACTCGTGGTTGATCTAGACATGCTCGCAACATGTTGAATAGACCATGTGACCCATTAGGTTAGAGTAAAAACCGTTTACACAACTCTAAACCTAATCATCACAACTTAAGTATATTTGTATAATTATCTTAATCCTGAAGTGAATGCATAGCTCAACTTAGTATCTCATGATCTTTGATTTGCCAATGAGATTAGTTCATAGTTGTTGAACGACATCTCGGTCATTGGGATCATGACAATATTAAGTTGGAGTTATGTGATTCACAGATATGGAATTCGTAAAAATAATATCACCTCATGCTTTATTGACGGGTGTGTGAATAAATAAACCAGGCCTGGTATTCAATGATGATATTCATTGATTAAGACATCGTAACATGTGCGAGACATCCTACGAACGTTTGTCTTTCTTATTCACAGTCATATAAAGGAGTTGAGGAAATAATGGTTAGAATGGTAAAAGCGGTAATATTATATACCATTCGATCACCGCGATATTCTGAAGGATAATAATGCATTTACACTGTAGACCGTGTGATAAATTGTATCAACACCAAAAGAAAATTAGCGCACATGAATCGAGAGATTATTTGGCATCGAACTTTTAGTGGAGTTGTACGATGTCGGAATTAAATATGTCGATAACTTATAGGGATGAGTTAGTCGAATATTGTAATTCCATAGCTTTGTTCATGTGGGTCCATTCGGTCTCAAGGCTAGCTCTAATAAATGGGAAAAACAGAAACTGATAATTATGTTTAAATTCATTGTGTTATTTTTCATTTATTCGATAATTGAAAAATAAAAGGAATGAGTTTTGAATTTCGAAATTAATGGAGATTAATTTAAAATTCAAAATGAAATTTAAACATGATTTTATTTGGCAACTATAGGAAAGAAAAGTGATAATTTATTTTGGGAAAATTCGAAATCCCTTGCCTTAAGGGGATTTCGAATTTTGCTCCAAAAAGGGAAGGAAATTGAAATCCTAAGCCATGTAGGGATTTTCGGTTTCAATCCTAGGGTTAAGGAGAAATTCGAAAATCCCATCTAGGGTTTGAGTTTTGAATTTCCTCCTATATAAGGATATTATTGAAAACCCTAGAAAGAGGTCTTTTGGAGAAAAGAAAAAGAGATCACACTTTTCCTTAGGGTGGCGGATTTTGTAGAGACAAAATAGAAGGAAATAGTTTCCTTAGGTTTTTTGAAAAAGAGCCCACTCTCTCATCCTAAAAATTGTAGAGTCATAGCCTTGAATCTCACGAGTGGTTTTTGGTGTGATCGTGGCAATAAACAATGATCTTGTTTCACGGCAATTCTCCATCTCGGGCGTGAGATAGTGAGACAAGATCCTTGCGGTCAATTAATTCAATCGTCACAAAGGTATGTGAGATTTTCTAATCCTTTGTCTATAAACATATATCATGCATGCATCTCTCGTTGTGGTTTACGTTTAATTTTGAATTAAATGGATATGATAAAATTTTTGAAATTCCGCCTACAATATTGTTGTTGTTCAAATGATTTTTCATATTTAAATCACAATAAGATCCTACAATGACTAAGTCACTCGACATTTCCTCAAGCACTATTTTGCTACGAGGCTTAAAGTCGTTCATGTAACTTTCCTCAAGGAATGTTGCATTCGTTGAAACCACGACTTTATTTTCCTTAGGATTATAGAAATAACCCCCTTTCGTCCCTCTCGGATAACCTACAAAAATGCATACTTCTGAACGTGCTTCCAACTTGTTCGCTTCCTTATCCAGGACATGTGCGGGACATCCCCATATCGAATATGGTTCAAAGATGTCTTCCTGCCCGTCCCACAACTCGTGAGGAGCTTTAGGAACCAACTTTGTTGACACGTTGTTCAAAGATAACATGCGATTTGTAGAGCATATCCCCGAAAAGATATAGGCAATGTCGAATAACTCATCATGGACCGTACCATGTCCAACAAGGTTCTATTTCTTCTCTCGGCTACACCATTACTGCATGGAGTGCGGTGCAGTTCAATGGGATAAAATCCCATTCTCTAATAAGTATCCGGTGAACTCATCAGAGAGGTATTCTCCACCTCGATCGGATCGAAGTGCCTTTATGGGTTTACCCAGTTGCCTTTCCACTTCAGCCCGAAACTCCCTGAATTTATCAAAAGTTTTGCTTTTGTAATGCAATAGGTACACATAACCATATCTTGAGTAATCGTATATAAAAGTGACGTAATACTCATACCCTCCTCTTGCCTTCATGTTCATGGGACCACAAACATCACTATGCACAAGTTCAAGAACACCTTCAGCCCTATTGCCTTTAGACCCAAATGGTCTTTTGGTCATTTTGCCCTCCAAACAAGATTCACATTGGGGTAAGGACTCAACCTTTAAAGAACTTAAAGGTCCATCCTTCACCAACCTCTGTATCCTGTTAAGGCTAATGTGACCAAGTCGCAAATGCCAAAGATATGTCTCATTAGAGTGAGAAGTTTTAAGCCTTTTAGAGTTATTAACAACTTCAGTGTTTAGCAGTGAGTCCATCTTTGGTTTGATAAAATATAGATTATTTTGCATCCATCCATCACAAATAAAAGACTTGTTTTTACGAATCACAACTTTATTATTAAAAGAAACTGAATAAGAATCTTTAAATAAACAAGCAACGAAATAAGATTCCTCTTAAATTGAGGAACATAAAAATAGTCTCATAAAAATAAACTCCTATAACTATCAAAATAAAGATGGACGTCTCCCATTTGCTTGACCAACACTAGTGTTCCATCGCCCATCCTCAACGTGAAACTTTCATTTAGAAGACTTCTCGTTTGCTTGAACCCCTATGCAGAGAAACACATACATGATTAGTTGCTCCAGAATCTATGACCCGTTGTCACTTTGGATTCCTCAACTAGACATGCTTCCACAATCAAAAGATCACACTCACCTCCTTTGCCTTTAGCGGCTAGATAGTCTTTGCAATTCTTCTTCATGTGCCCCACCTTCCCATAATGAAAGCATTTAAGCTTGTTCGGGTTCCTCTTCTTCTTGTTCTTGCCCTTGTTTGGCGGGCCCAGAAGAACTCTCCTTCTTAGCTACTTGCTTCTTCTTTCCATTCCCTGAAGGGGTTTGGAAGAAGATGCCTCAACAAAGTTGGCTTCCACAATAGTTGACCCCTTGATCATCCGCTCGAACTTTTGGAGTTCTTGCATCAACACCTGTCGGGGTTATATTACATCTAGCGCTTAAATTGAGCGTTGCCCTAAACGGAATATATTCCTTCGACAAAGTCTCAAAGATCATGGTCGGTTGAGACTCGATATCGATGTCGGCCCCATTGGTCGAACTTGACCAAATAGCCTATCACCTTGACATATGTTCCTTTATAGAAGACCCAATATACATGCGCGGTTAATGAGGTTACTAAGGGCTTCCCGACGTTTTTCGGTGGCTTGGCCACGAACATGTCCTCAAGATTATCCATAATCGGCGGCGATTATGTAATCTTCATGTTGTGCTTGTAGCAGTGGACATGCTCGCCATCATATAATAGCGAGCCATATCGTCGAGTCCTTCCGGCGTTGATACGCTCACGAAAACCTCATTAGGAGCATCAACAGGTGGCTCCGGAGGACAAGGTGTGTTCAAGACGAAATTTAGTTTCTCAAAGGTTAGGACAATCTTTAGGTTCCTTTTCCAATCGGTAAAATTCTACTTGATTAAGTTGTGTTTATTAAGTATCGATGATAATGCGCTAAAAGACATTTTGATCTACAATAAACATTCATATATCTAGTATAAGCAAACTTGCATAAACATTTAGTAATCAAACATATATACATGTTATAATGCAACAAATATGTTTGTCTGTCAAAACCTTGAAAAAAATCACAACCTTACAACGATAATTCCCAACTCAAAATTTTGTAAGTCTCCTAGGGAGAACATGCAAAATTTAATTGGGAACACGGATCCCCTTCGATCAATATATACCATCCGGATCAATCTCTTGTCCAAAGATATATTGATAACCGTTTTCTTTGGCCATTAATTTAATTAGCGAGCTCCTAAGGGAGATTAATAATTAAATTAATCTTGAGTGTATAACCATCGTTTCAACTATTTGATCCATATATTACAATTGTCACCTAGGGGTGTACAACCATAAAAATATGCTCAAATAAATTATCCTCTCAGAGATCCACACCGGTACATAATGAATCTCTTCCTAGGGGTCAGTATCACCATGTGTTACCTACGGACCAACGATGGAGGCCATGGGTCTTTTCTTCAAAACCCTCACCCACTCAATCTTTTGGAAAACAAGGTTTTATGTTAAGAAATATGCATGAACAATTTTAATGAGCGGCACTCCCTATTCTATATGACATGTTATCACATATATAGTAAATCATATTATATGCAATCATACAAAGCAATTATGCTAGGCAACAAGCATAATAATAATAATAACCGTAATATTATGGTTTCATCCTAGAGAAAAGAAAGAAATTAAAGATTACAAAGAATAATCGAAACATATATCGATTCTTCATCTTGAATCTTCCCGGTTGTCCTTGAATTCTTCATCACAATCTAATTCTGGTTATCATAAAATTATTTTCCATGTTTTCTTGAAAAAATCTCAAAAAACTGCAAAATCGTATACTGTCCCATTAGGTCCGGTCGACCGGAGACAGAGTAGTTATACTCTGCTGGTCGACCGCCTTACACTAACCGGTCAACCGGTGAGGTCGACCGGTGCCCGTGCGACAGTAACCCAGATTTTCAGAAATCAAAGCAGTTTTTCAATTTATTCAAAAAACATGAAACAATTTTATAAACCAAGGAAAAATTAGATACCTTCATCTCCTTCATCTTCAATCTCCTCCAAGAATTTTACATAAAAATTCCGATACCGTTTTCCGGTTTACAAAATTTCTACTAGAGAAAATAAAATAAACCCTAACGGCAATGATAGGCCGCATATCTAACTACATTGCAAAGGACAAATTCCTATACAACCATTCTAAACTCTAAGGAACCATAACCGGTAAAAATTAAATAATAAATAATCATTGATAATTCATAAATGACAACCAATAATAATTATTTAATCATTCATTCACCATATATTCATGACAACAACATAATATAGAAACCCTAGAGTGCCATCTCTCTAAAATATCAATTCAAGCATAAAAGAGATATTTTTAGATCACAAATCTATGTACATAGCATAATCATGAACAAATAACCATGGCTCTGATACCAATTGTTGGAAAATAATGGCATCGAGTGCGCAGCGGAATCTAAAATTTTTTAATCAACGTCAAAGCCAAACAAGAATATGTTCATGATGCTATATAACATAAATACTAAAGATCTAAATCATACCTTTTGAGATTTCAGGAAACAGCACGTCTGACAGATCAAAGCGTTCCAAACAGCAACCGGAAGAGCCTCAACCAACTGGTCTTCTTTGCTATTCTCGTTTCCACGATCGGTGTGCGGGTGGGCACACTTGGTTTAATCTCCTCTTGGTATTCTTAATCTCCTTCCAATCACAAGAGAGCCAAAGAAAAATTGTTCTTGATAATTAAACAATTTTTCCTCTTGGAATCTCTTATCAATAGCCTCCAAAAAGTCTCTCAAGTAATCTGTAGAGTAATGTGACTTAATAGGCTATTTATACTGTTTAGGAAGTCATACTTCCGTAACAATTAGGTTTCCCAAAGATTTAATCGCACCCAGAGTCGATTTTGCCACATCAGCACGCGTTACGCATTACAACCGGTCGACCGAAGACAGAGACGTTATAACTCACTGGTCGACCTGTCCTTCACAAACCGGTCTACCCACCGGTCAATCGGACCCGATGGGACACAGTGACCGGTCTACCCACCGGTCAACAACCTGCCTTGAGCGACGAAAGTTGTTTTTCTAGTTTTTCAATATGGGAAACTTGCATAGAGCCTCGGTTTTGATTCAAGCAACCCAATAGAGAAATTGCACGATCAAAACAGTCATATAATAGTCTTCCCATATTAAACAACTCTTAAAACAATAATTCAACCAATTTATCTAGAATCAATTTATCAATTAATTCACCCGATAAATCACTCATGAATTAACTTTGAACCTCTTTTACGAAAATAACACAAGTTACCAATATGTAGGAAATACACCGTATCGTTACAGGAAATTATGTGAGCTAGCAAAGGGACCCGATGGACATATATAAAACAAGCTCCTATAATCACAACGCTACTTGTAAACCAACAAGTCCGTCTCATGATTATAAAACTCTAGCGCTATTCCACTAAAAGCCTAGAGCTGCACTCTCGATTTATATAGCATATTTACAAAGCTCTGATTAGCTCTAGTCCATGAGTCATATATTAGTATATCATCCCCATAGGATATCCATAATCGACTTGAGGTCAAGTTCTGCTTTTATCTTCCCGATTACATTTATCTTATGTTCCATTATCAAACCATTGGAAAAACACTATTCATACTATTACAAATAGTAAACCATTAGATAACACAGTAGTCTAATGGCCGAAATCTCGTATTTTCCAATCCATCGATAATGCATAAGAAGATATCATTGACTCTTTATAGGAGCTATGGATTCCACTATCTATGAATAATGAATCTCGCATACATGAGTCATACCCCAATGCACCGCAAGCGTGCCTTTACATAATGTCGGGATGTCTCCCTTTAGTACATCAAAGGATACAAGTCAAGTATCTTGGGTTCATCATCTATCTCGGGATTAAGATGACAACATATAATTAAATCAAAAGTGAATTGTTTTATTCCAACAAATTGTTAATTAAAACAATTCATCTTTGGTCCGATCCAATATAGATTTCACCATTAGAAACTATATCAATGTCTCTACTCATGGAGTCCCACCTCCGACGACCAAGACAAGCCGTCTCCGTTAGGAAGTAGACAACATAACAATCTTAACATGAATAAAGCGCCCAACTTTATTCCCTCGATTGTGGATCATAAGATTTAGACTATCATCTTTAGATTCTTGTCTTCCGCATGTTCTTCACATTACATGCATGATCTAAAGATTTAGAATGACAATCTCAGACTTTCAATTTGCTTATCATACATTCAACTATTATGAACATAAAGAGGACAATACATAGATATATGAAATAAACAAATCTTTATTAATAGTCAAAATGTCTCGAAGAATATTGTTACATTTATTCCTAAGGGCATAAACGCTAACAACCTCGGCCAAGAAATTCATGGAATTGTCTTATTACAAAATTTAAAATAAAATTGAATTTTTCATCCAAATGATTTCTTTCGGATCAAGAAAACTGAACGTACAACAATCTGGTCTACTAGGCAGATCAAAGAGACCGATCGTACTGTTCTTTGATTTGGCGAGAAAATCAATCCGCTAATTGACAAATAGTGCCTCAAACACTCAAAGTCATTGAATTCTAGTAGCAAAATATAAATTCAAGATCAACAAGTGAATTCAATTTTCATGAAAAAGGGAGCTTGCCTTTCCAACCGAGCAAACTGGAGGGAAAATCGGTCTTATATAACCTCATTTTATTGACATGATGCAACTAAAGTAATTGTGTGATACTATTACTTTGGTCAACTAAGCTTGTGAAATTATATTTAAGAACTCCAACTTAAAGCTCAATTTAAGAAATTTTTGTTGGCAAATCTACATTATAGTTCAAGTCCGTTTTATGGAGAAAGTTAATTTTTTTAAAATGACACTAACAATTATGAATATAGATAATATAAAAATTGTAGTGTTACGATAGTAATGATGTGATAATATTACCTTGGCCAATAAATTTATGGAATTTCTATCAGACCAAGAAAACTAGGCGTACCACAGTCTAGTATACTCGGTGGATCAAAAAGACCGATCATACAATTCTTTCGTCTTGTGAGAAAATCATCTTCTAATTCACAAATAGTGCCTCAAACACTCAAAGCTATTGAATTCTAGTAATAAATCTAAATTCAAGATCAACAAGTGCATTCAATTTTCATGAAAAGAGGAGCTTTCCTTTCCGACCAATCAACAAACAGAAGGAAACACTACAGTCCAATCTGCTAGGCGGATTGAAAAGACTGATTGTTCTGTTCTTTGGTTCGGTGAGAAAATCGATCTTCTAACTCATAAGTTATGCCTCAAATACTCAAATTTATTGAATTATGATAGCAAAATCTAAATTCAAAATCAACGATTGACAATCTATATCTCCTATAAAGATGATAAAAAAATATTACTATTGAAGAATGACAAAAAAATAGAAATAAATAAAATCGCCATTAATTTAAATAATGAGCAAACCGACAATATCATTCTGACTGTTCAGACTGTTCAGATCGGTTAAAAAATTTCAAACCAGTTTAATCAGTCATGACAGTTTGCCCATTACCGTTCATTATTGTTCTTCTTTGAAATTTCAAATTTTACAGACTGAGTAAACATCAAAATGACATGAATCTTGTTGTTTTTTAAATACACATAAATATGAAAACCCAATCTTTTAATAACTATTTAAAGCAAAAGAATATATTTTGAGACTAGTTTATCAATTTTATAGATTGAATCTTCAAGCTTTAATGGTTTGACAGTCGAAAACAACACTGGAGTGCGACAAAAATGGATGTCAGACTTGTTAACGGCGGGGGCAGCGATGTCAGGAGTGGGGGCAGCACCGATGACCAAGAAAGTGGGGAGCGAAGGGTTTTTGGTTTAATTCGTTCACGCTTTTCTTTTTTTTTTTTGAGAGAGAGATATAAGAACAAGTTTTGAAAAGCCTTTAAAATATAAAGACCTATTTAGTTCATGGGTTTTAAACCAATAAATTTGATTATAATTTTTAAAATTTAAATTTTTTTTAGTGAAATATATTATAGCAAAATTAAAATAATAGCTTTAAAATCATGAAACAAACATACCCTTAAGATAATCTGATGCTTTTACATGAATATTGTTGACGGTTGTATTTCGTCAACAATAAACCTGCTGGATTACCTTGGGGTCACCCTTCGGATTACCGGCTTACGGGTATAATGAAAGTTTGATTCTTGTTCGGTTTGGTTATTTGTGTGTTTGAATGAACTATATGTAAATAAACAAGGGGAATTTTATAGTGGTTCACTCTATAAAATCAGAGCTACATCCACTGTGTGTGTATTGTATTTCTTTTGAGGGGATTATAATTTACAGAAATTATTAACTCTCACTCGTTTTTTCTCTCCTGGAAATTCTGGACCCTTTCTCTATTAGGGGTCATTCTTCTTTTATACTTGGGCTTCCCTTACCGCTTGGGGGGTGTTTCCTTCGTAGGTAGAAGCACTCAAGTGCTTCCCTTTTAGGCCAGTCATAGCCCACTAATCCAGTCTTGTTCACTCAACGGTTAGTCTTCTATTCACGGCTCTGTGACTCTGTAATGCTTTTCTGTCCCTGTGGGGCCGATTTGTAAACTGCCATTAATCTTTGTCAGGCGTCTCTCACTTTGCCGTAACCACGCCGTGTCTTAAAGGGAGGCTCCCCTCGTCGTTAATGACTGTTTTTAGCCTCTTTTCGTCCTTTCTAGCAATCTTTTCTACCGATCGGGGATCTTGGCCTTGATCCGGGCGGTTGCATCCGTCGGCGCTATATGGGAATTCGATCGCCCTAATCTGGACTTCATCTTTAGGCTCTGCAGCTGATCTTGAGGGAACGAAGCGTCGAGGGTTGTGTGCTTGGTGGAGAGCAAATATAGCCACGTGTCGTGGTGTCGTTGGTCCAGGTGTTCATCACATTTTCCCACACAACAAATATAAATACCAGGATTTCTTTGAAATTACCTTTCCAAAACCGAAAGGAATCTCAAAAGAAGAGTTATAGCTTTTTCTGAGAAATAATGTAGGAACGTCAATTTGAGAAGCAAGGTTGAGCAAAGAAGGGCGAAGTTAAGAGAGACAAAACTAGTGGTGCCATCAATAGAGAGCGGCGAAGGGGGGCTCGGCGGTATGGAGAAAGGAAGCTAGGGTTCGGTACTCTTCTTGAGACAATGTACTACAGCTCCTAAAATGAGAAATCATCCCACTTTAAATTACAGTCTGAAATAGAGTACGTATATAACACTCTTTTTAAAGAATGTTTAAGCTAATAGTTCGGTTTTAACAACGGTTAATAGATAGCACTTATAATTTCAAAAGAATATTGTAATAAACGGCATTATTTTAAAAAGAAGATTGTAAGAGTAAATAATGAGTTTAGTTATTAAATAATTAAGAAATAAAAGTAAACAGTAAACAATAATAAAGGGCATATATTATTTTGAGGTTTTACCAGAATAAATGGATAAATCTAAAATTTATTAAACTTAATTATAACCCGTAAAATTTTGAATTTTGGTCAAATGGAAAACATAGTAAATTGCGAAAATATCATAATTAAGCAATACGCTTAAACCTGAATTTTCAGAGTAAATTCCAAATTCATTAAATTTAGTCCTTGGGTGAATCCAATGAATCTATATTTACTGTAATTAATGGTATTCACAGAATCAGTCCAATTCAATGTTTTGGATTAGATTGAAAATAATTTTAGATTGGACACGGATTTAAATTTTCTAAATCTGAAGGTTTTTTATTAGATTGTGAATTGAACACTTTTTAATCAGTGAAATCCGTAAATCCGAAATCATATATACATATAATTTTTATAATTATATATGTATATATACATTTTTATAAGTAATTTTTTTTATTTTTTTAAAAAAATCTAGCATATACTTAAGCCCCGTTCACTTCACCGATTTAAGTTTAGAATTTGAGTTTTACTACAGTAAAAAGTTTTCAAAAACAGTAACATTTAACTTTTTTATTATAGTAAAAAGCTTTCACATAAAATCACATATCAACTCGAATTACAAACTCAAATCAGCGAAGTGAACGGGTCCTTAATGGCACATATCTAATCTCCCTTGTCCCTATTAAAAATTTTTATTTTTATTTTATTTTATTTTTACTTGAAGTAACCATTTGGATATTTATTAATATTTCATGTCGTGTTTATTTTGTATAGATATTTATTGGTTTATATTTTTAAATGTCAAAATCCGTATTCTGTGAATCCAATCCGTAAAATCTAATGTATTTTAGATTGAATTGAATCCAATCTAAAAAAGTTTTAGATGGGACACAGATTGAAATTTTCCCAATCCACAGTTCAAGATCAGATTGCGGATTAACCCTCAATTTGCAAATTGGGATCCGTGAATACTGTAATTTACTAACTTATGTGAAATTAAAGCTAATTTGTTATTGTGAATGTTTTCTTAATTAAAAAGCTATTTATTTACTTATTTATTTATTTTTCAGTGACGAGCTCTCTTCTGATATATATATATATATATATATATATATATATAAATAAAAATAAAACCTTCATAAAAATGTACATAGTGGCGCATATGCAAAATTGTTTAGCTTTATGGGGGAAACAAAATTGACAAGTGAAAAACAAGGGGAAGCTTTCAGACTTAAACAAAGCCTAAAACAACAATAAATGACTGATTCATCAAACTTCATAATTTCTAGTCTGAGATTACACGGCAATGCAATTGAAGCTTTTGCATTCCTACAGATATGTCACACTAACTCTGCTATAAATATAGTAAGGCCACTCAGGATACTTCAGATATTGCCAGTGAAGGTTTTCCTAAGAAGAGGGTAGAGCAGAATATAAAAGACACGGACAAAAATTGCACCCTTTGAAGAAAACAGATGAAATAAATCATATGTAAAAATATGAAAATCTTCTGGTGTCAACATTTCCTTAGTTAGGCAATAGGCACTTTAGGTTGGCCAAAATTCACAAAGGCCTCGGCACGGCCGAGGCGAGCCAATGCCATATTCCAAGACACGAGGTGGTTCATAAACACATTCACATACTTCCCTTTGTCATTCTGCTAGGAAGATGGAGAAGAGGATCACTACACAGAAAATCATACTGGCAAGATAAGGTTAGACATAAACATCGTGGTTTTACGTACCTTGTAATCCAGGTAATATGCGTGCTGCGTGCAGAGATGAGATATTATTAGATCTCCAAAAATGTTTAGGAAAAGATAATGCGTACATATACATACATACATACATACATACATATATATATATATATAGAGAGAGAGAGAGAGAGAGAGAGAGAGAGAGAGAGAGAGAGAGAGAGAGAGAGAGAGAGAGTACCTCCCACATATCCAAACTGATTATGGGCTGCAAAGAAAAGAATGAAAGATGATCAAATTTCAACTTTTCTCTCCTTTT
Organism: Morus alba; assembly: GCA_012066045.3. NCBI lineage: Eukaryota > Viridiplantae > Streptophyta > Magnoliopsida > Rosales > Moraceae > Morus > Morus alba. The sequence goes on along the minus strand of CP050225.2, from coordinate 11,629,465 downwards.
TTCTCTTTTTTCTAAAATATTAGTATACCAATTCATCCCAAAAGCTTAAGCATATAGTAGGTGGGCCAATAATAATTTTATATTTTAACATAATCATATTTCAACTTAATCATGAACCTATAAGGAAACTATCCAGAGAATATCCCTTGACTTACTATATCATCCCAGACAAGCGGGGTTACTGCATTTGTTGTTTTAATTATCTCAAGTCGTTTCTCGTTCCTTTTCACTAAAATAATCAAACAAAAAAGGAAACGTTAGTAACCAAAGAAATAAGTAGCAACATAAAGAGATCATATCGTTCGGTTTCAGAGTCATAATTCATGTGTTTTGTGGGAACCTCAAAAGGTCGGACAACCCCATAAGGTGAACTTTGATACATTGATCTTAGTGTTTGCAATGAAAGTGCAACTTACAAGATATAGCTCAAATTTATGAGAGGAAAATGAGGAGAAAAAAAAGCTTCAAAGGAAGAGCCTGACTCATGAGCAGACCAGGCAAGGTTATGCTTAAAGTCACACATCCCATACACGAGTAATTAGAAACAATTAGTATGATTTTCTGATAGAATCTGGTAATTTTTAGACAAAATTGGAATGTTATCCGTATTACTCAATTAAATGAAGAAATTAAGCAATACAAATGGTCGTGAGCTTTCGGGAGGCTCACTCTCTCCCAATGAGGTCCTAATCCAATTAAAACGTATTAGGGGTTTATCAATACCCCCCCGCCCTAAAAGACACCTTGTCCTCAAGGTGAAACTTAGGGAATTGTTGTTGAATCATTTCAAACAGTTCCCAAGTGGCTTCAGAATCAGGCAGCCCTCCCAGCGGATCAACACCTCCACTTGACGAGGAGAACAAGTCTGTAAATCCAGCACTGCCGCAGGCTCCACCAACATTTCGAACTCCTCGCTCAGCTGGGGAGGAATGTCTACAGATGCAAGGGAAGTCCCAATGGCCCGATGCAGCTGCGAGACGTGAAACATGGGATGAATGGTCATGCTATCGAGCAATTGTAACCTATAAACCACGTCTGATCTTGGCTAGCACCTTGTATGGGCCAAAGAAACGAGGAGCCAGGTTCTCGTTGGTCCGGATAGCTAAGGAATGCTGTTGATACGAACAAATCTTGAGGTAAACCAGATCTCCCACCTCAAAGTGTACGTCCCGACATTGAGCATCGGCCACCCCTTTCATTTTCTGCTGTGCACAATGCAACTGAGCCTTCAATTCATCCAAGACCGCTTCACACTCCACCAACTGAAGGTCCACAGTGGAATAAGGAGTTGTGCCTCATTCAAAACGAACCAAAGGAGGGGGATCCCGGCCATATAGAGCTCGGAAAGGGGTAGTGCTGGTAGCCGTGTGATAAGTCGTGTTATACTAATACTTTGCCGAAGATAGCCACTGTGCCCACGTTTTCTACCTCGTGGAGACTCAACAATGTAGGTAGGTCTCCAAACAACGGTTGACGACCTCCATTTGCCCATCTGTTTCAGGTGTGGTATGCGGTGCTATGATTGAAGTGGGTCCCTTGTAGCTTAAAAAGCTTTGTCCAAAACTTACTTAAGAACACTTTATCCCTATCCGACACAATGAACTTCAGCAAGCCATGCAAGCAGACAATGTTGCATACGAAATATTCAACCACTGTGTGTGCCGTAAACGGGTGTTTGAGCCCAATAAAGTGAGCATATTTGCTCAAATGATTCACCACCACCATAACAGAGTCCACCTCGTCAGACTTGGAAAACCCTTCTATCAAATCCATAGTTAAATCATCCCAAACCTGATCCGGACTTGGTAGGGGCTGCAGCAATCCACTTGGGGCAAGGGTGGGGTTCTTATTCTATTAGCAAACGGTACATTGCGCAACAAACTTCTATAAATCAAGCTTCATTCCTTCATAGTACATGTTCGCGGCAGCCCGTTTGTAAGTTTTAAGCACCCCAGAATACCTTCCCACGCTGCTGTCATGGCATTCATGCATCATCAATTGAACAAAAGGAGAGGAGACGAAGTGTTGCTTGTACAGTAATTGTGCTTGAACCAAGGAGTACCACGGGCATGGCTGATGGATCGAGTTTGAGCACTGCTACCAGTGGACCCAGCTTCGGATCTGCAACAACTTGGGCTGCAAGCTCATCTAATATAAGCAGGTGAGGAACCGTCAAGGCCATGAGGGAAGGAACCGGCTCCAAACGGGAAAGAGCATCAGCGGCCTTGTTCTCCAAACCAAGCTTATATTGGATTTCAAAATCAGATCCCAACAATTTGGTTAGCCATTTATGACGTTCCAAGCTAACCTCCCGCTGCTCCAACAAGAATTCTACGCTATGTTGGTCTGTGCGGACTATGAACTTACGCCCTAACAAATAGTGTCGCCATTTCCACATTGCAAACACAATGGCCATAAGCTCCCTCTCATACATTGATCTTAAATGCTCTCGCGGTGTGAGAACGCGAGTCCAGAAAGCAATGGGACGGTGGGCTTGCATAAGGATTGCCCCAAGGCCCTGACCCGAAGCGTCTGTTTCAACAACAAATGGTTGAGTAAAATTTGGCAAGACAAGAACAAGGACCGATGTCGTAGCAGTCTTGAGAGCACAAAAAGCATCCTCTGCTGCCTGATTCGAACTGAAGCTATCTTTCTCCAAGCCAAGCTGCCATACTTGACAGTAACCCGTGAGCCCTAGGAACCCCCATAGAGGTTTGAGGTTCCGTGGAGTCAGCCATTGGAGCAACGCTTCAATTTTGAACTGATCCGCGGCAACTCCTTGGCCCGAGATGATATGGCCCAACTACTTGAGTTGCTGCAAGCCAAACACGCATTTCTTTCATTGGCATACAATTGATTTGCCGCCAAGATCTACCCAAGTGCGCTACATGGTCCTCGTTGGTCAACTGTACATGAGGATGTCATCAAAGAACACTAGAACAAACTTCTAGAGACAGTCCTTGAAAATGTCATTCATGAGGCCTTGAAACGTCGCCGGGACGTTGGTTAAGCCAAATGGCATTACAAGGAATTCGTAATGGCCTTCATGAGTGTGGAATGCAGTCTTAGGGATATCCTCGCATCGAACCTGTATTTGATGGTATACCGACTTAAGGTCAAGCTTCGAGAACACTTGTGCCCCATGCAACTCATCCAACAATTCATCTATCATAGGAATAAGGAATTTATCCGGTACCGTCCTTCTTGACTAGCAAAACCATACTCAAGAACTGCTAACACTAGGCTGGATGATCCCTGCCCGTAGGATTTCCAACACCAGCTTCTCGATCTCCCCCTTCTGGATGTGAGGATAATGGTAGGGTCGCACATTCACGGGGGCTATTCCTAGCTGTAGTGTAATGGCATGATCCTGTGACCACCTTGGCGGAAGACAACCCGGCCATTCACAAACCCCCTTAAACTGCTGCAACACCTCCTGGAATCTAGCCGGTACTACCCCCTTAGACCCCTTCTTGGTTACTGCCAACTGCCCACATTGTGCCTTTAAGGATTTCATCATAGCCTTAAGGGACACCAACGATCTACAAAGGTTGAGGCCGCCTTGCAAGGTCACCCCTACTCCCCCCACCTTAAACTTCATGGTAAAGGTCCTCCAATTCACTTGCATCCCTCCCCAATGACTCAAGCCATCATGCCGAGGATCACATCCGCACTTCCCAATTCCAATGGAAGAAAATCATCCACGGTCTCAACATTTTGTCACGTCAACACCACTCCGTTAAACATTCCTTCTCTCTCTATCGACAACTGAGTTCCCATCAACACCCCATATCCTATTGTATCCACTCGGGGAATTCCTAATTTCTCTACCAACTCCTTTGAAATGAAGGCCTCGTGCATTTCACCGATTCGAATTTTCAGTTTCAGGTTTCTACAGTAAAAAGCTCTCAGAAAATGTCACATCTAACTTTTTCTGCTACAGTAAAAAGCTCTTAGAAAATGTCACATCGCAGCTCGAATTGAAAACTCGACTTCGTAAAGTGAACGAGGCAGAAGTTATGAGTTGCCCTGCAACCCACCATGACATCATCTCCTGCTGACCAATCTGTCCTTTGATCTTCATTGTCTTCGAATTAGTGAGTCCCAATATCGAATTAATTGACAACTCCATTGTTTCCCCCACTTCCGCCACTTCTCTTCCACTCTCCTCTTCTCCCTCCACTCCCTTTTCCTCCAGCTCAGAATCATCCTTAACCCCAAGGACGTGCAGCTCCCTGTTTTTACACCTATGGCCTATTGAGTACTTTCATCACACTGAAAACATAGTCCCTTTTCTCGCTTTGATTGCAACTCAAAATCTGTGAGCTTCTTGAAGTCAAGGGAAGGTTCTCTGACCTGTGTTCTTGAGCCCAATGGATGCGGCTTTGGGGATGAAGGAAGCTATGTTGTACTGGTAGTTCCCGATGAGCTGAAACTTCCGAGCCCACCTTTCGGCCAAGTCATTTCAGGTCTAACCTGCTTGAGCAGTGCATTTCAATCCTCCACCCATTGAGCAAACTCCATCAGCCTTGCTAGCCCAATTGGCTTCATCATCCTCACCTCCGCCCTAATTTCTAGCCTTAGTCCATTAATGAAATTATTCTCCAACACATGCTTCGAAACATCCAACAACGGAGAAGCAAGCAGCTCAAACATCCATCGGTACTCTCGAACCGACCCTTCTTGACGTAGTGCTAAACATTTTTCACAAATCGATCCTTCTTATGTGAGCCGGAACCGATCCAAGAGTAAGAGCTTCAATTCCGACCAATTTCGAATTGGACGTCGGCAATCTTCCCACTGAAACCACACAAGAGCCTCCCCTTCCATGCCTAATCGCTGCCGCCGCCAACTTCTCAGCCTCTAACATTCAATTCAAGGAAAAATACTTCTCGGCCTAGTAAATCCATCCTTCCGGATTGTCTCCATCAAAGATTGGCATCTCCAGACAACTTCCCAAAGGCACCGCCGCCATCCTCCCCTCAGAAAACACCTCCCAAACATCAGCGGTCTTGCTTCCTTCAAACCTTGCACTGCCATCCTCTTCCACTCCAGATCCTCCTTGAGCTGACCCAACGTCTGAAGATCCGCCATTGTTGACCTCTGGGTCGACGCTTCCAAAGCCGACGAAGTCTCTCCGGTGCGGAGCTTTCCTTTGTCCCCACCGTTTGGGTCCTCCTTGACCGCCACCTCCATCCTTTGCAATACCTTCTCCATGCGGTCTAACACTGCTATCTTCTCCATCACCACCTCCAGATTTTTCTCCATCGCCATGAGTTTCTATAGATCTACTCTTACTGATTTGATCTGAGTTTCCACAGCCGCTAATCCTTTCTCCGCCGCCGTTAGTTGCTCCGGCTCCCCTGATTTTAGAGCCATGGGATCGGTGCTCTGATACCAAATGATAGAATCTGGTAATTTTGAGACAAAATTGGAATGGTATTACTCAATTAAATGAAGAAATTAAGCAATACAAATGGTTGTGAGCTTTCGAGAGGCTCACTCTCTCCCAATGAGGTCCTGATCCAATTTTTGCCTAACGAACAGAAACCCTGTCCTTCCCCTTTTATATCCCACCCTATGCATTATTTATTTAACAAAAACCACATTCTTTTCCATAAGTTCCCACAGTCCCAAACCCGCGCCCCCCACACCGCCACCCCAACAAAACAGCAAAAACAATTCACTTACTGCCCCACATCACGTGCCTTAGCACACCTGGCATAAGTAAAATGTATTGGGGGTTTATCATTTTCACATTCAACTTTGCCACATGGCAATTTTCTAAAACTTAGTCAACTTCATCAGGAAAGGCATCAGGTTTGCTATGAAATTATTATGTGGCCATCTTAGTCTTCTTATCAGGTGCCATAGATTGTAAAAGGATTTGTGAGATGTGGAAGAAAAATGAGATTTCTTTGTTTCTAATTTCCATTCCTGGTCATCAAGCTAATAGCCATTCTATTTCTACATTAGATTAGTGATAAGCATTGCCAAATCGAAAAAAATAATGAAGATTTGTCAAAAATTAAAAATACATCAAATCATATCATTCGAAAAATAACTGAGGAAAGGACTTACAGACAAGCCAAACCCAACCAGAGCCAAATAGAGTTAGTGCTGCTTCTTTGAACTTCTCTCTAAAATTTGCAAAGGAACCAAAATCCTTTTCTATTTGGTCGAGTAAGCCTAGCTGGGGCATGTCCCCTCCTTCAGGTTGCATGGATTCCCAAAAGAAGTCATGATTCCAAACCTGGTAATGTAGGATCAGAAATCATTTGGAGCTATTAGAATGTTTGCAAAAAAGCTATTCGGCATGGACACATTTAATTTCATCTATTCAAAAAAATGCGTGCTTAAAGTAGAACATGATTAGAATGTTAATACAAATATGTTTAGCTGAAGTCACAGCTGCATGCAGATTTGAGGCCCAACGCAAACATTGAAGGTTTTAAGTATAAGAAAATAAATGCAGCTTCTCTTCTTTTTGTTTGTTTTTTTTTTTTTTTTTTTTTTTTTTCTCACATGCCTACAAAAAGAAACATCTCTGGTAAATTCAATCTCTTGGTTATTACCATCCTAGAGGCTAAATTAGAAATCATTCTATGAAGTTTGCCAAGCCCCAAAATTTGATGATCAGATTTTATGACACTGCAGCTTTAGCTAAGAAGCTTGAAAATCCTTTTCTTTTTCCAATATAGCTGCATTGTTAACAAGCAATGTCCCTTGAGGTACAGACTATGAAAATTTCACCCAGAAAAATACAAAAACGCAATTGAGGGAGTATATGAGTGAGCAAGCAAACATGTCATACCTGGGCAGCATTGTTAAATTCAGGTAAGGGATTCCCATTATTATACGTTACTTTGACAAGTTCATCCATAGTATAGCCATATAGTATGTCACTCTTCGCCAGCTGTTTGTTCAAACCTTCCAAATAATTACGATGATGCCCACCCCAATGCATCTCCAGTGTCTTTTTACTCATATAGGGTTCTAAAGCATCCTACAAACAAGACAATGAAATATTAGTCAGAAGCCTTAATCTGCTACATGTTAAATAGAGCAATTTTCTTTTATCCATGTACTTAGAATTAAGATAGGTTATTTGGAACCAAAACAAAAGACAATTATTCTTTCTTTTTATCTTTTCCTTTTCATCACGATTAAGTGTTTTTGGCATGTTATCAACGTACAGAACCAAAATCATGCTGTTATATATTTCTATGTCCATTCACAAAATTTTTCATTCTAAGATCAACTCATTGAATATTTAGGGAAATTTTCAAATCTCCATATAACTAGCCATCATCCTCAATGCATCAACCTAGGAAGCAAAACGATTTTTTGTTTCAACAATTGTCTTCTATTTGCTCATCTCTCTCTCTCTCTCTCTCTCTCTCTCTCTCTCTCTCTCTCTCTCCTCAATGCATCAACCTAGGAAGCAAAACGATTTTTTGTTTCAACAATTGTCTTCTATTTGCTCATCTCTCTCTCTCTCTCTCTCTCACACACACACACACACACATCTACATAATCTGGCAATTTAAATTTACACCATTCACTAAGTGGTTATTTTATAAATGTGTACAGCTGTACAATTGTAGATTTGGGAGATTATGGGTGGATAAATTGTGCTCACAGCAGCCGTGCTCACAGCGGCCCACTTGATAAAGCGCATTCGTTCCCTAGTTCTTGACGTTAAAAGTCCAATGGAAGTTTTTTTCCAAGTTCTACCCAGATTTCAACACGTCAACTAAACCAGTTATTAAGGTCTTCGGATGTGTTTAATTTGTTCATATGCATGCTCCCAGTCGGGGTAAACTGGATCCTAGTGTAGTTAAGTGTGTCTTCATAGGTTATTCATCTACCAAAAACGGGTATAAATGCTACCATCCCATGACTCAAAAAACTTATGTCTCTGCCGATGTCATATTTGCTGAACAAGAAGGCTACTTCTCGCATCCTTATCTTCAGGGGGAGATAGCATCTATGGAAGATAAGGATTTGTTCTTGCGTGAACCATCAATCAATCCATATGTGCCTCCTATACAATCCGAGCCTTCAGCGGAATCCACTATTGTGCCTATTCCCGAGCCATCTAACTTTAATCCCAGACCAGATAACCTTGTCCAAAACAGTCCTGAAGTTCCGTCTGTGACAATGAATCCAATAAGCACAAAACCGCTGCAACTATACTCAAGGAGGCAAGCTCTCATAGCCGATCATGTGCAAGTCCAAGAGTCCAACTCCATACCTGGTAACGAGGTAAATTCTTCCTCTATTGGTGCATCACCCACAATTCATGATCTTGAGCTACCAATAGCTGTAAGGAAAGCTGTTAGACAACCCATTATCCCACTTTGTATCCTTTAAAAAACTGTCACCCCCACATTATAATTTTCTCACACATCTAAACACCATAGCCATACTCCAAATTATATCTGAGGCACTTCGCAATGATGAGTGGAAGCAAGCCATGAGAGTGGAGATGGAAGCGTTGGAGAAAAACAAGACATGGGAATTGGTGGAATTACCATGTGGAAAGAAACCAGTGGGTTGCAAATGGGTTTTCCCAGTAAAATATAAAGTGGATGGATCCCTCGAGAGATATAAGGCAAGGTTAGTAGCTAAAGCATACACCCAAACTTATGGGGTGGATTATCAAGAAACCTTCGCACCGGTGGTGAAGATGAATACAATGAGATTGTTACTGTCATTAGCGGCTAATTTAGATTGAAGTTTGCAACAGTATGATGTGAAAAATGCTTTCTTGCGTGGTGACCTTGGGGAGGAAATCTATATGGAAATTCCACCTGGATTTGGAGTGAATGTGATAAGCCTTTGCTTAGGCAGGTGTACGTAAGGAAGGGTGGGGCTTAGCGGTTGAGTATTGTGGGAGTGTGTATTGAGTGTCGGTGTGGTCCTATGGGGGTTATTTTGTAAATAGACCTATGAGGGCTATTATGTGCAGAGGTGCAGGGGAACATAGTTAAGGAGTGAATAGTATAAAATAGCTAGACAGGCTGGATAGCCAGCTAGGCAAGAATTGGGATTAAGGCATAGGAAGTCTTGGCTGCTGGCTGAGCAGAGGAGTCCGACGGTTTCCAAGAAACCGACTGTGTAGTTCTTGAAGACAATTCAATAAAGATTCTTTCTTTTCTTTCTTGATTCAATCTTTTGTGCATTAGATACTTGAATCTATCAATTTGGTATCAGAGCAACATCTTGGGAGAATTATGGCAGCCAGGAAAGCAGACGAGAGGTTTGAAACGGTAGAGAAGGAGATCAAAGAGGTTAGAGTTTCGATGGAAAAGGGGATTGGGGAGATGGAGAAGGGGATCGGAATGGTGAGGACGGAGATGTCCCAAAATCTCACGGAATTGCGTCGATTTATGGAGGAACAAATGAAATTGTTGGCGGTTCCGGCGAAGGCGATCGAGAAGGAAGTTCCGACGGCCCCTATAGCGGAACCGGAGCGTGCGGCGGCGCAGATCGAAGCTGAGGAGTCGCGAGGGACGGAGATGGCCGGACCACGCGCGCGTATCGAGGAACGAGTGGGAGATCCTAGGGCTGTGCAGAATGCACCTTTTCCGGCGGAAATCCCTGGGCTACGTGTTCGGGGGGGTGATCGACCGGGAGAACCTAGGAATTTGCGGAATTTCTGCCGTGACGGAAGGGAAGAAGATCGTGATGGTCGACGTGAGGGAATTAATGTAGGTCCAAGGGAAGGTGCGATGGGACGTCGTGGAGAATGGCGAGGGGTTTTCGGGGAACCTGAAAATCCAGTATTCGGCGACCAAAGAGGAGGAATGGCCAGAGATGTCTACGGAAGGGGACGACAGAGAGAGCATTGGGAAAACAGGGGGGTTTTGGGCGAGTTACCAGAAAATGAGGACTGGGCTTCGTACCGCAGACGGCAGGTGGAGTGTCCGTTATTCAGTGGAGATGATCCCGATGGGTGGGTGTTCCGAATGGAGCAATTTTTTTCCATTAACCGCTGTTCAGAAAGAGAGAAGTTGATTACCGCTGGAATTGCTTTGGAAGGAGATGCCCTATCCTGGTTCCAGTGGCAGAATGGCCGTCGTCCTTTTCAGGGATGGGTAGAGTTCAAGCTAGCTCTGTTACAGAGGTTCCGTTCATCACAAGCAGGAAACCTATGTGAGAAATTTTTGGCAATCCGGCAAGAAGGAACCGTGGCAGAATACCGCCGGCAGTTCGAAGTATCGGCAGCTCCACTTTTAGAGGTACCGGAGGAGATTTTGGAAGGTATTTTCATTAATGGATTAAAGGCGGAAGTACGGGCTGAGCTGCGGCTATTGAAACCGGAGGGGTTGAGCGAGATAATGGAAATAGCCCAGAGAATTGAAGAAAAAAATGAATTGCTTCGTAGAGAAGTGGCGGTACCGAGAGTGGCGAGGCCACAATTCGTGGGAGGCCCTCGAGCGGAGTTACCAACATTTCCGGCTAGGCCAAATTTTGGAGTGGACAAATTCCAGCGAGCTCCATCTAATCTAGATCGAACGGCAACTCAGAAACGAGATCTTCCTTTTCGGAAGTTATCGGATTCCGAATTACAAGAGAAGAAAGACAAAGGATTGTGCTTTAGGTGTGACGAGAAATTCACTTTTGGTCACCGTTGCAAGAGGAAAGAGCTCCGAATTATGTTGGTTAGTGATGATGAATTCGCAGAGGGGTTGGAGGAAGAAGATGATACAGGAAAGACTGTGTGGGAGGAGGGGCAGCCGGAGCTTATAGAGCTTTCATTGAATTCCGTGGTGGGCCTGTCAACTCCAAAAACTATGAAGGTTCGCGGAATGATTGCTCGACAGGAGGTAATTGTGCTTATCGATTCTGGAGCAACGCATAATTTCATTTCATTAAGTTTAGTTGAGAAGTTATGCATTCCTATTTTTCCTACGGCTGGATTTGGCGTGCAAGTGGGCACCGGAGAGTCGGTTAAAGGGCAGGGGTTATGCCGAGAAGTGACGTTGACTCTACCGCAATTAACCATTATAGAAAATTTTTACCATTGGAATTGGGGGGTAGATGTTATCCTAGGCATGCAGTGGTTAGAAACATTGGGTGGCATGCACGTGAATTGGAAATCTCAATTAATGAAATTTCGGATTAGAGGAGAGGTGGTTACATTGCGTGGGGACATGACTCTTTCGACTTCTATGGTCTCCCTTAAAGCGATGTTTAGGACCATTAGACATGAAGGACAAGGCATTTACTTAGAGTTACACTCATTGGATGTGGAGAACAATCCAGACCAGCCAATTCCTGCCCAGATCAGTGCCTTGTTGCAGCTTCATCCACGTGTTTTGAACATGCCAGATGGACTTCCTCCGCACAGATTGCGGGACCACCGTATTATTTTACAACCGGGCACCTCTCCCATTAGTGTTAGACCTTACAAGTACCCTCATTTTCAGAAAAATGAGATTGAAAAATTGGTGCGAGAGATGCTTGCAGCTGGGATCATACAACCAAGCAATAGTCCATTTTCTAGCCCGGTCCTTCTCGTAAAGAAAAAAGATGGAAGTTGGCGTTTTTGCGTTGATTACCGAGCTCTCAACAAAGCGACAGTGCCGGATAAGTTTCCTATACCGGTGATTGAGGAGTTGTTGGATGAATTGTTTGGTGCTACAGTCTTTACCAAATTGGATTTAAAATCGGGATATCATCAAATACGGATGTGCTTGGAGGATGTTCCTAAGACAGCTTTTCGCACTCATGAAGGCCACTACGAATTTTTAGTTATGCCCTTTGGGTTAACCAATGCCCCGGCCACATTCCAATCATTGATGAATGAGGTACTTAAACCTTTTTTACGAAAGTTCGTTTTAGTTTTTTTTGATGATATCTTGGTTTACAGTAGATCTTTGGAGGAACACGTGGGTCATTTGGAAATGGTGTTGACGGCCTTAGAAGATAACCAATTAATTGTCAATCAAAAAAAATGTACTTTTGGCCAAAGGCAATTGGAGTATTTGGGTCACATCGTTTCCGGTGAAGGGGTTTCGGCCGATTCCAACAAGATTCAAGCAATGTTGGATTGGCCTACTCCCAGTTCTATTAAGGAGCTGCGGGGATTTTTGGGTTTGACGGGTTATTACCGCCGCTTTGTGACGGGTTATGGTCACCTATCATGGCCATTAACACAACAACTGAAGAAGGATAGTTTCAACTGGAATGAAGAGGCGGAAGTGGCTTTCGGAAGATTGAAACAGGCCATGACTACAGTTCCGGTTTTAGCATTGCCGGATTTCTCACAGACATTTGTGGTGGAATCCGATGCTTCCGGTTTTGGAATTGGTGCGGTGCTGATGCAACAACAGCGACCCATAGCGTACTTTAGCCAGGTGTTGTCTCCGCGGGCTAGGGCCAAATCTGTGTATGAGCGGGAATTGATGGCTGTGGTATTGGCCATCCAGAAATGGCGTCATTACCTCATTGGACGGCATTTCATTGTTCGAACCGACCAGAAAAGTTTAAAATTCTTGTTGGAACAAAGATTGGTGGGGGAGGAGCACCAAAAGTGGTTGTGCAAACTATTGGGTTATGACTTTGAGATCCAATACAAACCGGGATCCGAGAATCGCGCGGCGGATGCATTATCTAGGCGGTCTTCGGGGATGGAGTTGATGCACATCACCACTTCGGCACTGTATGACGGGGTGGAAATTCGACAACAACAATTAGGTGATCCAAAATTGGCCGGAATCTTGAAGGAATTACAGGACAACCCGAAGGGGGTAAAAGGGTTTTCTATGTGCAACGACTTGTTGTTGTGCAAAGGACGGGTGGTCCTGCCCCGGCTATCTCCTCTCATACCCATCCTTTTGCGCGAATTCCATGACAGTAAGGTTGGGGGTCATTCGGGGGTTTTGAAAACTTACAAAAGATTGTCCTCCGAATTCTTTTGGCATGGCATGAAATCGGATGTGAATTCCTTGGTGGCCGCCTGTCAAGTATGTCAACAGCATAAGGCGTCGACCTTGTCCCCGGCTGGGTTATTACAGCCATTGCCTCTGCCGAACTTGGTTTGGGATGAGATTTCAATGGATTTTGTGGAAGGCCTACCAAGATCAGGGGGAAATGACTCAATACTTGTTGTGGTTGATCGGTTAAGTAAGTATGCTCATTTCTTGGGTCTTCGCCACCCTTTTTCTGCAAAATCGGTGGCTGCCCTGTTTGTGAAGGAGGTAGTTCGGCTACATGGATTTCCTCGGACTATTGTGTCCGACCGCGACAAGGTGTTCCTCAGCCATTTTTGGAAGGAGCTTTTCACGTTGCAAGGCACTTCTCTTCATCACAGTACCGCTTACCATCCACAATCGGATGGCCAAACGGAGGTGGTGAATCGGTGTTTAGAGGCTTATCTACGTTGTTTTGTTTCCGGAAAACCTACGCAATGGTTTCAGCACTTAGCCTGGGCTGAATATTGGTATAACTCCAGTTTCCATGTATCCGCCGGAATGACTCCTTTCCGGGCACTATATGGTCGTGATCCTCCTAGGTTACTGCGTTTTGAGCTGGGTTCCACGGCTAACGACTTGTTGGAGGAGCAATTGCAGGATAGGGATGCAATTTTGGAGGAGCTACAGGGCCATTTGCTTCGGGCGCAACACTCAATGAAAAAAACTGCGGACCTCAAACGCCGAGATGTTTCGTTTGAAGTGGGGGATTTGGTGTTCCTGAAAATCAGGCCATATCGCCTTCGTTCGCTGGCCAAATTCACCAATGAAAAGCTTTCTCCGCGGTTCTATGGTCCTTATAGGGTGGTAGCTCGCATCGGGGCGGTGGCATATAGGTTACAATTGCCAGCGGCTGCCAAGATTCATCCGGTCTTCCATGTATCGCAGCTTAAGAAAGCTCTTGGCACGCCTATTCCGGCTCAGGAGGTTCCGCCAGTTTTGGCAGCCGATTTGGAGTTACGGGTGGAACCCGAGAAGTTACTAGCCACTCGTTTTTCTAAAGTCACAGGCCAGTTGGAGGTTCTACTGCAGTGGCGTCACCTTCCGGATTTCGAGTCTTCTTGGGAGCTCTTTGATATCATTCAACAGCAGTTCCCCGAATTTCACCTTGAGGACAAGGTGACTCTTTTGGGGGGCGGAGTAGTTGATAAGCCTTTGCTTAGGCAGGTGTACGTAAGGAAGGGTGGGGCTTAGCGGTTGAGTATTGTGGGAGTGTGTATTGAGTGTCGGTGTGGTCCTATGGGGGTTATTTTGTAAATAGACCTATGAGGGCTATTATGTGCACAGGTGCAGGGGAACATAGTTAAGGAGTGAATAGTATAAAATAGCTAGACAGGCTGGATAGCCAGGTAGGCAAGAATTGGGATTAAGGCATAGGAAGTCTTGGCTGCTGGCTGAGCAGAGGAGTCCGACGGTTTCCAAGAAACCGACTGTGTAGTTCTTGAAGACAATTCAATAAAGATTCTTTCTTTTCTTTCTTGATTCAATCTTTTGTGCATTAGATACTTGAATCTATCAGAATGTTGGGAGAAACAAAGTATGCAAGCTGAGAAAAACATTATATGGACTCAAACAATCACCTAGAGCGTGGTTTGGGAGATTTGCAAAGGTGATGTTGAAGATGAAGTATAAGCAGAACCAAGGGGATCATACACTATTTATCAAACATTCGGCTTCAGGAGGAGTTACAGTGTTGATAGTTTATGTGGATGACATAATAGTAACTGGGAATGATCATGAAGAAAAGGAAGCTCTTCGTAAGTGCTTAGCCAAGGAATTCAAGACAAAAAATCTAGGAAAACTAAAGTACTTTTTGGGAATAGAGGTGGCACGGTCCAAAGAAAGGATCTTCATTTCACAATAGAAATACATTCTAGACTTGTTGAAGGAAACAAGCAAGACTTGGTTGTAGACCATCACACTCCCATAGAGCCTAACCACAAATTAGGAGAAGCTTCAGACTCGGAATCCGTGGACAAAGGCATGTTTCAACGACTAGTTGGATGATTAATCTATCTTTCACACACACGACCAGACGTAGCATATGCAATAAGTGTGGTGAGTCAGTTTATGCACAATCCAAAGGAAGTACACCTCCAGGCAGTATATCGAATATTGCGATACTTGAAGGCTACTCCAGGAAAGGAAATTTTCTTTAAAAAAGGGAATAGTTTGACATTAGAAGTTTATACCGACGCATATTATGTTGGCTCAGTCACTGACAGGAGATCAACTTCTGGATATTGCACCTTCTTTGGCGGGAACTTAGTGACTTGGAGGAGCAAGAAGCAACCGGTTGTGGCTAGATCCAGTGCAAAGGCAGAGTTTCAATCAATAGCACAAGGCATTTGTGAGTTGCTATGGCTCAAGATAATCTTGGAAGACTTGAGAATCAAATGGGAAATGCTTATGAAACTTTATTGTGACAACAAATCTGCTATCAATATTGCACATAACCCAGTGCAAAATGATCGAACAAAAAACGTGGAGGTTGATAGGCATTTGTTATAACCCTTGGGTAGAACTCATCCCCAAAAGCCAATTGTTATAACCCTTGGGTAGAACTCATCCCCAAAAGCTAGCTTGTAGGGAGAGGGTGCCCAAAAGGTTATAAACTCACATGCTAAGCCCATACGTTAGCAATGTGGGACTCAACCAGGATCTTAACACACCACCACGCTTCCGACACCGACGTCCACGGCAGCCCACTCTGAATGGCCCACTCTGAATGGCCCACTCTGAACGGCCTACTCTGGCATTTCCAGGTCGCCCCTTCCGGAACGTGGGCCTGAGGAGAGGCATGCTCTGATACCAATTGTTATAACCCTTGGGGATGAGTTCTACCCAAGGGTTATAACAGCATTTCATAGAGGAGAAACTCGAAAGTGGCTTGATTTGTACTCCCTATGTATCTACTAATGGACAATGGGTTGATATCCTTACTAAGGGATTGGTTAGTCCAGTGATTCAAAGAATTGTGAGCAACCTGGGAATGGAGAACATCTACACCCCAGCTTGAGGGGGAGTGTTGGAAGATTTACTGATTTTGGAAACGTGTACAGCTGTACATTGTAGATTTGGGAAATTATGGGTAGATACCTGATTGATATAGGAATGCCTGATTTGTAGGGGTTTGACTAGGCAGATTCTAGGGATATTTGTTTTCTAATTTCTCTGATTTTGTGTACAGGGATAAATATACCCTAACATGTAATGTTTTACTCAATCAATATAGAATTCCTCTTTCAGCTTCACTTTACATTTCTTATATAAAGAAAAGGCAAATTAAAACATCAGTGAAGCTATTCACTAGAGATGGCTCATTCTTGAAGCACCTTCTTCCACAGTAGATACTAGAAGCTGATTATAGTAGCACGGCATAATGTCTCTATAAGCATATTATAATAGCATTTGTCCTTGATTAATGGCAAGTTTCAAGCTTTTTACTTGACTAACATTCTTAGGACGGGTTGTAATACTAGAAGGTAGAGACAACTAAGCTTTTTTCCTTAATAAGTAATACATACAACTCGATACTCACGAGTTCATAAGGCGGTGTCTTCAGACCATGGTACGCAAAAATTTTGGATGCTCTATGGAACCCATCGGGCCATCTTTTCTGCACACATTCAGCACACATAAATTAATTGCTGAATTCATAAACATGTTGTCAGGTCAATGATATCATCAAGTAATCACTATATACTAAATTAGATGTTAGACTCACTACCAAGAATAATCAAAATTAAACAGCAATGACAGATAACTATTCTAAACCAAATGCATAAAGCCTTTGCTTTTCGGTCAATCTCCTATGTGAAAAACAAGAAAAGGGAAAATGAACATATCACCGTTGCAACTTTACAGGACCAAAAGGCGCAGTATTTGATGATTAGCTATATTTTATTCAATATTTTGGGATTCTAAAAGTTGCTACGACTCCATTAGTACCTCATAAAAGCAATATAGAATTTCACTGCACCTAAATAAAACTAGTCAAGCAATCAGTTGCACTTAATATATGTTAACATTTTCATTCATTATCAACACAACTATTAGGTACTAATATACTACTCAAATATGACAATCTCAGTAGCCGCATGCCCTCTTAATATACAACATATCCACAAAGAATGGATGTGTTTTGCACTCTGAAAACTAAGATTCTGGATTTACATTCAACATAAGTACGGCATGAGCAAAGATTTCTTGCTAGTTAGAAAAGGATAACATGGAGAAAAATCATTTGAAATAAATGTTACGAAAAATAACGAAATAAAAGCTGTAGGAACAATAGAATTTACCTGATGAGGAAAATTTAGACTATTGAGTTGCTGAGAAAAGTTGATGACTAAAAGATGGGAACTTGCAGAAGATGGATTATAACAACAATAGCCCATTTCTACTCTATCCTTCTTGCGCCTTAATTCAGCATATCTGTAGAACCATAGTCCAAATCCCATTAAATTAAGAAGAAATATGAATCTACATAATAGGCAAGAATAACACATAAAAATAAATTTCCTTTCATATGAATTTGGAAAATATATATATATATATATATATATATATCTAATACTAAAAGAGGGAGAGGTAGACCAAGAATTACGTGGACCGAAGTCGTTAGGAAAGACATTCTAGATCTAAGTTTTTAGGAAAGTTTAATTTCGAACAGAGTTGTGTGGAAAAATAAAATCTATATAGCCGACTTCAATTAAGTTGGGATTAATGCTTGTTATTTATATATATATATATATATATATATATATATATATATATATATATAATAAGAATAATAATAATACCCTCCTCAAAGGGGGAAAAAACCATTATGTTGTGTTTGACTACACATTTCTAATCTCTATGAGGCATTGTCTCATACACATTGTGAGCTTTAAAAAGGAAAGAAGATATAAATTACGAACATCTTAAATTAGTATTCGTTCTTTGGAAAAAAAAAATAAAAAAATAAAAAATAAAAATAAAAGAACAGTAAACGAGCGTTTAAGCATTTTTTTTTTTACTCAATTATCCAATCACTTCTGTACTTTTCTCGGCTACCAGACACGTCCTCTTTTGTTCATCCTATGTTCATTTTCTTTTTCTTTTTTTTTCCCTTTTCTTATTCCAAAATAGGTGGTATTCAAAACCTATATCCATGTGATTCCCAGATTGTTTTAACACTCCCATCCACAGGAGAAAATCAGAAAATATAAAAAGAAAAAATTATTAAACAAAGTAAGAAAAAGAGAAATGCCTTTACTAAACCGAACTTATTAAACAAAGTAAGAAAAAGAGAAATGCCTTTACTAAACCGAACCAGTGAGCCTTTCCAAAGTCAAGATTCTAACGGCTTGTTATTGTGGCGGTGGAGAAGGTGAGAGCTTCCCAGTTCCTTCCCGCTTAACTCAACTACGTCATAGGAGAAGATAAAATGGTCAGTTTTTAGGGAACGTGTCCGCTGAGGAAGTCTTTTTACTATTATTATTTTTATTTTTATTTAATTAATTATTATTATTATTTCTTTTTTTGCTGCAAGATATAAGTACAACGTTTTATGCTCGTGAATTTTTATGAACGGTTTAAACAACTTGCAAAAAAAAAAAAAAAAAAAAAAAAAAAAAAAAGGTAGTGGCTCTCATTGTAGGCTTTCTTGGGGACGTTTAGTTGGTGAATTAAAATTATAATTTAAAATTATTTTTAATTTATGTGTATTTTGTATGAGAGAAAATATTATAACGAATCACGAACTATGATCTGAACCATGACACGAATCTTCTAACTAAATGTCCCCAAATTTAAGGATGCAACTATGAGAGCAACTATAGGTTAGGGCCTGTGGACCGACAAATGCCCATCCTGATACACTATTAAGTCGGCGGCAATATTTATGCATTATTAGATTAACACGATACGATACGATAGTATTTAAGGCACGGTCTATTTATGAATATTAATGAGCTGAGCTAGATTAGCATATCTCGATTCATGTGTCGGCACAGCACGACCTAAATAATTAAACACCCCCTTTCGTAGTGCATTATATCCAATAATTTATTAAGGGCCCGTTTAGTTCGCTGATTCAAGTTTTTAATTCGAATTGAGATTTGATTTTATGTGAGAGCTTTTTACTGTAACAAAAAAGTTAAATGTGATTGTTTGTGAGAGCTTTTTACTGTAGCAAAATTTGAATCAGCGAAATGAACGGGACCTAAAATCGATACAACCATTTTCTTCTCACTAAAACCCCCCAACATGTAAAACAGATCCCTAGAATCTCACACCTCAAAACCCCACTCTTTGTACTACCAAATCGACAATGATATGGTACAAGATTAATCATAGAATTTCTCGGTAATTGACCGACACTCGAATCGCATCTCCAAAAAAATTCAAAAACTCTATTGAGAAAAGCGCAAAACAAAAAACAGGGTGAGATTTTATAACGGTGTAAGAATACTATTATCTGCTTTTCCATCTTCACATAGTTCTCTTCTACAAACTCGACAAAATTTGGAAGACGAGGAAAATTTTCAACGACAGAAGAAATTTTGAGTGGCAAAGAGTGCACGAGTACCAAAAGTAAAGTTTTGGGCCTTTTTTTCAATTTAATTTAACTCCAAAATAAAAAAAAAAAAGTTAAAATATAGTTATTTTTCTTATTTTTTCGGTTAAAAAGTATTACATGAGCTTTCAACTGGTTCATTCGATAACAGGTTACCTTTCACGTGCCAGCATCTTACGAACTGTTTTAATCCCACAGCTTGCTTTTCTGTTAGGCACACTGCCATGGTTTTTCACACCGGCACCATAAAACGACACTTAAGTTTTGTTTATTTCACTGATTCGAGCTTAGAATTTAAGTTTTATTACAGTAAAAAACTCTAAAAAATAATTACATCTAACTTTTTGTTATAATAAAATTTTTTTATAAAAAGTCACATATTAACTCAAATTAAAAGCTTAAATCAACTAACTAAACAAGCATTTAGAATTAATGTCCCTATTATAGAGGTCGGATGCTCAAACAATGAGTTTACTTTATTCAACTCTCATTTTAAAGCATGTAGGGAAACTTACGTATGTGTCTATGCGGTGTTAAAATAACAATGACTTTCTTTAACTTAAACTCAAGATTTTTAAATTGGATGCTTTTGGTGATATTATTTTTTTTTGGTAGATTTTTTTTCATAGTAATTTAGTCCCTATTAATTTAGAGCATCTTCAATCCTATATTATAATTGATGTACTAATTGTAAATTTAATATTTGAGTGTAAAAAATACTCCTCAATATAATACTATTTATCGTGTCAAATTTCTCAAATGCTATACTTTGTGACAAATTTCCCTCAAAATATAGCATATCAAAAATTTAACATTTAATTGTTATTGATTAAAATGTTTAATTTTTCATTAATTATTACAACTTTTACATTTTCTAATTGTTTAAGAGTAATTATATTTACACCTTAAAAATTCATTAATACTCCCACTAATTTATAATTTATGCTTATTACAATTTTTCCTACATTTAAACTACACTAAAATCCCTTAATATACTCTAAATTAGTTATAAATGGAAATAACATGTCTCTTGAGGAGTAGAGTGTTTTCCACCTCCATAACCTATCCTACCTTGTATAGAAAACTTGTTGTAGTGTTTTATGTTATCCTAGTTTTTTTTATTTGTTTTCCAAAGTCTTTTATTTGTCTTGTATTGCTATGTGTTGGGTGGACTTTAGTCAGAATAGTTTTGTCATTTTGTGCCCTTTTATCTGTTTTGCTAGGAGGATTGGTGTCTATTTAGGTTCCGTTCACTTTACCGATTCGAGTTTAGAATTTGAGTTTTACTACAGTAAAAAGTTCTCAGAAACAGTCACATCTAACTTTTTTACTACAGTAAAAAACTCTCACATAAAATCACATCTCAACTCGAATTATAAATTCGAATCAGTGAAGTGAACGGGCCCTTAGTCTTTTTTTAATTGCATCTAATTGTTTTTGTGTTATGGCCGCCTTGTTCTTATTTAATGGACATTACAATTGACAAATAAAATTAAATGAAATTGCAATATTTTTTAAAAAGGAAATATAAACATTAATAGTTGAAAGAGATTATATTATCTTATCAATCAAATTAGGAGTATGAGTTAAATTAAGTATTATGAAAATAATATCTATAAAAAGATAGGTCTTTTAAAATTTTATTAGAGGAATATTAATTAGTTGGGGTATTAATGAATTTTTGGGTTGCAAATCTAACTACTCTTATTTTAAACATAAAAGTTTACTTTTACAATTTTTAAAATTTAATAATTATGAGAAAAAATAGATTTAACATTTCAAATAGCATTATGTATTAGAGTAAAAATAAAAATAACATATCATATTATATTTTTTAATAGTAAATATACAATTGACATTAATGTTAATATTGAAGATGCTCTTACACTCGAAACAACATCTGTTATATTTTATATGAGCACAGGTGTGTTCATGTTAGTCAATTACCTGACCCATTGGCCTCCACTTTATATCGTTCAAGAATCTCCAAACTTTCAAGGAAAAAGAACACAACTTTCTTATTATACTAGTTAAAAATGTGTGCTTTGCACTCGTGGATGCTTCACTTGGATCTTAATGAGATTTTGCTGCAAGTATGAGAGGATGGCATGGCATTAGCAAATGTTAAATTCAAAATGGAAATAAGGAAATAAATAAGAATGAGGGACTACATAAGCAAACAAAAAAGGAAGAAGGATTAAAAAAAAAAAGGAAGACAAACAATTAAGAAACAAATAAAAAACAAAAATGAAAGACTAAAATAATAAGATTAAATAAGAGTAAGAAGAAAGATAAAAATGAGGGACCAAAGAAGCAAATAAAAAAGGAAGGAGAACCCCAAAAAAAAACAGGAAGAAAAGCAAAAACAACAAAAAAAATACAAAAAAAAAAAAAAACAAAAAAAAATGAGGGACTAATATGATAAGATTAAATAAAGATGGGAGAAAATTAAAAATAAGAGACTGAAGAAGTAAATAAAGAAGGAAGGGGGGCCAAAAAATAAGGAGTAAAAGTTAAAAAAGCAAAAAAAAAAAAAAAAAAAAAAAAAAAAAAAAAAAAAAAAAAAAAAAAAGAGCTAGAAAAACACAAGAAGACAAAAATAACTTTTAGTTCGTTTGATTCATGGATTAGAATTATGAAGCTATAATAATTTTTTTTATTTACAAGTATTTTTTATGACAGAATAGTGTAACGAGTCACGAATCATGATTCAAATTAGGAGCTGAGAATCCCCCTTCCAAACTTCCTCTTTATCAAAGTTTGAATAGTGCACTTGAGTCTTGTGCTATAGTAAACACACTCTCATTTCTATTATAATTATAGAACTAGTCATTCACCAGCTGGTGATAATTTTTGTATTATATAAAACTCTTGTAAATATGATGAAGGTTAGAGATGAGACATTGAACACGAGAGTGAGAGGGGCGGCTAAGTGAGATTGAGAGTTATGTGAACCAAAATGACCGAAGAGCCTTCTGTGCCGTGAGGGGGAAGGGAAAAAAAAGTTTTCTATTATACAGAAGGTTGATAATTTTTGTAATATACAGAAGCAGTTTATATGTACATATTTATACATGGATAGGCCTATGTAATATTCTACTTAGTATTTGAGTTTTTCTTCTTGCTTCTTCTTGTTTTTTTACCTGCAAGACGCAAATTTTTGAAAAGTTAGTATTGATAATTGATTTAATTAGAAATGTTTTGATTTAGAGGTAGTTATATTACCTAACTTTTAGACGTTTTCTAGATTGTTCTAATTCTTTTTTTTTTTTATTGAGAACTAAAATAGTGAAAGTTTATTTAAATATGTAGCTAAAATTATAAGTATATATTTTTTAATTTATGAATAATGTAAATTAGCAGATATGACTTATTTTGTGGCTGATTTTTTCGGGTCTTGAGTTTGTTTGTCTTGGACTGAAATGGTAAAATATTATTTATATATATGGATCTAAAATAGCAGATATTATTTTTTATGCGTAATCGGTATAAATTAGTAAAAATGTTTTTTATCTTGTGGTCGGCGCTTGGGTTGCTGATATTTGTGACCACGGTGCTATAGGCTCCGTTTTTTCAAATATTTTTGAAACTATCGTATTTGTTTGTGCTCTTCTTTGTTAAAAGTATATTTAAAAAATCTTTATTTGCCTTTTTAGTTGAGCGATGATTTGCGTAATTATAAATAAATCAGTAAAACTTTCATTAATTATTAGTACATATCATAATTTTTTTTTATCAGGGTCTGTATTGTCCTGTCAAATATTGAATAAAGAAAAGCATCAACATGTCGTGGCCATTCATTTATGAAGGAAAAGACAAAATAGATATAAGGTACAAATATTTGTTAAGAATAGGAGGGAATATTTTTCAACTTTTTAAATCAACAAATATGCATCGATCGGATAACAAAATTTTATGTCGACATAAATAACAAAGCATAAACAACAAATGTTAACATTGTCATAGCAAATTACCACATTCACTGTCAGCAACAATCATTAAAAATGTGTGGATGAAAGTTGTTAACAATACCTTAGGTGCTGCAAATACCACCTCAAGTACTAAATATGGACTAATCAAGCGTAAAAGTTGATAAGAGATGTTGCAATAAGAAGAGAGAAAGAGAGAATTAGGTCAAGACTTGAAATGAATTAAAATTAATAGGCTAATAGTTTACATAAGTTAATAAATAAGTTAAATTACTATTTTCGTCTATAACTTATCTGGTTATAAACCATAATTTGACAAGTTATTGTCTATAATTGTCCATAACTTATCTGACTATGAACCATAACTTGACAAATTTGTCCATAACTTATCTGGTTTTGAACCATAACTTGACAAGTTATGACCTATTAATTTTTATAACTAAAAATTAACTTATATATTTTCTTAAGCTTTTCATATTGGCCTATTTTTTACTATTTTCCCAGTAAGAATGCACAACAGTAAATAATAGGGTACCTAAAAAAATATAGATAAACAAACAAATAAACAAATTAGAAAAGAAAAATAAAAGGAAAAAAAGGGTGCAACAGAAAAAGAAAAGAAAAAAAAAAAAGATAAAACATGAAAATCACAATAGCTAAATGGATTTTGAAAGGCAGAGATTTTATGAGGATGCCATTCAAATTTTTCATTTTGCTAATCCGATAACTAAAAAATTGGTATTTTGTCTTGATTCATAATTGTCCATTGTTCTTCTTAGTCCCTATTCACAGCATTAACGACGATCATCATTGATGTATAAAACCAATGATTGTAAATAGAATATATCAAGTAAAGATATGTATGTGCACGTGTGACTGAAGATGGGATAAAAAGAAAATCAATATGTGAAGAGCACTTACTTGTAAAGAAAAGGATGATATAGGGACAGATTACTAATATTTGCTAAATATAAGATTAAATTTTGTAAACCTTACACATTAATAATATGTATCAATAAAGAAATAAAAAAACCAGTTAATAAAAGCTATTAACAATACCTCAAGTATTGGAAATGAGCAGATAACAAACAAAAAAAAAAAAAAAAAAAAAAAACACGGCCAAAAAAATTCATAAAACATGAATATCATAATGTTTTTATGCAATAATCATGACTCAAATATTTAATATTTTCATCAACGTGTGATAAATGAACAAATTTACATATTTATAGTCATTTTGTGACAGCTTATCGTGGACAACTGCATAAAGACATCAAAATTAATAAGATATTATATCCATTACACGGATTGTAACTTGTATATCATGAAAAAATAAGTAATCAGATTTAGATATGAATCTGTCTAAAAACTACCAGGTGAATAAAAAGAAAAAGGAGAAAATAACGATTTTTTTGGGTATACAAAACAGAGAGAAAACAAAAACCAAGTAAAAGATATAAACTAGACCAAAACGAAAAGGAGGGGAAAAGAAATAGGGAGAAAAAAAACAGTGAAAAAAACGAAAGGAATTTCAACTGAAAAATGGAGAAAACAATGATAAATCTGATGTAGGACACTAGAGGAAGAACTTAGGCACATTTAAGTTTTATTATAATAAAAAAATTCTCAGAAACAGTCACATCTAATTTTTTTATTATAATAAAAAATTATCATATAAAGTCACATCTTAATTCAAATAAAAAATTTAAATTAGTGAATTAAATAGACCCTTAAAATTTTAAAAAATCCAAAATTGCTTGCGCAGGAACAGTAAAAAGAGAGAAGAAGAAAAAGAAAAAGGCAAAACCGTCGTCACAGTGCGCTATGCACAATAAGATAAGCCTTAATGAACAGTGAACAACTCCAAATAAATAACTCAGTTAAAAAGGCAAAACAGATAAAACAGAAGAGAAAACAACGTATTATATAGATAAGTGAATCTCACTTCAAATAGCGAAAGTGAAAACACCAGGGATTGAAAATAATCTAAAATTATAGGAAAATATCATAGGAAAACGAAAGCATGTGAAAAAAATCTGGATTTAATACTGACAAAAGAAAGTTAGGGTGCGTTTGAAATTGGTTTCAAAACGTTTTTGTTTTCTGTATGAAAATGAAAATGAAAACGTTTTTATTTTCATTTTGGAATCATTTCTGAAAATGCGTTTGGTAGTTTTATTCTGAGATTGTTTTCAGTTTTAAAAAAACTGAAAACGTGTTTGGTGGTTTAATTTCTGAAAACATATAATAATATTTAAAATATTAAATATTAAATAAATAATAATATTAAATATATTAAATAAATATTATTATTAAATATATTAAATAATAATATATTAAATATATTAAATAAATATTATTATTAAACATATTATTATTATATATATATATATATACACTAAAACAAATCGTTTTCGATATATATCGTTTTCAGATATATATATATATCTGAAAACGATTTTTCATATATATATATATATATGAAAACGACATTTTCGTATATATATATATATATATATGTGTTAGAGAAGAAGTCGAAGGAAATGGGGGTGGCGGCCCGCTGGCGGACGGGGCGGGCGGCGGCGGGGGGGCGGCAACAATCGCAGACGCCTGGGTGGGTGGCGGTGGGGGTGGCGGCCCGCGCAGACGTGGGGAGAGGGGGGGTGAGTCGCAGCGTCCGGGGAGGCGCAACAAGGGGGTGGGCAGTCGGAGAAGATGGCGGCGGGCGGTCGGAGAAGACGGTGGTGTTCGCGGATCGGATCGCCTCTTCTTCGGCCGGAGAAGAGAGAAGAAAAGGAAAAAAAAAAAAAAAAAACTGAAAGCCAGAACGAAGAAGAAGAAGAAGAACTGGAAAATGAAAATGGAAACAAGAAAATGAAAACGGAAAAAATCCGTTTTCATTTTTCTTGAATTTTTCAGCAAAATTCAAAAACGTTTTTGTTTTTGGTTTTCGTACGAATTTCTTCCAAACGCGTTTTCATAAACCGTTTTCAAATTTTCTTCTCGAAAAATGTGAAAAACAAAAACAAAAATGAAAACAAACGCACCCTTAATATACGTATAAATAACTTTTGGATTGAATACTGGTCCCAAGAAAGTAAGAAAATAAAAATAAGCAAAAATAAAAGGAAAGAAGCAGCCAAAGGTCGTGAATGAAAAAAGGTGAGCAAAGACAAAATAGAATAAAGACGATATATTATTCGCAGTAATATTTGGACAAATCATATCAAACTCAACGCATAAAGATTAATCTTGGTCATCATCACCATGTATAAATGAAAAAAAGAAAGGAAAAAAAGGACTAAAATTAAAACATACGAAGCAAATATATGTGTTTGAGCATGTTGCTAACAACGAATAAAGTGCAAGTGAGCATCTCAATGCCATTAAGTAACCATAAAATAACAAAACCATACATCAACATAGGTAATAAAGCAAAAAAGGGCACGTATTAATAACATTAGAGAAACCCAATATATCAAATATCAAGAAAAATAGTACTTGAAGTGTTGTAAACACTGTTTTAACTGTGAGATATCAACCAATTAGAGGTGAATATAGGCAGTGAAAGGTAGAAGGATCAGGAAATAGAACAGTAAATGATAGAGAGCAGAATGAATCAGTAAATGATCACGGGTAAAATAACAGCCAACAGAAGCAGTCAAAGGTGGAGGGATAAAACATCAGAGTAGTAAATGGTAGGTAATAGAACAAAACAACAAATGATGGAAAATAAAATAGAGCAAGAAAAACAATGTGCGCAAGAGAAGGGGACAGAGACATATATCACAAATTCATGCAGAGCAGCAACATTGATAAATGAGGAATAAAAAAGCAGGCATGAACAGTAAATAACCTCTAGTAATATAACATGTATAGTAATGCATAGTCGGTTTACAAAAATCAAGGGATCAAAATTTCCTAATTAAGTCATAAAATCAACACAGCATTACGTAGAATTTAAAAAGTAATGGCTTCAGAGATGGGAAAAACCAAGGAAGAAAATAATCAGCAATTCATTTAATATGTCTATAACAAAATCAGTACAAATTGTTGGATTCTGGCCCCTTTGTGGACTGGAACAAAGAATGGGCCTTAAGCCCAAATGCTAAGAACAACAAAAAGAAGGGAAAGGCTGCTGCTCACGTGGGCAGCACACCAGAAAAAATAGAAAAGAAAAGAATAAGGAGAATCGGGGGTGCAGAGTGCACCCGTGAAAAATCAGAGAAAAAGAAGGGTAGAAAAGAAGAGAGTGAAAGAAAAAAGAGTAGGGTTTTGTGCTTGTATAAGATGATTGGGTAGTGAAATATTATCAGTTTTAGCTTAAATTTAACGTGGAGAATTTTTATGGCGAGCTCTTCTAATCTATCAGATTTAATTTCTCATTTAGCCTCTCTTTAGTCTTTTTATTTTGGTGAGACCTAAGATTTTTTTTAATGTTATCGTTATTATCCATATTTGATGATAATGTCTATATTATTGGTGAATCAAGAATAGTATTTATTGATGATATTATTGTTGTGAGCCTCTAGTTTAATTTTAGAGAGAAACTTTGTAATCCTATTGTTAATATAGTGGAAGAAATTTAAGTGACCTAAGGGTCCCGTGATTGATTATTTTGATTAATTGGTGCATTGGTTGTTTAGCTTTGTTGTCATTTTGTTTGAGATCATATTTTAACGCACAAAGAGGAAAAATTTTATTCCGCAATTGTTAGTATTAGTTTTCCCAACAAACTGGTATCAGAGCCTTTGGTTGGCTAGAGGGTAATTCTTGTGTGTTGAAATGGAAGAACAAAATTCGTATGGGATGATAAAATTAACCTCATCGAACTATTCCATTTGGAAGCGTAAAATGCAAGATTAGCTTATTGTTAAAGATTTGTATGGGCCTGTTATAGGCAAATCAAAGTCAGAAAAAACAAGTGATGATGACTGGGAAACATTACACATGAAAGCTACTGTTACGATTAGGCAATGAGTTGGTATTAATATTTTTAATCACATTTCTGAAGAAATAAAAGCCGATGCACTGTAATGACTAAGAAAATTTCATACCTTAAGTAATACAATTCATGTATTTTTAAGCCAATGATATTCCTAGAAAATATTATGTGACTGAAGGATTTAAGGAATTAATATTTGTATTCCTAAATTCTGTAGCAGATTTCATGTTAAGTTCATGTTTTCGATCAAGTAAATTCGATCGATAAATTCTCGTCGTACTTTAAGGCGGAATAATTTTCAGTACAAGTATAGTTTGAAAATCTTAATTTCAAGAATCTCCAAACACAGCATGATGATAGCAACGTATAAAAAAACGCACTGACATTTTAAAAAAGAGAAAATCCTTAATTGCCAGACAGCTAGGTTAAAGTCACAAGATAAATACCCATAGTGGAAGGGTACAGTGTGAGCTCGGGAGTGGACACCGTCGAAACAAATAATCATTCTCGGGATTTAATGCAGAAAAGTTAAATTTAGAATTTGTTCAGTCTAGAATTAATTTCAAGACTTGAAACAGTTCAAGATATTACGGGAGTGAGAATTTAATGTGATCCCGAAGTAGTCGGGAATTAATATTAAATTGTAAAAAAGCAGTAGAAAAGGAATTGTCAGAAACTAGAATTTCCTGTCGGCTAAGTTACTTACTTAAAATCAGTATAATTTTTAGCAGTTTCAAGAGAAACTTAAGAGAGTAGACAAAAGTACAAGGGGTAGGATTTATTTTTCTCTCTCTCATTCTCCACTTGGCTGGCCATGTATAGTAGAAATAGAGCCAAAATTTGGCTAGTTGAGTGTGATGGTAGTTACAAGTTATGGTGTGATGTGATAGTAGTGGTTGAAAGGAAATTAATGGCAATTTTGCTTCTCCTTTTCTCCTTCCATAACCGGCCAAGAAAGGAGGGAATTGAACCAAAATTTGATTGATTGAAGGAGTTGATGTGATGTTAAAAAATTATTTCCAAGTTGCCTATAAAAGGAACCATCATAGGATAAGTCTCATTTTTTTTTCTCCTCTCCTTTTTCCCACATCAAAAATCCGGCCATACACACCATTTCCTCTCAAATATTTTCTCCCACTCTCTCAATCTTGAGCCACTATCAAACCATAGAAGAAGAAGAAGAAGGAGATCAAAAGATCTAGGAAGAGACTAGTCAAGCCTTCCTTCAAGGGTAAAGAAACTCTAAATCCTCTCATTTTCATGTTTTGGGAAAGTTTGAAATAGAGAAATATTCTTCTCAAATTTCCTTATACTCTTATAGTTTCAAGCCATTAACAATCCTAGAGGAGTTCAAGGGTTTTTCAAGAGAAAGAGAGAATTCTTCAAGGGTAAGTTCTTAAACTCCCCTCCATTAATTTCTAGTCAACTTTAAGCTTGGATTTATGGATGTAAATTTGTGGTTCTTGAGGAGATAAGATTGTAATAAGGGTGTGTGAGTTTTATGTTGGTTTTGTGAGTTTTGAGGTTAGTTTGATGTGGTATGTTTATGCTTGATCTAAGTTGCTTATTTTCGGATTAGAGGAAAAATTTTCCGGTGACTTTGACCGCGAAAATGAGGACCATAAAGCGAGATTTTTCAATGTTTTAAAACTTGAACTTATAGCCCTGGATGTTTTGAACATTTTCGGTTCTATGACAAAACCTAATTTTAACTCTAAAACCAAGTTTGAAGCCATTTTGCAAAAACGGACAAGCTGTCCAACACAGTTTTGAACAAAAACTGGCAGCCACTGGTTCAACCAAACGGGACCCTTAGAGGCTGAATCTCAATTTTTCACAAAAGTGACAATTTTATATTTTGATGAGATGAAGAAATTTCATGAAGAAAATATTTCAAAATCCGACCCTAGGACGTACTAACACATAGATTCCCGAAACGACATAGTTTTTGACTAAAACAGTTTCAAGAAAAACAGCAGCTACGGTTTTCAACCAAACAGGGCCTTTAGATGCCGAATTTCAACTTTCACTAAAAATGAAAATTTTAGATCTCGACGAGATGAGAAATTTTCATGAAGAACAAAATTTTGAAATCCGACTCTAAGATATAGTAAAATACAGATTTTAGAAACTACACAGTTTTTAACGAGACAAAACTAAAACAGTGTCGATTTCAACAAAAAGTTATAAAAGAACCCAAGATAGAATTTTAGTAAAATACAATGACATTAAACCTCATTTTAATGAAAGTATTCATAAAGGAAGTTTTTGAGAAAAAAATGCTTTCTTTAAAGAACATAGTGGTTTACCGAGCAAATTATCCCGACGGGCACCTACGAGCCCAATACGATAGGACCGTAGAATTTTGAAGATTTAATGTGGGTCCAACACCCACATTAGTTTAAGAGACTCCGTTGGAGTATAAATTTCAGCAGCGTAAAAGTTAGAATGCCATGTATAAGTCCTAGGCCGAATTGGGCCTTAATATCATACCAAGGGAAATTAAGGAAAATAAGATTATGAGGATTTATTAAATTAATCTTTATTATCCTTTAGTAAAGGAAAGGAATATATGCCTTATGGAAAGGGTTAGATTTTCCTTCATAAGTTGCTAAAATAGAATAGCAAACAACAGTTAATCTCACACTCTTAATGGGTGTTCATTTTAAGAAATAAGCAAGTAAGAGAATAGGCTATTTGGCAAAAAGTGGATTCCAGCTCTATAAATCAGGTAAGTAGGAATCTCGCCTACAGCATGAATAGATTTTAAAGAAAAAAATTATACATGTTATATATATACATGTTTATGCTTTAAGTATTGTATGCGATGCCATGTCATGCTGCATACACTTTAATAAGTCAAGATGAACTTATAAGAATAATCTCAGTTGAGCGTCGTACCAGCCTCCGACCTAAGGGAGGTAACTCAAGCTCCACAAGGGAGAAAAGAAAAAAATAATAATGTCCTCCGACTTAAGGGAGGCATTCAAGTTATAATCACGGTGTCGCGGGGGACCTTGCAAACCCTCACGTCCCGATGATTACGCGCAACTGGTACGCGAGCACTCGAGCCCATCAGTGAAAAAGATAAGATAAGATAATAAGAATATGATAAGACATCATAATTAAGCATAATCAGCTCATGCATATTTATTCATGTGTACTTACAGTTTGTGAGATATAGTTCCTACTTGCTGAGCGAAAGCTCAATCAGATATGTTCATGCTGTAGGTAAGAAACCTATCAGCAATTCTTGAAGGGCAATGGCGAGCGGCAGACAATTGATGGAGATGGGAATGGATACCGCTCACGCAGTTATCTTCCGCAGTAAGTTTAAGAAAAATCATGTATATGTCTATATGATTCAAAGGTTTCAAGCATGTATGTTTAAAAGGTATACGTACATATGTATGTTAAGAAAACCGAGATTGTAGCTAACAACCCTAGTTTTGAGTATTTAAGTTTTAGAACGTTGCAACAATGCATGCAACAAATAAATGAATTTTAAACATGACGATTTAAATGATTGATTTTAAAAGGACTTTGAGATGTACTTGAATTTAAGATTTCTCATGAAATCCATTTTAAAGTCAAATGAGATGGCCTGATTGAATTGGCTAGTTTTAAAAAGGCTTTTACAGAGTATTTGAAACAAGAGTTCAAATGCTACTCTGTTTGAAGGATATTTCTAGAAGGTTTTATCTTAACTAAAAGTAAGAAAAGCTTTAAGAAATTTAGTGATTTATTCTTTCGAAATTATTGTTAGGAACTATGAAAGTATTTCTTCTTATATATATATATATATATATATATAATGTTCCGCAAATTTTAAGAAACCCCAATAAGTACAAGTTAAAGTTTAAGCTACGGTGGCGGCCTCCCAAGAGGGTCGTCACAGTTGGTATCAAAGCCAGTATCCTGCCATCCTACTCCACGTCGTCACGTGTCTGTTTTGCCATAGTCCAAGTAAGTTAAAGTATGTTTATGTCAATTAGATTATAGTAGTTAAAAGACGCAAATACTTATTTAACGAGCAACCAAAGGTTAATATGTTCGCACGATTAAGATCGTCCTATGAAGGACCATTCAAGTCTAACCACCCCAGCATTTTACTGTGTTGTATTCCCTTGGGCTGACAAGACGATATCTCGAGAAGTGTGATCATTTGAGGTGACCTCGTAATGATCGTTGCTGGATTATAAAGCCAAGCAAAGTATTGGAGCCATGTACGACAGTTTAAAAAAGGAACTACTACCGAGACTCCCATTGAGGAAGCCCAAATGACTGCATTGCTGGTAGCGGCATTTCAGCATGCATCCATAAAGAATATCTGAATATGTAGCATAAAGGTGATGCTAATAAGGAGATCGACGATGTAACACTGTCAAGTTAGATGTGAGCCACGTTCGATGACTATATACGTATATCAAGATACGATATAGGAAATAGAGCTTTAACATTAAGCAATACCAGCTTATGATAGATGTTAAGCAACCCACTTATGATATAAGACACAATGATTGCTAGCCTTAAAATGTTTAGCAATCTCATAAAAAGTACTTAAGTGTATGAATGTGATGATAAATAACTCATAAAGACTATATGATAAGACAAATGCAAAAGAGGTTCGAGATGTTGAGAATCTCATTTAGATATAGGTACAAGAACTAATGCAATGAGTTTAAATGTAAGTAGTAGTTTAAGTGATAAGAAAAGAACACCGAAGGTCATGGACAAATTAAAGGATGTTGTTCTAGGTTAGTTTTGACCAAACTAATCCCTCTACAATGATCTCAAGGGGAGATATTCTAACCCCTATTTATGGTTAAAGAATATAGATACAAATTTGTTTAAGATCTCCTAAAAGAATTAAGATTGTATTAGGTAAAGATGATAAAGGTAAAAGTTGCCTTTGCAGTGAAGTATCGATTGGACGAAAACAAGTGATGACATAAGATAATAGGCAGTTAAGGTATGATAATACACTGTCATAAACTTATCTATTAGAAAATCATGGATTAGATGTGCTAAGTGACACCGTTTTTACCCAGTCATCAATATAAATAGTATGATTTTCGTGGTAATCAAGATGTGTTGTAAGAAGGAAATTACAACAAGAGTGGAGCAAACAAGTGATGAGTTGCATTTCATTCACACCCTCTATCTAAAAGATCAAAAATTTTTTTATTTGATTCATACTGATGTCTGCTCTATGCAAGCAAAAACTCTTGGAGGAGCATTCTACTTTGTGACTTTCATTGATGACCATTCAAGAAATGTTTGGGCTACTGCTTTGAAAACTAAAGACCAGGTGCTTGATATCTTTAAAAAATTTAATGCCAAGATTAAAAGAGAAACAGGAAAACAGTTGAAAGTGGTTCGCGCTGATAATGGTGGTGAGTACAGGGGACCGTTTGAGAATTACTGCAAACTCCATGGAATCAGGCTTGAGAAAACTCCAGCTAAGACATCTCAGCTTAATGGTGTAGCGGAGAGAATGAACAAAACAATTGAAGAAAGAATCAGGTGCATGCTTTCTCACGCAAAGCTTCCTAAGTCTTTTTGGGGGGAGGCCATGAGAACCGCAGTCGATTTGATTAATCTTTCTCCAGCAGCTGCCTTGGATGGTGATGTTCCAAATAGAGTTTGGATTGGGAAAGATGTCACTTATGATTACTTGAGAGTTTTTGGCTGCAAGGCGTTCGTTCATATTCCTAAAGATGAGAGATCCACGCTTGATAATAAGATGAAACTGTGTATTTTCTTAGGCTATGGTCACGAAGAGTTTGGGTACAGATTATGGGATCCGTGAACAAGAAAATTGTCAGAAGTAGAGATGTTGTCTTCCTTGAAGACCAAGTGATTGATGATGCTAACAAGGGTGAAAAGTCTTGTTCCTCTGCTTAAATTCCTGTCAATTTGGATCCGATTTCTCTACCTATAGAGAATATTGATCAAAGGGGAAGTGTCCAAGAAGATGGTGGTGATGTTGTTAATGATGAAGCCCCTCCAGTTGATGATGTAGAGCCAGTTGAACAAGCACCGCCAGCACCACCAGTTGAGTCTCAGGTGAGAAGATATATAAGAGAACGTCATCTGCCTAGTCGATACACTACTAATGAGTATGTGATGCTCACTGATGGGGGAGAGCCAGAAACTTACCAAGAAGCTGTTTCATATGAGAAGAAGCAAGAGTGGTTTAAAGCCATGAAAGAAGAGATGAGATCCTTGTGTGAGAACCACACTTATGACTTGGTGAAGTTACCTAAAGGCAAGAAAGCGCTCAAGAATAAGTGGGTTTACAGGTTAAAAACTGAGAACAATAGCTCACAACTAAGGTACAAGGCAAGGATAGTTGTGAAGGGGTTCAGTCAGAAGAAAGGCGTCGACTTTGAAGAAATATTTTCTCCTGTTGTGAAGATGTCATCCATCAGAGTTGTTATTGGTCTAGCTGCCCGCTTAAATTTAGAGGTAGAGCAACTTGATGTGAAAACTGCGTTCCTTCACGATGACTTAAAAGAGGAAATTTTTATGGAGCAATCAGAAGGGTTCAAAGTTAAGGAAAAAGATCATCTTGTGTGCAAGTTGAGGAAGAGCTTGTATGAGCTCAAACAAGCACTAAGACAGTGGTAGAAAAAGTTTGACTCTTTCATGATGAGTCATGGGTACACTAGGACTTCATCTGACCATTGTGTGTTCATTAAGAAACACTCCAGTGATGATTTCATCATCCTTCTACTATATGTTGATGATATGTTGATCATTGGCCATGATGCTGGCAAGATTGAGAAGCTAAAGAGAGAGTTAAGCAAGTCCTTTGCCATGAAAGACTTGGGATCGGCGAAACAGATTCTTGGTATGAAGATCTCCCGTGATAGGAAGAATAAGGTTCTTGAAAGATCTTAAGAAAGCTACACTTACAGGTCAAGGCCAAGGCTATTTGTTCTCCACTTACAGGTCACTTCAAGCTTACAGTTGAGCAATGTCCTACAAGTGAGAAAGAAAAAGAAGAAATGAACAAAGTGTCATATGCGTATGCAGTTGGCAGTTTGATGTATGCCATGGTCTGTAAAAGGCCAGATATTGCTCATGCAGTTGGAGTTGTTAGCCGATTTCTCTCTAATCCTGGAAAAGAACACCGGGCATCAGTAAAATGGATATTGAGATATCTGATAGGTACTTCTAGGGTGTGTTTATGCTTTGGCAGTAATGAGCCTATTTTAGATGGGTACACATATTCAGACATGGCAGGTGACATTGATTCCAAGAAGTCTATTTCAGGATTCATGATGACTTTTACAGGGGGAGCAGTCTCTTGGTAGTCCAAGCTACAAAAGTGTGTCGCTCTATCCACCATATAAGCTAAGTACATGGTAATATTGATATTAGATATCACTGAATTCATGATGTGCTTGAAGGGAAACAGTTACACTTAGAGAAGATCCACACCAGTGAGAATGAATCAGATATGTTGACGAAGACTTTGCCTAAGGAGAAACTTGAAGCTTGTAGGCAGAGAGCGGGCTTAGTTAAGCCCACCAAATGATGCAGAGGGGGAGTTTGTTGGGCTCCGCCCCATTTGTGGGCTGGAACAAAGAATGGGCCTTAAGCCCAAATGCCAACAACAGCAAAAAGAAGGGAAAGGTTGCTGCTCACGTGGGCAGCACACCAGAAAAAATAAAAGAGAAAAGAATAAGGAGAATCGAGGGTCCAGATGATAGCCGTGAAAAACCAGAGACACAGAAGGGAAGAAAAGGAGACAGAAAGAAAAAAAAGGGTAGGATTTTAGTGCTTGTACAAGACGATTGGATAGCGAAACGTTGTCAGTTTTAGCTTAAATTTGATGTGGAGAATCCTTATGGCGAGCTCTTCCAATCTACCGGACTTGATTTCTTATTTAGCCTCTCTTTAGTACTCTTTTGTGTACTCCTATTTTGGTGAGACCTAAGCTTTTCTTTGGTGTTATTGTTATTATCCATCTTTGTTGATGATGTCTATATTGTTGGTGAACCAAGAATAGTGTTTCTTGATCATATTATTATTGTGAGCCTCTAGTTTGATTCAAGAAAGAAACTTTGTAATCCCATTATTAATATAGTGGAAGAAATTTAAGTGGCTTAAGAGTCCCATGAATTTTACTCTCAATTTGAGAGGTTTTCCATGCTATAAATTGGTGTTTTATTTGTGGTTGATTATTTTGATTAATTGGTGCATTAGTTGTTTGGCTTTGTTGACATTTTGTTTGAGATCCTATTTTAAGAGGAAAAGTTTTATTCCACAATTGTTAGTATTAGTTTTTCTAACACAAATCATCAATGCAAGAGAACAAATGGCCACTATAAACAGCCCAACTCATCATTGCAATAAATGAAACACTAAAAATCAAGCATTACCCATACGCAGCATAAGATCAGCCAAGAGAAGGTCCACCTATGCATATAAGGTCCTGTTGAAAAAAACGACATCGAGTGTGCAACAAAATTTTTAAAAAATTAAATCAATGCTAAAGCCAAATAAGAACATGTACATGCTACTATATGACATAAATACCAAAGATCTAAAAATAACTTCAGAGATTATGGAAACAACACGTCTGAGAGATCAAAGCGTTCCAAACAGAAACTAACTGGAAGAGCCTCAACCAACTGGTCTTCTTTGCTATTCTCGTTTCCACGATCAGAGTGCAAGTGGGCACACGTTGTTCAATCTCCCCTTAGTATTCTTGAACTCCTTCCAACCACAAGAGAGCCAAAAGAAAAATCGTTTTTAAGAATTAAACAATTTTTCCTCTCATGAATCTTTTACCAATAGCCCCCAAAAAAAGTCTCTCACGTCATCTATCTAATAATGTGACTTATTGGGCTATTTATTGTGTTTAAGAAGTCATATTCTCGCAACAATTAGGGTTTTTAAAGTTTATCTCGCGTACAGAGTCAGTTTCGTCACGTCAGCCATCGCTGAATGTTGGCACCGATCGACCGGGGTAGAATAGTTATAATCCACCGATTGACCGCCCTTGACACACCAGTCGCTCGGTGTATACTAACTGGACAAACCACCAGTTGACCGGTACTACTACGGGAAACTTGTTTCTCAAACTTTTCAATACAGGAAACTTGCATAGAGCCTCAGTTTTGATTCAAGCAACCCAATAAGAAAGTTACATGATCAAAAAATCATATAATAGTCTTTCTACATTAAATAACACCCAATACAATAATTCAACCAATTTATCTAGAATTAATTTATTAATTAATTCACCGGATAAATTACTCATGAATTAATAGGCACAACCCAAAAACATTAATTCAACCAATTTATCTAAAATTAATTTATGAATTAATTCACCCGATAAATTACGCATGAATTAATCAACTGACCTCTAATTAACTTTGAACCTTACTATGAAAATAACACAAGTTACTAATATGTAGGAAATACATCGTATTGTTATAAGAAATTATATGAGCTAGCAAAGTGACGGATGAACATATACAAATCATGCTCCTATAATCACAACAGTACTTGTAATCCATCAAGTCCAACTCATGATTATTAACTCTAATGCTATTCCACTAAAAGCCTAGAGTTGCACTCTTAATTCACATAGCATATTTACAAAGCTCCGAATAGCTCTCGTCCATGACTTATTATATTAGTGTATCATCCACATAGGATATCCATAATCAACTTAAGGTCAAGTTTCCGTTTGACCTTCCCGATTATATTTATCTTATGTTTCCATTACCACTCCATCGGAAAACCACTATCCATACCAATACAAAAAATAAACCACTAGATAACACAGAGGAGTCTAATGGTCGAGCGCTCGTATTTTTCAATCCATGAATAATGCATAAGAAGATATTATTGACTTTTTATATGAGCTATGGATCCCACTATCTTTGAACAGTGAATCTATGCACACAAGAGTCATACCCCCAACATATCGGTAAGCGTACCTTTACATAATGTCAGGATGTCTCACTTTAGTACATCAAACGATACAAGTCAAGCACACGAGTTTATTATCTATCTCAAGATTAAGATGATCACATATAATTTGTCAAAAAATGAGTTGTTTTATTCAAACAGAATTATTGATTAAAACAATTCAACTTTGGTCCGATCCAATATAGATTCCACCACTAGGAACTATATCAATGTTTCTACCCATAAAATCTTATCTCCGACAAGCCGTCTCCGTTAGGAAGTAGAAAACATAACAATCTTAACATGAATAAAGCGTCAAACTTCACTCCCTCAATTGCATATCATATTATTTAGACTATCATCTTTAGATTCCTGTCTTCCACATGTTCTTCTCATTACATGCACGATCTAAGAATGACAGTCTTCGACTTTTAGTTTGTTTATCATACATTCAACTACTATGTATGTAAAGAGGACAATACATAAATATATAAAATAAATAAATCTTTATTAATATTCAAAAAGTCTTAAAGAACATTGTTACATTTATTTCTAAGGGCATAAACGCTAACAATCTCCCACTTGCACAATTAAGTGAGTAAATGTGAAATGCTACGCATCCCCATAGCCTCGACATGCTTCTCAAAGGCCTTAGCCGACAAGGCCTTCGTGAACGGGTCAACCATATTGTCTTCTGACACAAACTTGCATATTTCCACATGCCCTTCTTCAATAAAACTCCTTATCACATGATACTTCTTGTCTATCTACTTACTCATTTTTTGATATCTTAGTTCTTTGGTGTTATTTATTATCGCACTGTTATCACAGTATAGTCTCAACTGAGGGATCTGTACTAAGCGGAATGTTTGAAGAAATTACTGACCTTATCAAACTTGATGTTCAACTCGAGATGTGATAGAGAATGCACTCGCGCATATATTAGTGTCCGAAAGGATGCCTTGGAGGAATGCTTGTTCATCCTTAGAATTGATGAGAAACTGAGCATCAAGGAGCTTCATGCTTTAAAGATCTTTGTGCCCGTTTTTCTTGCTAGCGAGATATGCCTCTGTGACCAAATTTTTGGGGAGCTTGGCTCAACAACTCTATTTTATTGAAGCATCAAAGGATTCAATATTGTAGCTTCTAGACTTTGGAGATACCATATGTGTTCACTCCCAAAAACCAGAGTGTTTGTTTCGCATTCTTGACGTGTATGAGGTTCTTGCTGCTCTTCTTCGCTATATCAAAGCCTTGTGCTTCGGAGAGAGGGGTCTTTTGTAACCATGAAATATCATGAGCATCACTTATAGGGATGTTGAGAATGCCCTTGCTTCTATCAGCTTAACAAATCCTGTCACAGGGGACCGTTCCATATCGAGACATACACGAGTAATCTTTCTTCTTATGGAGAGGCCTTGGATGTGCTTTTCAAGGACTATTGTGAAGAAAGGAATCAAGCATACTTAGTGGTTCATCAAGAACTGGCGTCTGTTGCTGCGATTCAATCTACAAAGAGAATTACTGGCAGTTCATCAAGCAAACTTATCCCAATAAGTCACTGTTTTGTATCACTTGCTGCACTTCTAGAACGCAACCTTGACGTCATGTCCAATTTACACGAGAACGCTTCGTTGCAACACTTGTTCTTGATGAACAACATGAATTACATGGTGCATAAAGTAAAAAGATCTGAACTGAAGCGAATATTTGGAGACGAACAGATTAGAGACCACAACTGGAAATGCCGAAAGTATGCAATGGACTATGAAAGGGCCAGTTGGGGTTCAGCTCTCTTGTTGTTAAGGTACGAGTTCTACATCGAAAATCATTATCAAGGAAAGGCTCCGGAAATTCTACCTTGCTTTCGAGGAATGTTGTTAAGGTACGAGTTCTACCTCAAAAGTCATTATTAAGAAGGCTCCGGAGCTTCTACCTTGCTATCGAGGAAATTTATAGGACTCAAACAGCATGGACCATAACAGATAAGGAGCTTAAAGAAGACTCGCAAATCTCAATATCCATCAAGGTAATACAGGCATACAGACATTTGTGGGAAGATTTTATCATTGCTAATGCACATTGAACGGTGAAAAATGTGTTTGTAATACCAATCTAAGCTCATGCTTCCAGCTTATTTCACTCCTTTTCGCTACGAATTATACCTATTCATTAATCACTAGTTTCGACCAATCTTTGCAAAAATTCAGTCTCTTTGTTTTTCTTTTTTTTTTTTCACTTCAAAAAGTATAAACGTAAATCATATAATATCACAACAAAGTCGTTAAACATGTGCAAAAGATAGGCGCTTAAGGAAATCATTCGAGTTCAGGTCAGACGGCAGGAAGTCTGATTGTGGACAGAGCCTAGTTAGTTTTTGGCTACAATAGAAATAAAATGGTCCCATCTGATATTTTATTCCTAGTGTGATAACTTCATGGAAAGTTGGGGAACAAATGCTTACAAAATTTGACACATTTTACAAGTCAAAAAGCATCTAAATTCTCCACCAACATCATCCACGCCAAAATTGAAGGTGAATTCTCAAAGAATCGAGTTTAAAAAAGAAAAATGAAGACAGATTGTTGAAAAAAGATGAGAAATGAAGACCCATAACACAAAAGTTACACCATTAACAAATTCGAGATTATTGCTCAGCATATAACACTAGTACAAAATCTTATCTTGAAAGGAATCATATTTGACCTGAGATCCCGGGTTATCTGCAATCTGCCCCAACTGCTTCAACGATGGACTTGAAGCCATCCCTTTCCAAGCATTCTGCCAATTCGGCCTAGGAAAAGAATGGAAAAGGAAAGAGAGAATGAGATCAATAAAAACACCTCACAAAATAATAAGTTACACATTATTACCTACAAATATAGTATCTGGAACAGCGGGGTTCAAACTGGTACCGCTAATACCAAAAATTTCCAAATGCTTTGACTATATTAAGTATCTCGTTCTCCGGTTAAATATATATATATTCTTAAGTGTGCATATGTACTCTACGTTTCCAAATAAAACTTGAGATTTCAACTGAGGACATTCAAGATTCTAGGTTGTT
This sequence comes from Morus alba, assembly GCA_012066045.3. Taxonomy (NCBI): domain Eukaryota; kingdom Viridiplantae; phylum Streptophyta; class Magnoliopsida; order Rosales; family Moraceae; genus Morus; species Morus alba. The sequence continues at coordinate 11,588,043 of CP050225.2, read as the reverse complement.
TGCCTCCACTATCATTTAGGCAGAGGCAGAGAGCTATAGCTTAACATATATTTACAATTGTTTTTCATGAGAAAGTTCGAGGCAAACATCGTATCAACTTGAATTTCCTTCCTACAATAAACTCCCACCTTGCGCCGCCCAAATCAAACTCCGTTCGATTTAAAAATCCCATACCACAGTGTATGAGATAAATGAACACCTATTACTTTTTTTGATAAGAAAAACTTTATTGATAGAACAGCTATTACTTTTGTATGAGATACATGATCGCCTGTTACGAATACAAGCAAAAACTGTTTTCGACTTTTCAGCACGCATTAGTAAATACCTTGATCTGGGGAATGAGAGCAGGTCCCCCATAGGCAAATGCAGTATATAGCTGAACAAGAGTTGCTCCAGCTCTTATTTTTTTATATGCATCCTCACCACTAGTAAAGAGGCATAGAAGAAGAGTAAAGAAAGTTAATATAAGTAAATAAATCTTTGAAAAGTACATGGTTTTAGGCAAGACAAAAAGACAAAAATGGTGATATTAGTTATGAGGGTCTCTGATTTTACCTGCTGACGCCCCCGCAACCTATTAGAGGAATTTTTCCCTGGTGAGAATAACGGAGTCAACCACTCAATAAAAGAAGGAACAAAAAGGGAAACACCAAATTAACTAGCAAATTAATGGAAGCAACTTAGCAAGGCAGTATTATAAACTATCAAGTGTACTTAGGAATGTGTACAGACATATTGAAGTGCAGTAACAGCCAATCTAGGTGTCATACTCGTCTAGTCAAAAAAATAGCATAAGACAATTACAAAAACAATAGCAATATTAATATAAGCTATATTAAATGGACTCTGTATCTCAAATATTCCCGCGCGCACACACACACACACACAAAATAGAGTAGAAATGACAAGGGGATAGCATTTCCGGCATGGACTTTTTCTTTATGTTCGTGTCATCAGATATTAGCAACGGAACAGGGAAAGGCTAAAAAGCAAAAAAAGGCAGCTTTCAGCCCTCAGGTACTTTGCACATCATTTGCTCTTACATTCCTTTCCCATCAAGAAAGCTTAGTGAAAAACAAGTTACACTCATTACAGCTTAGTGACAAGTCAAAATCACAGCAAAATAGGCGACATACCCTTGTCAAAATGAACATGTCCTTCAATAGATTGGTGGACATACTGAATAGTGGCTTCCCACTTAACCCACCAGATTCTGCAGCCACTGGATTTTTTTCCACTGGTTCTGGTCTTGAAACTGTTGTATTTGATATAATCTAGAAAATAAATAGATGAGGAAGGAGCCGTGAAGTTATCATGCACCACGAGGATAGTATTTTGTATAAGTTGACAGAATGCTGCAGCTATTAGAAGCATAAACTCATGAACCAGATAAATATTACTATGAGACGTATACTGCAGATACTTTATTCCACTAAGCTACAGTCAATCTTTACTATGACAGATATGTAGCAGATACCTTGGTCTGCCATGCATGCGGGCACTTGAGAAGGGAGGATAACTGTGTGAAAATCTTTAGGTTTGTAATTATTTTTTTTTTTTTCTTTTTTGATAAGAAACAAAACTTTTATTGATTGAAGAAAAAAAGGAGGAAAAAAAAGAGTCAATACAACTGAAGGAGAATGAGATATCCTCCAAAAACAAAAGAAAAATACATCAAAATGAAGAAAGGAACACAAGTTCAACTCGGACATTCTAAAATCTGAAAGAGTTTAAATGAAAAGTCTTAAACCCAATATGTCTTTCCAGTAAAGCAAATTAAAGATACAGGAAAATGTTTAAAAGCAGAATCAATAGACACCCAAAAGGAGGCCAGAAACTGAGATTGATCAAACAATTTTGACTCCTCAACCTCCTTATCTACAAAAATTCTTCGCCACACCACCCAAAATAATGGCAAGGACAATAGAACATGTTTGTTATTGAATTTCAAAAATTAAAGACTTCTCCAAATAAAAGCACACTATTCTCTTTGTTTTTTATGGAAAGAATGTGAATGCATATATGAAGGATATTATTTAGGTTTGTTATTAAGTTTCAAAATTATATATATATATATATATATATATATATATATATATATATATATACCACTCATCATATGTTACAACGGCAGAATTGCCAATGCACATGCCATAATGGTTAAGCCATTACAGATCTTCCCAAGTACCTATGTGAAAGCAGATGCTGTAGAAGCATTGTTTTCACTAAGTGATTCTAGATTTGCGTGGCTTCAATTGTGCTGGTAGTCAAAATCAAGCAAAACTCCTAGGGTGGTTCATTGTCAAATTGTGGGAAAGTATGCACATAAGCCTTAGAGAAATCCATAATATTCCGTTTACAAAAGACATGGACCGTACATGCATGACTGACAAAGAAAATAGGTAGAGGAGTTGGGGCAGAAACAACATACCAATCCATCCAAGCGAAGGGCTAGGGCAACCTATAAAAACACAATGAAGAAAATCGTTAGAAAAAAAAATAAACAGAAGTTAAGAATCACTTAGAGGGGAAAAAAAAAAAAAAAAAAAAAAGCAGCAAAATGAGAAGCACGGGTCATACAGCTGCAATATCTTCAAGGTCTTCTTTAGACAAGTCTGGAGCGATTTTTACAAGCAATGGAGGTGGGCCCTCTTCACCCCACTGCATTTCGTCACGAGCCGCTTGGACCTTGACAAAGAGAAAAATATTGAAAGAGTAAACTTAAACATCAGATTTATTATTAATTTACTTCAACTTGTGATTAGATTTAAAAGTAAGTTGTGCATTGAGCTTCATACCTTCTTCACGAGATCCTTTAGCTGCTTTCTTCCTTGGAGCATACGTAATCCTGGAGTGTTGGGTGATGAAACATTAATCACCTAAAAAAAGGATAGTGGGCACATTGTCAGAAACTTAGACCAAAGCAATAAAATAAAATCAAAACACCAGGCCACGAAGGCATCGATTGCAGATCATGAATTATACGATTATATTCGCTTAAGGAATAATATAAAGAAACGGTGAAGGACTATTCTCTAGAAATCAAATCCAAATTAGCATATGGCGCTTACACACTACTAAGCTTTGTACTGTCAATAAATTTGCTTCAACTACCTAAAATTTGTAGCTTTCTCATGGAAGCCAAATAATTTTGCACAGCATTATCAGGATTCGCATGTCTTTGACGATTTATATACTTTGCTAAAATACTATAAACCAAGACTTAGGCATTTTTTCCTAAAAGAGAACATAAAAAACTACTATGAATTCGATAAAGAATATCTACCAAGTAATCAGCATACTGGGATAACGTATGTACTCCTTGAACATAATCTGCGGCAGCATCTTCACTTGTCTTATTTTTTCCAAGATTCACCCCCAAAATTCCAGGTCCAGCCTTGCCTCCATGTTTGACTTCATCGTTAGGGGAAGGCGAAGCACTTGAAGATTCATCCAACTTCCTCTTACCATGTTGGGCACCCAACCGCTTTGCAACAACAACAATTCCTTCACTATTGAAGCCACATCGATTGATGATAGCACTGAAAAAGATAAAGAATTTTTAAGCACATTAGGAAAAAAATAAAATAAAATAAAATTCAAGGTTCAGATATGTGAATAGAACAAAAGCTCAACTCTTACCCTTCCTGCCGCAATCTGAAGATACGAGGTTTGGGATTACCCTTCTGTGGAACGGGAGTTACAGAGCCGACCTCTACAAAGCCAAATCCTAAACTAAGCAAGCCATCAACAGCCTCAGCATTTTTATCAAACCCAGCAGCAAGACCTATGGGGTTAGAAAACTTCCTTCCCCAAACTTCTAAACCTAAAATTGGTGGATCGGGCCTCTTCTCCCTTGGAACCCAACCACGCGCTGCGGCTGAGACAGCTAGCGTGTGAGCAAACTCTGGATCCAACAGGGCAAAGAAAGGATTCACCAGTTTTGTACCAGAAAATAGCCAGCCACTGGATAAGTTTTATAATGAAAAGTTAGCCACAAATTGACCTTGCTTTTAAGGTCCATAACAACACAGACCAATTCACAAACTGATATCGGGAATATGCTTTCAAGGGAAGAGAAGTCGAATTCAAAACAAAATATCGACCTTCAGATGCTAATCAACGATAACAACTACATACTAGTGCACAATTGCAAAACCCCGTTACCATGGCAAGGACTAACCATAGCATAACATAGATGCAATGATATTTTTGCATGCGTGTTCACCGTCAGAGCGGATGCCAAACAATAGTTTAAAATTTCAACAAGTGTTATTTTAGCCCATCAACCAAGAGATCAAACTAAAATGAAACAGCACGCTACAGTCTGACTTGGGCTTTGCGTGCTTATTTTCTCCTTTAGCAATAAGGTAAGGCTGAAATTCAAATCTACCCCAAGGAAATCACAATACATACTTCCTGACACTGACAGATAAAATCATTACCAAAAGAAAACATGGAAGCAATAAGTTGGAGAATTCCTCATTTTTCCAATCTGATAACTGTAATGCGGAAAAATTTACACATCAAAAATTCGAATTAAGCATTTTAGGCTTCGATCAAAATGAGGTACCAGAAAGTTGCTTCATCCACAGTACTAACGTAAGCTCCTCCAGCTATAGCCAGTCCTATTGTGGCTCCCGTCAGTAACCTCCCCTGCAAGTTCAAAATATTCGTAAACTAGTTCAGAAGATGACAGGAAAATTTTTATAAAAAAAAAAAAAAAAGTTTTCGACGTAAATTTGATTAAGCAGGATCAGATAATTCCATCAGAATAACGATAGTAATGATTCACATTTTAAAAGTTTGAGAAACTAGTAATCAAAAACAGAATCCATAAACAACTAGTGAACAAATAGAGAAATACATAGCTTCGCTTACCAATAAGACAGAAGGACAAAAACCCACATAAACAGAGTTCTGAACTTTACAGTACCAGTATTCCAAACCCAACAAAAACAAAAAACTCCAATTTGGCAACATAAACACAAATACACATACGAGAGAGAGAGAGAGAGAGAGAGAGAGAGAGAGAGAGAGACAGACAGACAGAGAGACAGAGAGAGCATACTTTCTTGGAAAAATGAGGGATTTTAGGAGCAGTTTGTGGGGAAGAAGAGCAATGCCTGTAGCTTCCAATAGGACTGGAAAACAGCTTTTTCTGCGAAAAGTCCCTGTATAATCTCCTCCAAGCCCTTGAGGCCATGGCTAGTAGAATATTCAATTAACAACGAAAATCCACGAAAAGAAAAGTAATTTAAAGCAAAACCCAGAAGACGAAGAACAAGAACAGCTCCAAAAATGCCAAGAATCGGCCTTGGTGGGGTGAGTTAGTACGTGAACAAGGCCTCGCCTTTCACATGCGGTGGTGGCGGTGGCTGCTTCTTCTTCTTATAGCTGTTGCAAATTTTTTGTTCCAACCCGTAAAACCAAAACCCATCCCCAATTCCCAATGAATTCGGGTTATGAGTGTGCTTGGATCTTATATCCGACCCAATATGCGATTTTAATTCTTCCCTTAGAAACCGTAGTAAAAAGTTTTACGAAATTAAAAATTATTTTTACCACACGTAAATTTTCTATTTAAATATTATTTTTTAAGTAAATTAATTTACTGTCATTTATTTTAAATAGTTTTATAATCTATTATTTACTTCATTTTTTATTTACATCATTCTCACTTGATTCATTCGGTTTTTATTTGTTAACTTGAATTTTTTCTTCATTTTTACTTTTTGCACGGATAACTCTTAAACATTTGGCTATTTAGTACTTGAACAAAAAATCTTAGCAACTGCCCCCCATTTGGATGTTTATTTTTTGTATTCGTCATTAATTATGAATTATGATTCATAGTTCTCTATAATATTTTTCTCTCACAAAAAACACACGTAAAATGAGAATGATTCTGAATTATGATTTTGAATCTATGAACCAAACGTCAACTTTATGATTTGTAACATAATATGTAGAGTTCGTAAAAAAATTAGAGTAATTTGTTGAGAGGTTCTTAGGGTGGACTGTGGAGGCAGTAGATTTGTCATGACCTTTCTCATGGCCTTTCTCATGGTTCAAAGTAGGTCATGACCTTTCTCATGGCATCGGCTTGGAAGATCTACAAGTAGCTTGTCCTTTTAATAATGCATCGAACCTGGCATCGACTTATTCTAGAAATAGCTACCCAAGATTAGGTGAATTAGGTTTTTAAAACTTTTTCAAAAATCAATCAATAATTATTAGAATGTTGACTTAAATCCATGTCTTGTTGCGGCGGCTGCTGGCACGGAGTTAGCCGGGGCTTCTTCCTCGAGTCTAGAACTATGTTGTATGACTCAGCAACTACCCCCATTAAATTATTTGGTCCCACTCGTTATCAATGAGATCAAGGATACTTCTAATAAGAAATATATCAAAGAGTTAGTGTTGGGTTGCCGAATATTAGAAATAAGCTCTAACGCTTACTCCTGTTAATTATATTTAAGAATAGAATTGCTTGAAGATCACAGGGCGTTTCTAATAAGAAGAACATATTACTATATACTCTAATCCAAACTATGTGAACAGTCATTAGACATCCCAGTATTTTTATTTAGTCATTTAAAGTTCTCTTTTATTAGTTTTAATAGCCAAAAAGAAATATATTTTTATTTTATTTTATCTGCATATTATCTATCCCTATGAAATACTAGACAAAATAGAACAATTGTAGAAAGGATATAATAAAATGTTGTAATTGAGTTCAAATAAGACTAGATGAACAAAGCACCAACAAATAATAGATTAAGCAAGAATATGATATTAGCATAAGCAAGAATATGATATTAGCAAAATCAAGAACAATGACAAAATATGAAAGCATCTACAAAACAAAATCAAAAGCTACACAATATACCATACAAAAGTAAATAAGGGAGATAAATATGGAGAGAATGCAAGCACTATTTTATAGTGGTTCGGCTATGAGCCTATGTCCATTATTACCAAGCAAATCATGACTCAGTGTCTTCCACTATGTTGATTGACTTTCAACCCGATCACACCAAGTACAACCCGATGAATTTGTTTACCAAGGTTAGCCACACCTATTACAATCGCCAAGCTTTAACAAAGGATGTTGGCATATCCTATCTCACCAAATTTACAAAAGGGATTGGCAACATAAAGCTTTGGTGGAATAATAATCTGTTTAGTTATATGGGTCGTTATCGCGTCAACCCAGCCCGACCTGTTTATTAAGCTCGTTTATATGTTTTTTAGACAAAACTCTATTTCTGACTCTGAGTCTCTGAGGCTTCTCTTTCTCTCATTCTCTCACATGCCGCTATCTCTTCTCCAGAGTGCTCCACTATCACTGGCCCGCTAGGTCTCCAGATAGCTCCACCGTCACTTCACTGGCCCGCTCTCCAGATAGCTCTCTTCGCCTGTTTATTAAGCTCGTTTATATGTTTTTTAGACAAACCCCGATTTCTGACTTTGAGTCTCTGAGGCTTCTCTTTATCTCATTCTCTCACCTGCCGCTATCTCTTCTCCAGAGTGCTCCACTGTCACTGGCCCGCTAGGTCTCCAGATAGGTCCACTGTCACTTCACTGGCCCGCTCTCTAGATAGCTCTCTTCTTCTTCTTTATGCAGAAATCAAAATTAGAGGTCTATTATTACTTTTTCTTCTTCTTCTTCTTCTTCCTAGAGGTTTATTATTATTTATTATTATTATTATTATTATTATTATTATTATTATTATTATTATTATTATTATTATTATTATTATTATTATTATTATTCCTAAGAGCAAACTAGAAATCAGAATTAGAGGTTAATTAGAGGTTTATTCTTCTTCTTCAGGTTTTTTATTATTATTATTATTATTATTATTATTATTATTATTATTATTATTATTATGCACACTAGAAATCAGAATTAGAGGTTAATTAGAGGTTTAATCAGAATTAGAGGTTAATTAGAGGTTTATCAGAATTAGAGGTTTCTTCTTCTTCTTCTTCTTCTTCTTCTTCTTCTTCTTCTTCTTCTTCTTTCCTAGAGGTTTATTATTATTATTATTATTATTATTATTATTATTATTATTATTATTATTATTCCTAAGAGCAAACTAGAAATCAAAATTAGAGGTTAATTAGAGGTTTATTCTTCTTCTTCAGGTTTATTATTATTATCCATTATTATTATTATTATTATTCTTCTTCTTCTTCTTCTTCTTCTTCTTCTTCTTCCTAAGAGCAAACTAGAAATCAGAATTAGAGATTAATTAGAGGTTTCTTCTTCTTCTTCTTCTTCTTTTTCATCGTCGTCTTCTTCTTCTTCTTGATGTAGAAATTAGAATTAGAGGTTTATTATTATTATTATTATTATTATTATTATTATTATTATTATTATTCTTTTCTTCTTCTTTGTTTATTATTGTTATTCTTCTTTTTCTTCTTCTTCGTTTATTATTATTATTATTCTTTTTCTTCTTCCTAAGAGCAAACTAGAAATCAGAGTTAGAGATTTCTTCTTTTTCTTTTAAAGCAGAAATCAAAATTAGAGGTTTATTATTATTATTATTATTCTTCTTCTTCTTCCTAGAGGTTTAGAGGTTTATTATTATTATTATTATTCTTTTTCTTCTTCCTAAGAGCAAACTAAAAATCAGAATTAGAGATTTCTTCTTTTTCTTCTTCTTTATGCAGAAATCAAAATTAGAAGTTTATTATTATTATTCTTCTTTTTTTTTCCTAGAGGTTTATTATTATTATTATTATTATTATTATTATTATTATTATTATTATTATTATTATTATTATTATTATTATTCCTAAGAGCAAACTAGAAATCGAATTAGAGGTTTATTATTATTATTATTATTATTATTATTATTATTATTATTATTATTATTATTCTGCTTCTTCTTCTTCTTTTTCTTCTTCTTCTTCCCAAGAGCAAACTGTTGTATAGAAATCAGAATTAGAGATTTATTTGGATGAGCCAAGAGTACAAGGGAGTGTTGAGTTGGATGTTCTTGAATTTAGAAAGGAAACCACTTTCGCTATCCGAAGCTTTCTTGCCTAGCTTGTGATATCCTAAGTATCCTAATATCTACTGTAGCATTTGAATCTGCCTTTAGTGTTGGAGGATGAGTATTGGATCAATATAAGAGTTCACTTAAACTTACCATAGTTGAGGCATTGGTTTGTACTAGGGATTGACTATTTGGAGATAAATGTATATTTATTATTATTATTTTGTTTATTTACTGTCTTAGCTTATGTTATCTTAAGTTTTAACCATATAAGTTATCTATTATGTGTAGAAAACAACAAATTGATTCGTGAAGCTGTGGATGAAATTACTGAAGATGTTTTTACTTTGGATATCAATGAGCCCACTTCTGGTTCATCTCAAAATTCTCACAACCTCAACACCTCAAATGCAATGGAAGGTAACATGAATTTCCTTGTGGCATGCCCATGCTATAAATTTCTTTTCATTAATAAAATGTTTTCTTTTTCCATGATTAGGTTAAAGCAACCGGAAACTAATTTTAATTTTTAGAGCATAATTGAGCATTCAACCTCAAAGAAGATATTTTTCTATATTTATTTTATGCTTTATGCACTTAAACATTCAAATGTTTGGTTATGTTTTCAAATTTATTTAAATGTACTTAGTTATGTTTTCAAACTTCTTTGGATGTTTGACAATTGGTATGTTTTGAAACATATATATATATATATATATATGTGTGTGTGTGTGTGTGTGTGTAACAATTTAGTAGTATTATATATATATATATATATGTGTGTGTGTGTGTGTGTGTGTTTGATATTTAGATATTTTAATGTGTGTTGAGTATTATGCATGATTTTAACTATAAGTGATATTAAGTAGTCAATTAATATAGTTTTGATACAATATAAAATTCAACTATTTTTGCTAGTTGGGTTATAAACAGGTCATAAATGTGTTTTATTCGTGTTGGCCCGTTTAGTAATCGTGTTTGCGTGTCGTGTCGTGTCGTGTTAACCGTGTTCTTAGCGTTTCGTGTTTGTGTTTGAGTTTTTGATACGTTTATTAATTGTGTCGTATTCGTGTTTACTTATAATCGTGTTGACTCGAACATAATATGCAAACACGAATTGTCAGTCTTAATTTTCCCTGGCATTTCTCCTGGATACGTCTAGCCAGGACTCAATTTAAAGGTGAGGTTTAGAAAAACTAAAAAATACTATTAAAAATAATAAAAATAATTATTTATATCACTCTATTAAAAAATAATAAATAAGTGTGATTCAATTAATAATAATAAAATAAAATATCACAATAACATTTAATTATTTATAATAATAAAATAAAATATCATACTAATATTTAATTATTTAAAATAGTATAAATAATATGGTTAGAAAAAACAATCTTCAAATTTGAAGACGGCATTTCTTTCTCACTTTCCGTTCGAAACGAAGAGCTACATTTCCATTCCAGAGCTTCAGTAGCAGACGAAGAAGAAGGAGGAGGGGAAGGAAAGAATAAGAATAATGCCGAAGAGAACAACACACACGTACTCTAGCGAAGACGCAGCTCCCGACGGTCCCGATTCTGACCTCTTCGTTTATTACTGCAAGCACTGTGGATCTCACGTCCTTATTACTGGTTCTCTTTCTCTCTCTCTCTCTCTAAAATCCCTACGAATTGCCCCTTTCTTTGTTTGAATAAGCAATTTCACTTTTTTAGCTGCTACAGTAGCTGAAATTGATGCAATAACTTATTCAGAAGAAACCCAGGAATTTATTTTTTTTCCGCTTTTTATATTGAAAATTGAAATTTTCCTGAAAACACAAATTCTAATTGGTAAAGGTCCTTTCCTATACTTTTGTCTCATTTCGTTCTTCTGCAATAATTTCCATTTCCGAGACTGAAATGTTGTTGTTATAAGATACCCAGTTGCAGAAAATGCCAAAAAGGAAGACTGACAAAGCATATGTTTTGGACAAGAATAAACATCTTGCACGATTGAACATTGCTGAGGCTGGAAAGGTTCTTCTGAAGCGGTAATACCACTCATCTTTTCATATTCAGTGTGTTTGTTTATGTTTGTTAGATATTGTGATAAAATACTGGGATAAAAAAGTTCAGGAAAAGAAAATAGATTCTTAACAGAATTGTCATACGAGTAGCTTATATGATGATCACTTATGTTATGTTGTTCATTGTCTAGGGGTGAAGGGAAATTGGAGAAGCAGTTCCGATTGAACTGTCTTGGATGCGGACTTTTTGTCTGCTATCGTGCTGAGGAAGATTTGGAATTTGCTTCTTTTATTTATGTTGTTGATGGTGCGTTAAGTACGGTTGCTGCGGAGACCAACCCGCAGGTAAGATAAATTTTTTTGGGTATGCTTTAATGTTATCATCTGTTAACTTGATCAGCAATTAGTATAAACTAAACCCCTTCTTTTGGAAGTATATAAATTCCATGCTTTTAGAATCAAAATTTCTTCATGGTTCATTCTCTGTCTCTGTGTTCCTCCTAGCCATTTCCCATATGGGTTGTAGATGATGGTGTTCTCAATTTCTAGGCGGTTTATTCGTGAAAGAGCAAATTCGTTCACAATGACTTCTATTTGTTTCCATTTTGAAGTTACTAACATTCATGTGGTGTGAGATTGTTTAATATCCCAATTTGATTTTTATTTATGTGCTGTAGGATGCTCCCGTTCCACCCTGTATATCGCAGTTAGAAGGCGGACTAGTTCAAGTGGCTATAGAAGTTGAAGATCGTGCACAACGCTCAGCAATTACAAGTAAAGTAAAATCAATTTTATTTTCAGTTCTTTTTTTTTTTATTTTTATAAGAAAACAACTTTTATTGATCATAATCAATAAATCACAAAAAGGGGGAGAATAAAGGTATACTCACTAATAAAACGCAAACAAAGCAAAACAAACCAGAAAATCAGAAACTTGTCACATCTTTCCAATTCAAAACAACCAAAGAAAAAGGAAAGCCCTTAAAGGTTTTGTCAGACGACGCCCATAAGGAGGCTGTAAACTTTGTTTTCTCATAAAGGTCAATGATATCCACCTTTTCCTCAAAGATCCTAGCATTACTTTCCAACCACAGAGTCCAAAAAACTGACAGCACTTTAGCCATCTTATTCAGTTCCAATCCTGCCAAATCTTCTTTCAAAACCGAACTGCATTGAGCTGGAAAAACCCAAGAGAAACCGACTTCTAATACTAATTTCTGCCAAACCGAACTTGCCACCGGCAGTGTAACGGTAGGTGGTCTATGGATTCTTCACTACCTCTACAAAGAACAGACCAAGAAGGAGATACAACCCTATGAGGGTTTCTCTTCTGCACCAAATCACAGGTATTTAATTTCCCAAGCACAACTAACCAAGCAAAGACTTTAATTCTATGGGGGACACTAGGTTTCCAGATGAATTGAAAAGAATCAAAATTCAAGTTTCCAGGACTATCCACTAAAGAAGAGAAAAAACCCTTAGAATCACACAACCATACTCTTTGATCGGGGTTGGAAGGCTGAAAAGGGGAAGAATTGAGTAATTGAAGTAGAGAATACAAATCCTCCTCTTCCCTATTATTGAGTCGTCTTCTAAAACCAAGGTCCCAATTTGGGTCACCATTATCGGATTGTGAACAGATTTGTGCAATAGAAGCATTAGGAAGGTTTGAGATTCTAAATAAATGAGGGAACAAGACTTCCAAAGATTCATTTTCACGCCATTTGTATCTCCAAAACAAAATTTTAGTCCCATCCCCAACTCTCAATTTTGTGTTTTGAAGGAAAACATCCAACACCTGGGAGACAAATTTCCATGGATTCCTAAAAGATTCCCAAGTTACTAGGTTCGAGTCCCATCCATTTGGTTTCAATCCATATTTACTTCGAATGACTTTAGCCACAGAGTTCTGTTCCAAAGGAAACCTCCAAAGCCATTTACCTAACAAAGAAAAATTCTCTCTCTTTAAGTTCCCAATCCCCAAACCGCCCTTCTCCTTCTTATATACTCCTTGATTTATCTCCTTCCTGATTTTTCATTACTTCTGTTATTTCAGTGCTAATGCTTCCTAGTTTTTAAGTATTTGACTTACCCTCACTATTAGTAATTTTGAATCTTCCACACTTTTTGATCCTTGTAAGGTTGAATGCGTCACATCCCATATTGGAATTATTGTTTTGTATATTTACGAATTAGCAAGATAAGATTAAGAAATCTGGTTGACAAAAACTTTGACGGGGTTAGAGGTAATTTCCCTATGTTGTTTCTCTTGGGCTTGATTTAGTTTCTTATAAATTAAATTAGCTAACAGAGGATTCTAAGTTGGAAATGGAACCACTAACTAACCTTTGACCACCTCATAATTCATAGAAGGCTGATTTCATGGCCTGACAATCACATGATTGTGACCCCTTGGCCCTTGCCATGACTGTCATAGGCACGATTGAATTGGGGAAAAAAGATTTGCGGTCCCTAGCCATACTGCTCGGCCATGCCGCCAAAACGATATAAAATAAAATATATGACAAACTTTCACCTTCTGCTTCTTTTTTTTAATTGTACTTTATTTTGAATCTTGTTTTCTTTAATCCCTTTCCTAAAAGAAACCCGTCCTTTTTTTGTTTGGATTGGATCAATCCCTTCTATTGATTGTATCTTAAAATCGCGTACTGTTAGGTCCATGGACATGCTGATGCCATCAATGTTTCATGCCTTGGTGGCTCTATTGCCACACCTTAGTCTACTCTTGCCATACATTTTCTAAAACGACCATCCATTTGAAATCTAAATTTCAATTATTACCTCAAAATTTTGCAACTTTTTTTTGTTCTATTTTGGAAAACAAAATTTGCTAATGTCAGCAATTTGCTAATCTCCTTAGTTTAGTATGATTTCTTTTTTTTTTTCCCCTGATTTGAGGACATCTTGTCCTCTCTTGTTTTGTTTTCACCTATCTTTATCAATAAAGGTTTCTGTTTCTTTTCAAAAAAGAAAGGAAAAAAAAAAAAAGCATAGACTTTGGGCCTTCACAGCCACCATAGAGGGTCCTCCCCCAAAGAGAAATTGGCTTAGATATTCCTTCTAAAAGGACATGTACATAGAGTACTTGCACCACAATTACCCGACTTAGGAACTTCTTTGAAAAAAAAAAAAGGAGCAGACCAGGTTTAAATACCACTCTACATGCTTCCTCTATTATAGTTGACTTTTTGAAAATTTCAAGCAGGAAATTGTTATTCAATCAGTATCCTTCTCCCCTTTTCCTTCACCACACTTATTTGTTTGTTTGTTTTTTTTTTCTCCCTCAGCTTCATTGGAATTTTTTCATTTATACTATGAGATGGGTTTACTTTTTTTGTTTTTTTTTGTTTTTTTTTTTTTTTAATTTTCTTCCTTGGTTTCACTTTCTTCTTTAATATATTAAATTTATTAGGGATTTTGGCGATCTTTGAAAGGTAATATATATTTGAGTTTTAGTCAGGGTCTAAAGTTTATGACTGGTGACTTAAGACTATGCTCCTTCATTTGGTTTTTTAAGAATTTAAAAGTTGAAATTTGAAAGTATGTACCATAATCTTGACGAGTTTAATACTTGTGTAAATATTATTGTAATAGTAATTGCGTTTAAGAGAGTTGTGTGAAGAGTAATGTGTTTGGGTGAGAGGTGGGTGAGGAGGATTTTTTTTTTTTTTTTTTTTTTTTTTTAACTTGCGTACTTTAATGTATTTTTATCAAGGTTTTTCTCTATATTACAATGTGTTCAAATGAGGTATGAGAGTAGGTTGAGGGTGTGGTAATAGAGCCACCGTTCCCTGATTGTATGCTTATAACGAGAAGAGCAGAACCTGTTTTGCTTGGAAACTATGTTTCTTTCGGATGTAAAAGCTTCCTCAAATGAGCTTACTTTATCTCTTGTTTTCTTTGTTCGTTCAAAATAGACAGTGGAAAACAAAAATACGTGTTACTTGACTGAAATACAGTCGCACATACACTGCATCATGAATTTAGTAGTTCCGACCTTTCAATAACACACAATCCTGCATCTAGTTGGATTCTAAGTTTAGTTTCATGGATTTTTCTGTACTGAAATCATGTGAAAGAGTTTTGTGAGAGTCAAAGTTGTTTTCTTGACAAGTTGACTGCTAGTTTCTTTGTACTCTACTCCTTTCAGAATTGAAGTTTTGCTAACCTGATATAAAACTTTCTTCTTTAATTTATTGAATTTTTTTTTTCCTTGTATTTTCGTTCTGGATGCAAGGAGTGAATGCTGATGATGTTCGAGTGACTGTAGCTGCGCCTGCTGCCCGTGGAGAAGCGAACAACGAACTTTTGGAATTCATGGGCAAAGTATTCTTCGGATTCTGTTTCATTTCATCTGTGTGCCATGCCAATAATGTGTGTGCCGCATTGTTTTTTTTTTTTTTTTTTTTTTGGGAAACGTATGTGACTCGTGAAATTGTTTGCCGATTCCCGCTCTTTACGTAGGTGTTGGGTTTGAGGTTGAGCCAGATGACTCTTCAAAGGGGATGGAATAACAAATCAAAACTCCTTGTGGTCAGTTAGACACAAAACTCTATTCTCTTTTAGTTTGCCTCATATTTCCTGCTCTTTTCCTTTTGTGTGCTGCAAACTAATATGTGAATATCTACTGCTTCAGGTGGAGGATATGTCTGCCAGACAAGTTTATGAGAAACTTCTGGAGGCTGTGCAGCCTTAAGCTGCAGGAACTACATCTTGGTGTCTCAAAACTAAAGAGAAATTCGAAACCCAACAACTGTAATTTGATTTCCGAAAAGAAAAAAAAAATGTAAGTTTATTTATTTTGCAAATCTTCCATTAGATACCAAAAATGTATCGCTAAAAAAGTTTATTTATGTTGCAAAAGCGTAAATGTATTTACCTTTGCAGCATTGTACTAGTATGATCAAGCACGTGCAAGGCACGTGCTAGCTTTGATACTTTGAATGATCAAATAAATATGAATGTGAAAATTTAAGAAAAACTTGAGTCAAGCTATTTAAAAATAATTAAATTATATATATATATATATATATATATATATAAAAGAAACCTTTCAAAATCATATTTGAAAACAATTGTTTAGCTTGGATAATTAGGAAAAAGTTATAGTTTAAGTGTGAAAATAAAAAATATATATCTTGAAAGGTTATGCTTACTAAAATAATATTTTGAAGAATTGTTAGAGAAATATTAAATTAGGTATATTATAGATTATTTTAATAGGGGCACATTAAAAGAGAATAAAGTATTGAATTAAGTGCTTCCAAAGTGAAAAATTTTAAGAAGAAAAAAGCAATATATATATATATATGATGATCAAGTAAACACCAAAAATAAGGAGATATAAATGGGAAAAAATGTCAATGGTAGTAGTTCCCAACATTGGAATCTATTTCTAAAGAGCTCAATCGATATGTCTTGGAGAGTTTTGTGCTGATGCCCCTTAACTATTGGGATTCACTCTATATCTTGGATGTCATGTGAAATTCTTTAAGATCAATGCTGCATATCATTAAACTTTAATGAACTATAAAAAATGAATAAAAACTAAAACAATATATGTGTAAAAAAAAAAGTGGGAAATAACAAAAAAAAAATAAAGAAAATAGAAAAAAGGGTGCAAATATTAATAGCATCAGATAAATCATAATTATTTAGAAAAAATAAAGGATAGAATTTTAGGGCCGTTTAGTTCGTTAATTTGAGTTTTTAATTCGAGTTGAGATGTGACTTTATGTGAGAGTTTGTTACTGTAATAAAAAAGTTAGATATAATTATTTTTAAAAAAAATTTACTATAATAAAATTAAAATTTTAAACTTAAATCCGTAAAATAAATAGGACTTTAATTGTTCACCTTTTTTAATCCCTTTATTTAACCCTCCTTTTTTTTTTTTCCCTGGCTTAGTCATTTCTTTGTCAACATGGGTTGTTTATTCCAGTTGGTTTCTTTATAACTTTAAAATTTTTATTAAGTATTAGAGGGCCCCGCCATTTTCTTTTGAAGAAACAAGCGACAATATGTGGAAAAATTAGGGGTGTAAATCGGTCGGGTAGGGTAGGGTTGAGTCGAAAAATTGAGCCTACCCGACTAGTGCGGGTTGAGAAATTTTAGGCCGCGACACTCTCTTAAATCTACAAATCAGCAACCTTTCGGATGACCTCGGGTAGGGTCGGGTTACTCGGGTTGGTGATCTCAATGACCACATGATTACTTTTTAATCAATTAATATGTGCTTGTTATAGAAGAAATCATTATCAAATAGAACATGTATTTCCTTCAAGAGGGGGTCTAAATGCAAGGTGAACAATTAAAACACTCACTTTGAAATCAAACACTTCCAATATAAATAAAGAATGTCTTAATTCAACAACTATGGCATACAAGCATTTTTTACACAAACCGTGAATCCAAAACATAAATAAGTTAATAGTTTAAATGCATAAAGTTCATAAACTTATGAAAGTAAGAATTTAAAGTGTTGGACATTATTTTACATACTTTGAACATGTTCGGCCGGGTAGGGTTACCTCGGGCTCATGTAATCCCACCCCGTGCCCCTACCCACGCAGTGCGGGTTAAGCATAATTACAACTGAAAATTAAATAAAAAATTAGAAATCCGTGATTTTTGGATAGAATCGGCTCGGCTCGACTGGATTCGTCAGGGTCGGAGTGATTTCTTACAGCCCTAGGAAAAATGTGTAGGGCGTGGTTTAACTTCTAAGTATGCGGGTCATTCAAACAAAAGCTAAGGATAAAATTGAAATGTAAAGATTAACAAGCTTCTCTAAAAAGCCAAGTCCACACACTGTTCTTTAACACAGTAAAAGCACCACCTCCTTTAGTATTGTAGTCTAATATTGGCCAGGCCCGATTTAAATTTTGAAAATGAGGTTTTTTTTATTTGACTGATTTAAGTTTTTATAGTTAAAATTTTTATAAAAAATATTATATTTAATTTTTTTTATTACAGTTAAATTTTTTAAAAAATATTACATTTAATTTTTTTTATTATAATTAAAAATTTTTAAAAAATGTCACATCTTAATTCAAATTAAAAAACTTAAATTCACAATGCGAACGAGGCTTGAGAAATGCCCCTCTTAACTTTTTTTTTAATTTATTTATTATGTGCCTAAATTCACCAGCAACAGTCAGGAGTATAACTTTAGTGCCTCAATTCACCAGTGCCTCAATTCACCAAACAACAGTCCAGGATACTTTGAACTTGAAATGTCACTATAATTAAAATGAGTAAACTTTAGCTGTGTTAAAAATATATTTAATCCAAAATCGCTTCTATTGTAAAACGAACTACCAAGTGGTATTGGAAACTTGTACTTTAGCCAAATAGCAATAATATGAAATCATAGATTAACGTTTGGTTAAGAGGATTCATACCATGATTTGAATCATGATTCATAGTTCGCTATAGTATTTTCTCTCACAAAAAATACACGTAAATTGAAAATAGTTCTAATCTAATAATTCTAATATATAAACTAAACGTTTCGATCAATCGTATAAGAACAAGAGTGCTCAATAAAATAATGACACAAACCAAACCATTATTAGAAAACTGAATAGTTCTATTCTAATAAGAGGGAAAAAGCAACAAAGTTGAAAAATAAAGAGGAAAAACAAAATGGGTGGGTGGTAGTAATAGCCTTAGCCCTTAGAGGTAAACTTTAGCTGTGTTATAAATATTTTTAATCCAAAACACTCCAAAATCGCTTCTATTGTAAACCAAACCACCAAGTGGTATTGGAAACTTGTACTTAGCCAAAGTTTACCTTGAGTGCTTCTACTAGAAGTCTTTTGCCTAGTTTATTTTACCATTCAAATAACAATTTAAATTTTTTTATTTTAATATTGTCTCATAAAAATTTAATTTTTTTATTATAATATTTTCTCTACTGTTCAACTTAAGTTCACAACTCAAACCTGCAAAACGAACTGGTTTCCATGGCCTCTCTATCCCAGTTAGACGCACCAACCTTAGGGCTTGTTCTTTTGCAAGTGTTTTTGAGTTAAGTTTTTGAGTTGAGTTTGAGTTGAATTTGAGTTATAACTTGAGTTTAAGTTGTAACTTGAGTTTGCGTTTGGTTGTGTATAACTTGAGTTATGGTTTGAGTTAAGATTTTTTTTGAGTTTGTGTTTGTTTGTGATAAAACTTGAGTTGTGAATAGTGAATATCCTTTTTTTTTCTCCTACCTTTTTATTCAATTCTTTTACAAATTTTTTTATTTTTCCGCCTTTATTATGTTTTATTGTAATAAATTACTTGTAATTAAAAAAAAAAAAAAATAATAAAAAATTAAAAAATACAAGCTCAGTTTTCATTTTCATAAGTTCAAAAAACAGCAAAAATACATATTTAAGTTTAAAAAAACAACAACGAACGATGGCATCAGCGTGCGCGACGGTTCCGGTACACGGCCCACATTGTATGTGCCCTTGCATCCCTTAAAGCATTCATGTCAACTTCTGCATTAGACCCCAATGGTTGACCCTCATGGTTAGTATTGTCGTTAATGTCCTCATCAACATTCGGTGGATCAATGTCTGCAACTGGAACGCCATCTTGTGAGTATTGGTCCAATAGCGTGTCCCCATTACGGTACATGTGGATAAAATTATGTATTATTGCACACGCCATCGAATCATAACTTGTTTGGCCATGGGGTAACGATTAATGGTTCTCAAAATACGAAATCTAGCCTTCCACACACCAAACGTTCTTTCAATGACATTACGCAGCGAAGAGTGTGTGTAGTTGAAAAGCTCACGTTCACTGCGGAATCCTCTTTCACGGCGGGTCCTATACTCTTGCAAGTGGTACGTTGTCCCCCGATATGGTGCCATGAAGTATCCGTTGTTAGCGTACCCTGAGTCGACGAGGTAAAATTTTCCTACACGTGTTCGACCATTAATTAATAAATAAGCGTACGGGCGAAGTATTTGAAAATGTCAGTGTACATATAAGAAATCATTGTAGGCTGACCTGGTGGCGGTGTCGGGAATCTTTTGCGTGCGGATTCTAAAGCAGCAGCTAATACTCGTGCATCGTGTGCGGAACCCTCCCATCCAGATAACATGTATGTAAATTTCATATCAAAAGCGCACACTGCAAGCACATTAAGTGAAAAAAACCCCTTCCTATTTCTGTAAAGTTCAGCAGTTTCACGAGGGGGAACACATGGGATGTGAGTACCGTCAAGTGCTCCAACACAATCCTGCATAGTTTACAAGTGTTATTAATTAATATATTGAAGTCGTAATAATTATTATAAACCACTAATTAACATACATTACCGCACATACATCGAACCACGGCGAGTATTTGTTTCCACTTGCAATGATGTGCGGGTCAATGGTCTGGAAATCTGGATGTAAAATGAAGTCCTGCTTCAGTTTGCATACCGCGATAAGAACTTTGCCAAAGTACTCAGACACCGTCGATCCAGATCGTTGCCAAGTGTCCTGTGCCTCCCTGTTAGTTTGGTTCTGACATAATATAGTTAGGAATATAAATAATTGCTCATCAACATTTAGGTGGACAGTTGGTTGCAGTAAGCCCCTTCCCTCAAGGATAAAACTTAGTCGCAGGAACGCGTCACTACTCATACGGACTTTGTCATACATCACTGTTGGACTTTGTTCCAGATAATATTGCACCCTAAGTGCGCCTCCCCAGCCAGAAGTGTGCCGTCGGCGAGAAGGTTCTCTGTACACAAATCCAACACATAGCGTAGTCGCCGCAGCGACAACTTGCATGAAAAAATTATCATCACTGTCATAATCTGATTCATTAGAACCCGACGGATTAGAATTCCCGCCTATATCCATCCCTGTCAAATTTTCAAGATAATGAAGCACAAAGTTATTAAAATGCAAATCATATGTGTAAAGTTCGAAAGTGCATATAAAACATACTCTTGCATAAATAATTGCATAAGTAAGCTCGCATTAATTAACAAATCCTCAACCAAATGTGCCGCAATGTCGTAAGAATTACTCAACGTACTAAGAACGAAAAAGAATAAAGGAGTTTGAACGATAAATAGGTTCATGTTCAATGAAGTCTCCATGTGTACGTAACAAATAAAAGGAGTCAAATAATAGAATCACATATACGAAGAACCATCCCCGCCACGTGGCATTGTATAGTTGGGCCTCGAGAACGGTGGCATGAATGGTTGAAATGGGGAAGTGGGCTGGCCAAATGTGGTGCCGTTCGCAGGGTTTGCTTGCGTGTTCGGCTGAAAGTGCGAAGTCGAAGGCACTTGTTGTGGCGGCTGAGGAGCAACTTGTTGTCTGTTACACTGCTCCATAGTTTGCTGAATCCATACAAGCCGATGGTGTTCCGGCATATACAGAAACGGACGCTGCCACATAGGATCCATAGTCATGAAGTTGAACATGAAGAGATACTGTTCTTGGGAGATGTCCAACGTTGCCAATAACTTCATGCATTGATCCTGAATGGTTTCAACTTCCATGTTCGCAGATGCACTTCCACTGCGCCCCCGACTGCTTGTTTCTATCGAAGTGACGAGGCGATCCACGGCACGCTCCATATAGCTAGGCGACGCTCTACGAGAGCTACGACTTAAGCGTCGACGTACTACTCGCGGTGGTGAGTGTGCATGTTGTCCGCGGCTTTCTCGATGCATGCCATGCCTTCTATCTGTAGGAGGAACATCTTCACCGTCATTGAAACTAGTTGTTCCTCGCTCAGGTGGGCTGCCGGACCTATGTTGTGGTGGATCATCCTCTTGACCATACTCAAATGCCCCATTTGCCCGAGTATTGGCAAATGTGCAGTAATATAGATCGTAGTCGATCACGGGCTTCCTCCTCGCCTTGTCAACCTCGGGATGGATCTGTAAATCAAGCAAGAAATATTAATACAACGGGTGTCACATTTCGTTTAATGTCATATACTATTAGAAACTTACACTGATAAATTGTTGCCAATACTCGTCAGTGCAAGTGGGTTTCTTTTGAATCGGATCCCATCCAAGTCCGGTGGCGGTGCGAAGTAGAAACTCAGCATCAAACGCTTTCTTCAGTCTATTGGCCTTTTGTTTCACCTTGTCCCAAGTTAGGGGAACGGTAAAATGCTCACTTAGGTCCGCCGCCCATTGTGTGTATTTATCTCGGTGAGGGGTGGTACCAACAGAGTTCAATAAATTGAACTCACCTAGACGTCTAAGCAGTGCTTCCTCAGCTTCCGGGCTCCAGTTTACGTCTCTATCTCTCCTTCTTGCCATCTATGTATTGACAATACCAAACGTGGCAGCAATACGGATGTACATATCATGAAAAATTCATTTAATGAGCTCGGATGTTGGAAGGAGGCTCAGAATTGTGTAAAGGCCAATCATCGTCCTCGTATGGAGCATTATCCAAGACTAAGACAGTTATGCTACCAAGGTTTATGTTCAATAATCTGAGTGGTAGGTTGCTCATACACTTTATGCCATCATGTTATGCATAAACCGGCAACCAATGTGCTGCCAAAGGTCTAGCTAATGTCGGCTTATTGAGCGATCAAGTCAATGAAAGTGAATTAGAGCAACCATACCAACAAAGAGTAATGGGATAAACCGGCAACCGACCACTAACCTAGCCACAGAATATCACTCGACATACGGGACTAGGCCATTAAATACAATTATATCATCATAGCCACAGGGAATTGCAATCTAGAATCGGTACAAACCAGAAACAGTTTCTGTTTTCTTTTCCAGAAACTGCACAGCAGGATTTACAAATGTACATATGAGAAGAATATTAAAAAACGATGCCAAATAATGTAAGTATAGAACGATGCACATAGAGAACGTTATTAGCAGATGAACACGGTACGTAATGTAGCTAACCTAGTAGGTGTGTGTGGACATAAGCATTCACAGCTGTTGATGAAGTCTAGATGCTGAAATCACCGGAAATAGGTTCTGGTTTTTGTTTTCCAGAAACTGAAAACAAGAGGTTCCAACAACTAGAGCCCCGATGATTATAGAGGCTGAAACCACCAAAAAAAGACCACTAACCAAGCCACTGTTTTTCCAACATTACCAACATAGGCAAAAAATGCCCTCTAGATACTGTTCTCTGGATGCAATATAGAGGAGAGATCACTAGTACAAGTTTATGTTTTTTTGTTCCAGAAACTAGCGTACGGTCGAGTGAAGCCCGGTAAATTAGTGACTGGCAAACATTTAGGACTGTGGAGACCAATGTGACACATCAAAATGATTATGACATATTCCACAATCTCAAAGGGGTTGCGACAGACTAGTGCTTGAAAAGGTATTAAGGATGAAAACACCAAAAAAACACCAGAACAGCCACTGCTTTGTTCACACAATACGCTCATAGCCAAAAAAATGGCAGCGGGTGAACTGATATCTCAATGCAATCTAGAAGATAAATCACTGGAAACAGTAATTTTTTCTTCCAGAAACTACAAAACAGGGGTCCAACATACTAGTGCCCGATGATTATTGAGGTTGAAAGCATATGAAAACATCACCAGAAATGCCAATGTACTTTCATGGAAATGACATGTATCATAACATGTTTGTTTTTTTTCTCCAGAAACTAACAAAACAGGCTTCCAAAATGCATGTGATCCGATGAAAGCTAGAGGCGGAAATCAAGAAAAAAATTTAACTGCAAATGTTTTTTTTTTGGCCAGCAGAAGAACATGTGAATTCACCAATACTAGTGCTCGGATTTGGATATAGAAACCACCACACATATTTTCCATAAACTGAACATAAGGGCTTGGAAAAAACTTACCGAATTCGAGCCTATGGAGGAGGCGATGTGGTTCCCGTGGAGATTCCCCAAATGCGAGGAAGAGATAGCAAGTCCGCGGTACCGGCGACGGCAGAGGTAGAGGACCAAGGATTGACGTCTGGGCTGGACAGTTTTACGGCGTGCACCGTTTCCTCTACATCGAAGGAGGAGGTTTACCCACCTAGGTCGCCGCACCGACGTTGTTCCAACAAATCTCCCCGTTTTGAAGGGGTAACAGTGGACGACAATGGTAGAGGAGAGGAAGGGGGTGACGGTACATGCGGTAGGGGGGTCGTTTGTGTCTGCGGCGGATGAAGAAATCCGGAGATTGGGGGAATTAGGGCAACGGATTGAGGGCTTCAAATGGCTGAAGGTTGGAGGAGCAGACCCGGTTTCGAATCAAGGATACAGGATACAGGAGAACCACGTGAAGTTGCGTAGAAAACTGGGAAAGCAAGCTTGCAACGGGAGTGTGCGAGAATCACACTGTAGATGTCTTAAAAATAAACTCAAGTGGCGGGGGGAAGGTGAACTCAAAAACCGGGTAATAACTCAAAAAATTTTTTGAGTTCTTTGTCGAGTTTTTCTTCACCGAACGTGAACTTGGGCTTGGAATCATAACTCGAGTGGGCTTTCTCGAGTAAACCGGTAAACCGAACAAGCTCTTAATTTTTCAAGGGCTGGGCTACGTTCCTCACTTACATTTTAAGGCACAAAGGCGCAAAATTGGAAGATCAGGCCCCTTTACACAATTGGAAGCACAATTCAAATTCTTTTTGTTAGTGCTCTCTCTCACAAAATTTTAAAATTAATTTTTTTGATATAATGTTTTTTCTTACATAAATTCTCTTTTCAACTCAAATTTTTAACTCCACCAAAAAGAACTAGTACAAAAAAAAAAGGAGAAAAAACTTTTTGAATCTTCTACATAAGAAGCGTGGATGGTGTGAAGTTTTTGTACTTCAACTGTTTGCTTTTAAGACACCATTCTTAACAAGTATACCATATGAGAAATATTTTAATTAAAAATTCTGAACTTTAATTAAATTTATTACGAATATTATTTTGATTATTATCCTTAAATATGATCCTCTTACATATAACAATTATATACAATATTTAAAGTTAGTAATATATACACATAAAATAATGAATAAACTCTTTTATCAAATAAATAATAAATATCCTATTACATCTTATGCTTTTAAGACACCATTCCTAACAAGTATAACATATGAGAAATTTGACATAACAAATAACATTATATTAGAGAGTGTTTTTTTACATTTAAATGTTAATTTTGTAATTGACACATCAATTATAGCATTAAATTGAAGATGCTCTTAACTAATGGTTGGAGCTTGAAAAAAGATTTAAAAAAACGTTAAATTATTAACCATTTTTCCTTTTAATCTCATAAATATTTCTTGAGAATTTGCCTTAATCTCAGTTTAGTCCATGACTTTTTAAACGTCACACAATTAGTCCCTGAGGTTTTATTATATTTCAATTTTGGTCATTTTATTAACTTAGTGTTAAATATTTGATAGAATCGGTAGAAATTATGGAATAAAATTAAAAACACATAAAGTTTAGAGACTAAAATAATACAAAAAACTAAAAGTTAATTTCTACATATATACCTATAATTTTAACTTTCTAATTTTAGGCCCCATTCATTTTACTGATTCGAGTTTAAAATTTGAGTTTTGTTACAGTAAAAAGCTCTCACAAACAGTCACATCTAACTTTTTTACTACAGTAAAAAACTCACATAAAGTTACATCTTAACTCAAATTAAAAGTTTGAATCAACGAACTAAACAGGTTAGACTCTAATTTATACAGATTCTATCAAATTTTAACGCCTAGTTAAAGAAATAACTGAAACTGAAATAAAATAAAATCACAAAGACCATCCGTGTGATATTTAAAAAGTCAAAAATGGGTGCGTTTGGTAGATGAATTCAGAATCATGATTTTTGATCCTAGTTTAGAATCGTATTTTTTTACAGTGATTTTGAATCATGATTCAGAATTAGTGTTTAGTTTAGATGATTTTAAATCATGATTCAAAGTCTGATGTGATATTTTAAACTTGCTTAAATTATAATTCTGAAACCACCATCTCTTAATTCATGAACATAAAATTATAAATATAATTCTAATTTTAAAATCATAATTAAAATTATCCTAATTTAAATCTTCATTCTAAACAATTCTATATTGTAATTGAATGTAAACATGAGAAACCATTTTTGAAAAAATATTCGCCTTCATGTTGGAGATGCTCTTTCAAAAATAAAGGCAGACCTAAAACTCAAGGGCACTACTTGTAATTTCCCCCCCTCCCCACCAAACAAACCGAGTCTGCCGAAAGCAAAGGTAACTCCTCCAGCCGTCATGGCTGGCGAAGTCCGAAGAGAAAATGAGAGAGAAGTGAGCGACGAGAGTGATAGAATGGTGAGATTGGGATCCTACGGAGGAACAGTGAGGTCATTGCTTCTTCTTAAAGGTGACGATGACGACGACGATGAGAAGGAGGATGAGGATTCCGGCACCGCCGCCGAGGAGACGATGCTGCTGTGGGGAATCCAACAACCCACTCTCTCCAAACCCAACGCCTTTGTCTCTCAACACTCTCTTTGCCTCTCTCTCGACGCCTGTGGCCACTCTCTCTCCATTCTTCAGTCCCCTTCTTCTCTGGTACATAATTCTATTCCACTCCTTTTTTCTTTTATACTTCTTTCTTTTACCATTATGTTTTCAAGTTTTAGTTTTGAACGGGGAAAAAAAGGAAAGAGAATTGAAATCATAGCAATAATTTTACTTCAAATGCACTTAAAGGTAGGAAAGTATGTGAAATTAGTAAATTACGAGTGGGATGGCGGGACAATGATAAAAACCAATGTAAGTTGCATTTAAAATAATGGATATTACTATCCTGAACTCTAGGGTCATAGGGTCATTATTCTCAGTTTGCTCTTGAATTTTAAAAACTTTTACTTTACTCCTTAAAATTTAACTTATTCTCACTTAAACTCTTTTATTGAAATTTATATAGAGTTTAATTGAAATTTATATTAAAAATAGATAGTAATGCAGTTATCTGGTCTTTTTGTTTAAATTTTTGTTAAAAATAAACATATAAAAGCTATAGTTAAACTCCTTTTTTGCTCTTTGATTTTAACAAAAATTATAATAGAAGGTTACCTGGGAACAATTTAAAATTTATGACGTAAAGTGGGCGTCTTTAAAATTTATAGGTTAAACTGAGAATGAATCTAAAATTCAGGGAGCACCGGTGATAATAATCATAAAATAATTGCTTCTAGATTTTAGATATAGAAGAATGCCTGTAAGCTGTTAACAGGCCCATTTGACAGTGCTTTTTGCTTAAACTTTTTAGGCAGTATAAGAAGATAAGTCATCACAATCAGATTCTAATTAGTTAACTGTGTAGTTCTCCTGTTTATTTTATGAATTGGTCAATGCATGCAGTTGAAAATGATCCTAATGTTTGAAAAGAAAAAATAAAAAAATAAAAGACTGGTTTTGATAAGCCATAATTTAATAAGTATCATATCTCTAATTTTATTATGGTTCTCTAATAATTTTAATTGCTGAATCACAGAGCACTCCTGGAGTAACTGGTGCCGTAGTGTGGGACAGTGGAGTTGTCTTGGGGAAGTTTCTGGAGCATGCAGTAGATTCAGGGATGCTTAATCTTCAAGGCAAGAAGATTGTTGAGTTGGGCTCCGGATGCGGATTAGTTGGGTAATGGTGATACCAATCCTTTCGTTCTTTTAACCTGGTCCTTGCTAATAGCATTCTCTTTATTAATTTGTTGTTTATTTCGGCGGATATCTATTTCCTTTTCTGTTCTGTTACCCTTATATTCTGTAATGGCTTTCAAACAGTGATTGAATTGACGCAGTTCTCGTTAGCCCATAATTTCATTGGTTTCCAATTATCAGGCTCACTTGAAGGATATGATATTCATTTTGTTA
This sequence comes from Morus alba, assembly GCA_012066045.3. Classification (NCBI taxonomy): domain Eukaryota; kingdom Viridiplantae; phylum Streptophyta; class Magnoliopsida; order Rosales; family Moraceae; genus Morus; species Morus alba. The sequence continues at coordinate 11,560,179 of CP050225.2, read as the reverse complement.
TTCCAGCTGCATTGCATCTCTTTTAGGTGGTCAAGTCATCCTCACTGATCTTCCGGATAGACTCAGATTACTAAAAAAGAATGTTGAAGCCAATCTTGGTCATGAAAATGTAAGGGGTTCTGCAACAGTGACGGAACTGACTTGGGGAGATGATCTTGATATGCAACTGATTGAACCACGACCTGATTTTGGTAACAACTAACAAGTGTTCTTATTACTTTGTTTTGTATATTGGAAACATGCACTCTTTTTTCCTTTGCATACTATACCTCAAATATTGACCTTATACAGAGCCAATTAACGATACCAAATGAGATGTCGTCTTTATTTAGATAATTTAAAATGGATAAGAAAAATCTTGTAAAAGTAAGACATACTTTCATAGGTTAAAGCCTTATGTTAAAGTGTAATTGAACTTAACTTCATTTTTTCATGCTTTTGAAAATCCTATTTACACATTTAATCCATTTGGTCCATTTGAGATAAGACCCACTCCTGGAATAACTATTTAAAGCATGTTTCTTTGTGTGACGTACATGGGTTACTTGTTATAGGACTTCGTTTCATTCTTGCTTAAGCTTTTGGAGCTTTGGTAACTTGACAATGTTCTAGAGTCAGTAAATTATTTAGTTATGCACAAACAAACCCTAGTCTTGCTTTTCCAATATTTTATTTATTTATTTATTTGCAAGAAAGAGTGGTTTCTCACTATTTTCTTGTCCAACAGACATGAGAGATATGTTTAGCATACATGGTTTTTATGTGATATACATTGCTTAGTCTACTTTCTTTTAGCTACCATTTAAGATTAATCATACTTAAACAGTTAATGGTGGAATTAGAATTGGGGCTTTTGTTCCTATTTGGTAGGTGAGCTGAAAAGTGTAAAGCTTAAAAACACAATAGAGGTCAAATTGTGAGTCTGCTCAGGTAAGCTCCATCTCCAATGGTTTGTTCCGAAAACGATTGGACCTTTTGTGTCCCATGGCACTTGTGGCTTGTGCTATCTTTGATAGCTCAAATGGCATGCCATGATCACGCTTGATAGCAAGTTTAGTATTTACATTTCAAATGACATTCTTTAGGATCGCATAAAGACATATACTATCCTTTGTAGGTAAGTGGGACTGGCAACATTTGTAATTACTAATTTATGAAGAAAAATGTCTTTTTTACCATTGTTGATGCAATCACAACTCCTTTCTGCCACAGAGCCATCTGTGGGATTCAGTTAGTGATGAAAATCAGTGCTTTTCTAAGAAACTACATCTTCTGTTTTTTTAATTTTTAATTTTTAATTTTTAATTTTTATTTTATTTTATCTCGTATGTGGAAACCATGGCTTGACACACAAATAATTGTTTGAAAAAACAATTGCTTCTGTTTTTGCCCTGCTGCTTAGTGAGGGAGCAGTAGGGCATAAACAGAAGCAATTGATTCCAGTTTCCACTTCTGATACGTCCTTCTGTTTATGCCCTACCGGTTTGGTTTAAGGTTTCCACTTCTGATATGGTTATTACCATTTTTCTTGTGGAAACTTGATTCAAGTTTTAGGGTCTGATGTGGTCTATAGCGAGGGAGCTGTGGCAGATTTATTGGCGACACTTCAGCAACTCTGTGGCTGCGAAACAACAATCTTTTTGGCTGGAGAGCTTCGAAATGGTAAAAGGTTGTTATTTGTGTCCGAAACTTATTTTCTTTTTATACATTGTTCTTAAATACTTGTTTCTGCAACAGATACTATCCTTGAATACTTTCTAGAAGCGGCAATGAAGGATTTCCTGGTTGGGCGTGTTGATCAAACACAGTGGCATCCGGACTATTGTAGTCGACGTGTTGTTCTATATGTTCTGGTAAAAAAACCATTATTGAATAAACGAGAATGATTTTGAACTAAATAATGCATATCTATGCCAGCACAACACATAAAGGAAGAAATGCTTTCTTAAAAAAAAAAAAAAAAAAAAAAAAAAAAAGAAAGAAAAAAAGAAGAAGAAGGAGAAGAAGCTGAAATTCGGCCTCAAGCTTCAAGTATAAATTATATTTTGCGTGTTTTTCCCTTGTTCGAATGATTAGTTTGTTCAGTCTTATGATTTATTGTTGAAATGGAATTAGCTGAAATATAAGCCGTTGTGCAAAGTATAGTGGTAGATGACAGGCTTTAAAGATCATTGGGACGACTGCACTCTGCTAATTTGTAGCTGTAAAGACTTTTTGTTTTGTTGTGTGTGTGTGTGTGTGTGTGTGTGTGTGTGTGAGCTGTAAAGAATTTTGAGGCATGCATCATCAGGATTCAGTACTATGGGATATTATGAAAAGAATTGGTGATGGCTACGGGTAGAATGCATCATAAATTCATTTGTAACTAAAGTTATTTCTAGTAGGAAAAAATGAATACACTAGTTACTTCTTGCCTTTACGATTTAATACAAAGTTGTTTCTAGGGAAATTGTGACAAATACATTTTAAAGTGTATGAGTCTGAATTTTTAACGTTTATTATTGTTTAATATTTTTTTAGTTGAAGTGATTAGATTAGTTAAAAGGGTATTAATTAAGAGTAAGAAGTGAAAATTCAGAGCTATGCACTTTAAGTTTAGCTATTTTCTTTCTCTTTTTTTATAGCTTTTTTGTTTTAATAGCTGTTACTGGCTCTAATACAATTGAAAAAAAAAAAAATTAGAGAAAATTGATGAGCTCTCCACTTAAATGTATTATTTTAATATTATTATTTTTATTCTTGATTAATATTTTTTTTTACTAATATAGTTCTTTAACTAAAAAATATCGATGTAAGAGGTAAAAATTTAAGACTTGGGCATTTTAAGGAGTTTTTCCATTGAAATAGTGTTTTCTTTCTTCTAAAACCGACCAAACATGCGTTAAATGTAAGGGTTGTTCTTTTGCATTTTTGAGTTATGGTGACTTGAGTGATGATCTTAAGTTATAACTTGAGTTGAAGTTGTAACTTGAGTTTGTGTTTGAATGTGCACATTTGAGTTATGATTTGAATTGATAATTTTTTTGAGTTTGTGTTTGAGTGAGTTAAAACTTAAATTTGTATTTATATAGTACTTTAATAAAAGCTTAATATTGATGAAAAATTTAATAGGGTATATGGGTGTGGTTTTATTCATCTTTTCGTTGTGAATACATAAAAAAAAATTCATTTCAATCAGAATTAAAATGAAAAAGTTATGGCATTTTTAAGAATAGAAAAAATATTGTTCATTAACTTGAGTTTGGGTTTATGAGCTCGAGTTGAAGGAAAAATTTGAACTCCAGTTTAGCCTTAAACTCGAGTTCAAATTCGAGTTCAAACTCGAGTTTTATAAAAGAATATGAACTTAAATAAAGTTGTAACTTCAGTTTAAAATTTTTTGAGTTTTGTTGCATAAGATTAACTCCTGTAATTTTTCTGTTATATTTATGGAAATAAGATTGTACCACAAACATGATGTGATCGTGTGAGTTAACAAAAAGTACAGATTAACTTCAATAAGCTGTGATTTAAAGACTGGTAACTCAATAGTCAATAACCAGTTTTACAATTCCACAGTTAAAATGAAAAAGTCAAATTCAACCTCAACAAAGTTTTCAATAAACTAACGCCATTTAAATTTAAAATATGGAGAAAATATTATAGAAATTGCAATATATATATATATATATATATATATATATATTCACTAGGAGCTTGTTTCTCAATAATATTATATATTCACATTTGATTGGCTAACTTCACTTTAATAAGTGACTTTGAATTCTCTGCTCCAAGTTCAAAAGAAAAAAAAAAAGTACTTACTAGTAACATTATTTTCTAGCTTACTCATCACTAGCGTAATTTCTTAGATTTTTATATATTTTATAAAAATTACATTAATTAATCTTTGGTAGACAAATTATATATTATGTGTAATTCATATAGCAGATACATTCACCATATTTTTGGTTTCTAAGTTGTCTACAAAAAATGATAAAAAATGAACGGTATAAAAATGATCAATTTATTATTATTTTCCAATCTTGCCGTTAATAGGGAAAGGATTTGCAAAGAGAGTCAATTCATTCAGTATTTTAATTGTAATTTTCAAAAACAAAAGGTTAGGATATTTGTGGAAAACAGTGAAAATAAGGGGGAAATTCTGACTTATACATCCGCTTCTAAATTTCTAATCCAATATGATCTAAATAGAAGTACTTGCACATGAATTGACATTTGTTATTTTATATACAAATATCATAAATGGATATTACAAATTAATGAACTTAGTACTATAAAAGTGATCAATGCCAATATTACTTTAAGTTCCCGTTCATTTTACTGAATCGAGTTTGCTACAGTAAAAAGCTTTCGAAAATAATCACATTTAACTTTTTTCCTACAGTAAAAAATTCTCACATAAAGTCGCACATCAACTCAAATTAAAAACTCGAATCAACGAACTAAACAGGTCCCAAGTGTCTTCTTATTAGACGTACATTTTCCTGTAGTGTTAATTTATTAGGCAAGATACACACATTAATTTATTAGGCAAAATACACACACATACATACATATATATACATATGAGAGAGAGATATCAAGCACAAATGAACATAAATACACTGACCTGAATCAAAGAAGCTCACTACAAAGAACAAACTGAAGGTCGAGAAATATATCCATTTAGAATGACATGCCATTTCAAATCACATTTATATTAAAATACCATGACTTGGGTATTTATAGAGTGAAGAATTTCAATTTTTTACATTACTTTTATTCCAGGTCTTAATTTAATACACGCACACAAAAAAAAAAAAAAAAAAAAAGTCAGTAACCGGTAAATAAAAACAAAATAAATATTATAAGTCGATTCATTTGCCACTTATTTGAACTCAATTATTGGCCCCTTATTATGACATAACTTTAGATGTAAAACATTCAAAGTATGAAATTCAATTTACCTTTTGCAGCACGCATTTACTTGTTTGATAAGAGCGACAAATTTCAACTTCATCGAATATTTCATTTCAGGTTTTAATCTATAATACACGTCAAAAAAAAAAAAAAAGACTCCGTAACCAGTAAAATAAAAGAAAAATTATTATATAAAGTTTATTTATCAATTAAGGAGTTTAATTGTCGGCCCTTCATTATGATATAGTGTCAAATGCAAAAATTTTAATTGAGAATGTTAAATTAACTACAAGTCTACAGCTGCTTGCATCTGCAAGTTTGATTTACTCAAAGATAAGTAATGACAAATTGACAATAAATAAGTTTGAGCAAAAAAAAAAAAAAAAAAAAAAAAAAAGACAATAAATAACTTGATAGCAAATAAAAGAAATGAAAAGAAATGTTTGATAGGATCTAATGCAACATTTTTTTTAATGTTAATTTTAGCCATCATAAAAGTCATCCATCACAATGGGGATATGGTAAAAATTTAGTACTAGTTCTTTGGAAAATTAGTGAACTCACTCTTGAATAAATTGTTATAAGACTTTTACTATTTATTCTTAATTAATACTTTTTTTATTAATATAATTTTTTTCATTAAAAGATATTAATCAAATGTAAAGAGTTAAAATCTAAAAGTCATGTATTCTAAGAAGTATTTATCTCCTTTCCACTTAGCACTTAAACATGTGGATAGAGCTTTCAAAGTAGGCTGCAGGGCTTGGACCGTGCAGACCGAAAGAGAAAAATCAGTTGCCCTGGACAAGAAGAAAAAAGGCCAACCTGTCCAAAAATAAAAAAGAGAATGAAATAAATAACAGATTTATAGTAAATAATTGGCAAGATCCATTTTATATCGATGGAGGAAATAACGATGTGGCAGGGATTCCCTACAATGACACTGTAGGCCAATTGAAAGGGATGTAGCGCAGCTTGGTAGCGCCTTTGTTTTGGGTATCGAAGAATCTAATGGATTCCACTCATACATTTGATAAAGTTGACAAGGACTGAAGGAGCTAATTGAATCACAAATGCAGTAGTTAGTTTCTTCAATCAGTCGTAGTAAACATCTGCCCTCCCCTTTATCAGTCTTAAGCGAACTCTTTCCCGACTGGCATCTTAGAATAAAGGAATAGAAACTCTTTAAAATTATTTGAAGACAAACTGAAAAGAATTATGTGGCCTTAAATTTTAATCCTATCTCACCCTAAATTTTGGTGCACTCTTTATGTTTGAATCATATATTATAATCTTAATATCTATGGTTTATTTCACAAATAGTTGTTGAGATTTACACTCAATCTCACTTTAATCATTGATTATTTAAATGTCGTATAAATGATAAAGTTTTATTTTATTTTAGTTTCGGTCATTTCATTAATTAGGCGTTAAAATTTGATATAATATGTGTAAATTAGAGTAAAAAATTAAAAATAGTTAGAATTTTAGGTCTATCCATGAAAATTAACTTTTATTTTTTTTTGTTTTTTTGTTTTTTGTTTTTTTTTGTTTTTTTTTTAGTTCCTAAACTTTTATGTTTTTAATTTTAATCCATAATTTCTACATATTTCATCAATTATTTAACACCAGACTAATAAAATGACCAAACTAGAAACTTAGGCTTCTTTCACTTCGCAAATTCGAGTTTTCAATTCGAGCTGAGATGTGATATTTTCTGAGAGCTTTTGACTGTAGCAAAAAAAATTAAATGTGATATTTTCTGAGAGTTTTTTACTATAGAAACTTAGAACTGAAAACTCGAATCGGTGAAATGAACGAGGTCTTAAAGATTAAGAGCCTATTTAGTTTGCTAATTCGAGTTGAGATGTGACTTTATACGAGAGTTTTTTACTGTAGTAAAAAAATTAGATACGACTGTTTCTGAAAATTTTTTACTGTAATAAAATTTGAATTCTATATTTGAATCAGTAAAATAAACAGAGTTTAATTATGTAATGTTTAAAAAGTCAAAAACTTAAGTCCAATTGAGACTAAACGTGAAGTACTATTTGTGAGATTGCATGCGACTCCAGCCATGCCACATGAATGAGAATGTAAATTTTAAGGCCTACTGATTTAAATTAAAATGTGATTTTATGTGAATATTTTTTTATTCTAATAAAAAAATTAAATATAATTATTTTTAAGAATTTTTTTATTGTAATAAAACTTAAATTTTATCTTAAATTAATAAAATAAACGGTATCCTATTATTAAAGTCGTCGAAAAGTCGTCTCACTCTTAAAGTGGGGCCATAACGAGCAAGGGGAATCAATTCGCTGATTGGCCAAAGTAAAATGGATATATTTTGCTGCACTGCAAGCGAAACGAGCTTGAATTTGTCATTTCCTTGTTGGAACTGGAAAACTAAACTGGAATCCTCGTATATTTTCGAAAAAAAAAAAAGAAAAAAAAAACCTGGAAACCTCGTAATCTTATATCTATTTTATTATATTCATTTCCTCTGACTGATCGCTCATCGGATCATCCATAAATTCCCACCACTTTTGAGGTTCAGGTGATTTCCACTTTTGTTCTTCTTCTTTACTCAATTTTCGGTTTATTTTTCAGCTTTTTCTTTGCTGATTTTTTTATATTTTTTATTTTTCTTTATCACATTCTCACTAAAAGATCATTTCTCTGCTTTATTTATTCGTTTATATGTGTGTTAATGTTGCGATATAGAGGGAGATTTTATTATTGGGCTAACTTTACTATTTCTGTGAAATTCTATCCAAACTGATCTCTTTCTTAGTTATTTTCTTGGAAACCAAACAAACATGAAAAGAGACTAAAACCCTTTTCTTTCTTTGTCCTTCTCTTTCGAATCGCAGCAATTACAACACATATGGCTCCTTCGTGCCTTAGTTTCCTGAGATGTTTTCTCTGCTGCCAAGATGAGATTGATGATTCTTATTATGTAGATGTAGATTTAGGTGATACTAGAACAAGCCTATCTCATACCATCAGAAACCTTTTCAGAAAAACAAGTTCTCATTCGGATTACACCATTGTTGTTAGTCATAGTCCTTCTCCCGCTTCGGTTCCGCGCAATAATACCGCGAATCACAGATCTTCTCATATTCAGAGTCAAAGATCATTGCAAAATGATAATGAAGCAAGGCAGGTTCTACGAGCTGAACTGCTTTCCGCGCTTTTACGAAGATCACAGACACAAATACCCTCACCTTCTAGACCACCTCAACCCGCATCATCCCCTCAAACCCGAACATCTTCATCTAAACTACCACAATCTTCTTTTGTTAGTTCATCTCCAACCCCGCGAAAGCCTGCAAAGCCTTCAACTTTGTATAAGACACCTGAGTCCTTGATGGATTCTCCTTCTTCTTCTCGATCTGACTCGTCGTCCCAGAAGCAGCGTCCGATCCTGAAGCCCGTTCTTACAATGGTGTCACATCAGCAAGGGTAGGTAAATTATTTGTTGGTTGAAAATAATTTTCTATGTGGAAACGTGTATATAGTACCGGATGAAATTTCATAAAGTATTCAATAATATAGGCACATAAATAATGAAATTTCTCTTTTATTATATAAATAATAATATCCTTTATTACATCTCATGCTTTTAGGAAATCATTCGCAAAAGATTCATTACCTTTGTATTTAATTCCTGATAATGTCAAGGAATTAATCAAGAAAGATATTGCACCGGATGTTCTGAAGAAGCCTGTTTCTCCCTCTACGTACAAGGATTTCTTTTCAATTCTGTTATATGCTGAGGAATACTATCATGAGGTATGCTTTAGTTTTCCCTTTTATATTGCTCAAGTGTATTGCTTCAAAGGTACACTTGAAGGGCAATTAGGGTCGCTACTAATTCCACTTTGACTTGGTTATTTAGTGAAAGATATTAGGTGTTTAATTAGGGTCTGTCCTGTTTCAGTGGAGAATTATTTAGGTTGAAAAGCATTAAAAATGTCGTATTGCTCTGAATACCTGACATTGAAGATGAAAATTAATGCGTCACCACCGCAGTAATGGACGACCTTTAATACACCCAAAGAAACAGACATCAGATCACTATGATACATCAGATGACGAATTCAAATGAAGTTAAAGGATTGATTAAATGATTTTAGAGGTATTTTGTATCCTTGTTTGGACCAATTTGTTGTGTAATGTACATAACTTGATATGGTTTTTGTTATTTTTCTTTTTGCTTTCTCCAATGACCAATAATTTATTCCGAATTTTCAATAGACGAGGCACTGTCTATTTTTCAATAATGTGCTACTTAATTCTAACATGCAAAAGTTATTTATTTTAGTTTTTGTTTGAATTAGAAATGGAGCAAATATAAACTCGAGAATGTGACATTGGAGTTGCGTAAAGCAGCAGGCTATAAGAAATTAGACAAGCGAAAAGGTGTCGAACAAAATGAAGAGAAGGATGATACGATCTTTGTGTCATTTAAGATCGATGATATTCGTGAGAGACGCGACCATTTCTTTTGTCAAGGGATTTAGCTTATGCACGACCTTCGGGTAGTAAAGACGAACCCTTTCAGGTAAACTGCCTCAACTTGAGCTACCATATACTGGAGTAGGTAACTGCAAATCATTGTATTTATGAAGAGAATTTTAAAAGCACTGCTGATTTTATATTACAAGGTTAGCTTTTTAACTAATGCTTCGTTCTTTAATTTGAAGTTTCAAAGAAATGACATAGTTCTTTACAACGTATCTTCAACTTAGCCATGAAAGAAAAAAACAACTTTGAGTCTGTATTTAAGCATATTTTGTTAAGGTAGTCCATGAAGTTCAATACATTTGTGTTACAAACTACATTGTCATGGCTTCTGCTAAGTAAATAGGCAGACCATTCAATATAGCAACAACTTGATCGTCAAATTTGAGAGTCCAATGAGTGAACTTATGGAATGTTACACAACCAGTAATAATTTTGCTTTCAATGTATGTTTTTTTTTTTATTTTTTTTATTATTATTTTTTTTAATACGAATACAGCTTGAGAACAATTATTATGTATCTGGGAATTGCCGAGTATTTGCACAAAAATAATTCTTTTGTACTTAGTGAGCAAGCGCAATCCATATGTGAGTCTGCAACTTTATGCATTGGTTCAATCATAAGACTATTGTGTTTGTTCAATTATTTTGAACAAAAGTGTTGTAAATAAACAGAACCATGAACTTGTTACTCTATGGGTGACACATAATGGATTATCTGATACAGTCATCAAATAGAGTCATTTATATATGCAAGAGAACTACACGAACAATCTTGCATGTAGAATACAATTCCAAAATTCACCTTTTAGTTGGACTTAAATTCCTCTTGCATCTCAATCCCTAAAAATGCTTAACTAGCATTACAAATCAAAGTTCAGCCTGTATGTGTTAATAATTAGACATTTTATCTCTTTATACTCTCTATTGCTAATGTTACAATCTTCCTAAACGTCTCCCGCAGGGCATAATCCATCGTGTGGTGAATAGTAATCTTTTATTAGTTAAGTTCGATGACGACTTTCATTCTCAGCATTATTCGAGTCGCAGATATGATATCAGTTTCTCATTCAACAGAGTCTGTCTGAAAAGAGCCCACCAAGCGCTCAATTCTGTGTCGGATTCTCTATTTGATAATTTCCTCTTTCCAAGATGTGTATCCCGGAATAGTAGCATCACCACACCAGCTCTCACTTCAAGCACTTGCAGACTTGATGCAGAAATTTCCTCGACTGTTCGTCAGATTTCAAGCATTCAGAGCTCACCGCCTTACCTCATAGCCGGTCCAATGTGTGCCTCTGAAGCTAAAGCGGCATCACACTTAAGAGTACCATCGAGAACCGGAGTGGTCATCCGAGAAGCAGTGATACAAACCCTCAAAACCTCCCCACATTATCGAATTCTCATCTGTTCGCATTCAAACAGCGCTTGTGATGTCCTAATGCGAGGTCTAAAGAAAACAATTCCCAAGTCGCAAATGTTTCGAGCCAATGCTGCATTCAGAGAGAAAGAAGATGTGCCTGCAGACATCCTCTCCTCATCTCTTTACGAAGAGGAGTGTTTCATCTGTCCACCACTTGAGACACTTCGTGAATTCAAGGTGATCTTCTCAACCTTCGTGAGCTGTTTTCGTCTGCACAATGAAGGCCTGCCCGTTGGACACTTCAGCCATATATTCATGGTGGATGCTTCTTTTGCCATTGAGCCAGAGGCAATGGTGCCTTTGGCTAACTTTGCTGATAAAAATACAGTTGTTGTTGTAACTGGTGAAGTGGGTTCTTCTCCAGGTTGGGTAAGATCCGACATTGGTAGAAGAAACGGATTGAAGACCTCGTATTTCGAGAGACTGAGCAAGTTTAGTCCATACCATAGCCTCAGCCCGAGTTTCATCACTCAGTTGGACTTGAATCGAGAGGCCTGTCTTTTGTGATTCTCTTGAATCTTGACTTATTTTTGTGCGTAATTACTATGCTGATATTATGGTTTGCTGTTTTTTATTTGGCATTTTGTTTGTTCATCCTTGCTCTATGCGGTGTCCAGTGCTTGACTCTGCCAGTTAAACAATGCATGTAAAGGAAGTTTGCTGATTTCATGATCTCAAGCCTCGAATTTTCTTGGATTAAATGGGACCAAATAGACAAACTAAATTATTTCTTCTATATGAGTTTGCTTAGAGGATATGCATTTATTTATTGTTATATTGGGGGCTCGGACACCTTATTATGAGGACCCGTTTAGTTTGTTGATTTGAGTTATATATGACTGTTTCTGAGAGTTTTTTACTGTAATAAAACTCGAATTCTAAACTTGAATCGGTGAAATGCACGAAGTGTTAAGTCTATTTGCCTACACCGTTCCAATGGAGTCGGTCAAATTCACAGTAATATTCACTGCTTCACATGTATTTTCATAGTTTGGTGACTGAAGCCTGTATTGCCTCTAAGTGAGAGCAGGTTAATAGTAAGAGCACTGTGAATGCCTCCCATATGACAGCTACCTACAAATCCATGTTGCCACACCGATGGTTCTTTACTTGTACGGCAATATTATGTGATATATATATATATATATATATATGTTTGTGTGTGTGTGTGTGTGTGTGTGTTTGTGTACTCAGTACCACATTTAAGCTTAATGATAGATGTCTATATACAGCACCACTCTTAATCCCTGTGATCCATGTTTTATACAATGCAACAATTACCCTTGCGGTCCAGGTATTATCACACTTGACTTTATGATTCAAGTTCAATGTTACATAGTTAATTTTCAGAGTTATCAAAACATTCAAGTTTACTTTCAATTCATTGTCAAAATCTTTGTAAAAACGCAATATATTTTATCGCACCTTGGCTGAGGAAATAATTGTTGGGAATAGTGTCCTGAAAGCATGAGATGTAAAAGATATTTATTATTTATTTAATAAAATAGTTTATTCATCATTTTATGTGCATATATTTATGAATATTTTATGAATATCAAATAAAATTCCTTGATTATTTATGTAACCTTAAACATGGTATATAAGTGTTATATACAAGAGGATAATGTTTAAGGATAATAATCAAAAGTAATCGTTCATAATGAATTTAATTAAAGTTCGAATCTTTAATTAAAACATTATCAATACATGTCATTCCCATTTAGAATGGAACGGTGTTATCCGTGACCGTTAATATAGCGAGATATTGAATGAGTGTATTTCGTGATAATGAGATTATGTGGAACATGGACGCAGACACAATATGAATTTCTAATAATTTCCGTTAAGCATAGAAATTTAATTGAGTCTACCGATGGTCATATACTGAATGATCTTAATCCTGAGTTCTTAACAAACTCCTATTTATGGATTTATGTCTTTTGATTTACTCGGCACGGATTCTCGAGACCCCGAATCCTATTCCTTGTATTTTGGAGACATAATGAAATAGGTAGCTGGGAATGTTATTATACGAGATGGAATCCATTCCTTCTTGAGAAAGAAGCAGATAAATAATTCTCTTGAGTGTTGATTCGGTACTTGGATTAGTAAGAGCGCCTCGTTCATGAATGTGTTTTATGAATCACTATCCATTAGAGAATCAATGGTACTCAAGGATAAAGATGTAATTAGAGAGGTTAACGGATTCTACCCCGACTCTAATTATGAATTATTTATGGAGGATCGATCTATATGCAATGACTATATCAAATGGACACTTCACAGTTTAGAAGTAATTAATGTCTATAATTCCGAGAGTGCAATTCCAAGTTTATAGTGGAGTAACTATCGAATTAATAGAATTAATTAATTAATTAAAGTGTTTAATTAATTATTAATTTTATTGAGCTCGTAATTATAGGTCCATTAGTCCCCAAGGTCGTCCTTGTAATTCTACCGCACACAAAGGGCAAAATGGGAATTTTAGAATTACGGAATTCTAAAAATTAAATACTCAAGAATAATTAATTGAGAATTAATTATTATTTAAATAATGAGATTATTTAAATTTGAATTTGAACATATCTAGATTTATCCATTTAAACTTATTTGATAAGTTGTTCAATTTAGAATTCATATTCATTTAAGTTTGACTTAAATTCAATTTGAATCAATTAAAATTGAACTACTTGGATAATGGATAAAATATCTTCCTTCCTTATCTTATTTAGGTGCCACACACAAAGGGATAAAACCCTAGGGTGGCCGGCCATCAAAGAGATAAGGGGAAGGGATTTTTTGTTCCAAATTCAAAATTGGAGATAAGGATTTGATCCTATTTTGAAGTTTGACTTCTTCTCTTTAAATATGAGATAAATGGAAAATTGTGAGACAATTTTGAAACAACTTTCAGCCCTAGTTTCCCTAGTGTGGCCGAAATTTCTCATAGCTAAGAGAGAGAAAATATTTTTCTCCAAAAAAATTCCACATCGTGCATGCGTTGGTGTTTGTGGAAATTCGAGTGTTTTAGAAACCGTTTTGTCTCACGTGTGCCCACACACACGCCTACGTGGAATCAAGGAATTGACGTGGAAGACTTTGGTGTTCTAAACACAAAAGCTTGAGCTAGGACTGTTCGTGGTCAAAGAAAATCAAGATATCATCCGAGTCGGCTACAAGGTATTTTTTTCGGTTGATCCTTGAATCTTATAAATTAATGAGATTAATTTATTGGTGCATAAATTAATATAATCTATAGAGTATCTCAAAAGTTTTATGAAAATTTTTGTTATACACGATCCGCCTTTCCGCTTTTACTTTTACCGATTCGATTCAAGAACCAACAATAACAAGTCCCGACCTCTAGGATTATAAAGGCAAACACTCTTCATCCAGGTCATCTTGTATTCTTAAGCATTATTTTATACTTAGAGAATCCTAGGTCATCTTGTATTCTTTTAAGGCAAACACTCTTCATCCAGGTCATCTCGTGTTGATTTACTTTTCCTTAATTTGTATTCACTATTCTAAATGTGAGTGATCCATAGTCAGGTAGATTCTGAGATGATAAATTTTCACCGTTAACAATATTGTTCAATAAAGGGTGCTCATGGCTAGATGCTAGGCTCAACGTGTTTCGGGTCGGTTATGCCAAGGGATGGGCTTAACAGATGGGGGGGCGTGACTAGACTCGTGCCACGGAGCCACCTTGAGGGTGGGATGCCAATGAGGAGGGTGGCGGGGCTGCTAGTGTTGATGGGAACCTCTCCAAAGTTTTATTTATTTATTTACTTTTTATGCTGTTAAGTCTCTAAACTTTTCTTTATTGCACTGCTACTAATTGCTAGGCTTTTGTTGGGGAAACAAAATCAGGGATTAAGATTAAAATGGAGCATTGAAGGCACTATGTTTAACTGTTAGCTTAGTTTTTCAACAGTTTGATTTACAGTATGAGCAATTTTGTAACACGCACTATACATTTTTAATGTGGATAGTACATATCTAACTGTTAAAAACTAATTCAATAATCAAAAACAAAAAATCTTTCTAGTTGAGCATAATAGCTTGATCACCGTACAGATTCCCTAAAACATATTAATTTAATCTACAGTTGATATTTTTCATGTTTTCTTCTCAATCATTTTACATTAGAAGCCGACTGAATTACAATTAAGGAACGTTGATGTGTAGGGTAGTGGCCCACGTCAAAATAATTACATGGCCAAAAAATATTAACATTTCTCCAAAAGTGTCATACTCGTCTCTATATTTTATTAGACTCTTTAGGTCTTATTCTTTTCATAACTCAAGTTCTATTACTACAATATTTTTTCTCATAAAAATTCAAATTATACTTTTTTGCTACAGTGTTGTTCTCTCACGAACATAACTCGAGTTTTTAACTCGAGTTGTGAAACAAACATCCTCTTAATTTTCCGGGTTATCAACAAGTCTTAGGGTAGATTTTTATTCTTCGTTGAAAATTGTTTTTTAGTCGAATCATTAATTAACATCAGTGATGCCTCTAAGCATTTTTTTTTAACTCTTATTAGGACCAATGTGGTGACGTGGCAACATACCAACAAAAATTTGAGAAACTATCAAATTATATCTTCTTTTTCCACTAATCTTGTTATGAAGAAGGGATTTTCTCTGGTATATCAATCTATTGTTAGGGTTAATTTTTGACTGTTGAAACACTTTAAAATCACATCAAATTAAAAAAGTATACAAAACTGACAACAACTGATATAGATTTGAAGACTGAAAAACAGAAAACTCCTGATAGTTTATTTTCAGTCCTATTTAGATAAACTCTCTAAAAAGAATACCTTGTACTAAGATCACCTCATACCTTAGAGGCTTTTAAGACAAATTTTCTTTTTTGTCATTTCGAAAGGAAAAATAAAAAATAAAAAAACAAAGAGGAAACCATGAAAACCTTTTCCTTTAGCAAATATTTTTAGGGAGTTTCTTTTTAAGGACCAAAAAAAATAAACAAATGGTAGTTCTCACTTTTGCAGCCATCAGAACTCTATGTGAAACTTTTTCTTCTGCATACCTTTTCAATTTGATGTGATTTTGATGAAGATCTAATAGTCAAAAATTGACATTATTAGAACGACCGACCTACCAAAATACTCCCATATATTTTTTTTTTTTCTTTTAATAACTTTAAGGAGTAGATGACATTTTAGTATTCAATATTCCCCTCGAATTTTAAAAAGTGTACATTCTACACCGTGTTAGGGTCAAAATCAACACCACAATCATCATCATACACGTGGATAATATCCGGAGAGAAAGGTCAACTCGAATTGACTAATGAATGAACCGGAAACCGGATCAACTTAAGATGACTAGATAAGACTGACGACATGAGGAGTGTAGGGACCACCGCCGATATTTAAAGAAGGAGATTCCTTAGAGGCCATGAAGATGATCTCAACCAAATCCTATATTAAAGGGTCAAATCGGATCAATAATAAAGAGAAAATATCCCAAGAAGCTAATATAGAAACAAAGAAAGGGAAAGTCAACCGAAGGAAGGGAAACTATCTAATCTGAGAGAAAAGGAAACTAGAAAGCCATCTTCTATAAATAGGGGATGAGAATCACGAGCAAGACATTCTAGATTTCTCATATTACGTTCAACCTCTCTCTCCTCCTTCTTCTCCAATTCTCATAAAAGCATTACAATTGTACTATTTTCATTACATAGTGAAACCCCCGAGACCCTACATTGGACGTACCTTGAGATTATCAAGTGAACCACTATACATCTGTATGTCAATTTATTTCTCAGCACTTTACATTCTCGTTCTAGCGATATATTGACTTAAATCGGCCTGCATCAACCCACCAACGTGATCGACTCTTGGGAGCAGCCATTGGTCCTCTAAATAAATTTAACTGTAAAATCTAACCTCTACAGTTTGGCACCCATTGTGGGGCCTATGGCTGATATTCTGAAAAATGATCACCCTCCGACCTCTGACGCCATGAACAAGAATACTAACGACGCGCTAGCCGCAAGCAGATTTTGGTAAATCTGCTTAGACTTCTAACAATCAGATTTTGGCAGCAAAAAGATAGCAATAGGAGGATTGCCAATTGATCACAGAAAATGAAGAGCTCCGCTGATGACTCGATGCTAGTTTCGCTTTCAGCACCCCGTTGATTGTCCAAGGAGGACCATCTCAGACCATAACACCAGCCTCGTCGACTTCGTTCAGTCTGATTCTACAACGACCTGACTTTTCGAGCTGTTACTAAAACATGTTACTAACTGAACATGAAATCATAGTTACTAAAATTTTAGGTAATTTTTGTTGAAACTTATTATGAAACATAATTTGAATTTTGTAATCCTTTTCATTTATAAAGACTTCAGAATTATTTGAAACGATTTAAAAATAGTCATTGGTAATAAACTAACTGAACATGAAATCATCTTTAATTTTCATAGAATTAACTCAAGTAAATCCGAATTTCAAATTCGGATTAATAACTTCAATTTACAACTTCCTTTAAATCTCACAACTTGATTAACGCTCAAAAGTGATGTTCACAAGCGGTCAATTGTAGCACAGAAGGGCGGTCGTATCCACAGAGAGATAACAAAATAACAAGAATGATTAGCAGAATAAAAGCGTTAGAGAAAAGTGAATTAAAGAAAAAGAAGAGTTTTTGAGATTTTTGTTGCAAATAAAATAGAAATGAGAGAATTTGTATGAAGAAAATTCAAAAATAAAAGCGGTAAGGTGTCGAGAATCCCTAATGCTTCGTTCACCAATTCCAGTTTTGATTCACAAAATAAAATAACTGAATAAATTAAATCCTTATGTTGACTCCGGAAATATTATTATTATAAGTTATCTAAAATCGACAATATATCAATATGACAATATTGCAGTAAAAGACAATTTGCAAAATAATTTGAAAAACAAAACATTGCATGACAGAATTACATAAGAAAAGTGTGACTGAACTTATATATAAATTGGCACACAATATTTTGAAAAGTAATAGAAAAATAGATGAGATTTAATTCATTCAGATGTTGAACTTTACAGCACAAGTAATCAAAACCCCGAATTGGGTCACTCAACAGAAGTTCATCTCTAACCTCACCAATAAAACTCTAGCCTATCTTGCAAAACATTCTCACAAGTTCTAGAGAGAAAATATGAGATTGACGGCAAGACGATAGAAAACTAAATATTAAAAACCTCCTAAAACCTTAGGCCAACCCCTCTGTTTATAGTGTTTAGAGGTTACCTATCAAATAAGGAAATAAATTGTAAAACTAGAAAATTACAAAAGAAAAGGAAACAAAATAAAATTACATATAAATTAGGAGAAATCACATATTTAATTTGGGGAAGAAATCCGGTAATTTGTTCTGATTTTTGGGGGAAGAAATTCGGATTCAGCAACTGGACGGCACTTGTCGAAGCGCGGTTGGAGGAGAGGACAAGAACGCCACGTGTCTATTTTTGTGTAGCTTTTCACACTGCTTTTTATCTGTAAATAATTAAGCAAAAACTAGACAAATTCCGATTAAAAATATTATGAATAAAAATAATGGAATTGTTTAATTAAAGCTTTAATATTTTAATATTATATAAATCAAAAGCAATATCTAAGGTACATTTTCATGCACTAATCATAACCCCCAACCAGCTTATTGCTAGTCTCTAGCAATCCAAGCGCAAGAGAAATCGTGTCACAAAGAAAATCTGAGTCTCAACTTGCATAGTCACCTGAGTATTTCAAACAAAGTGTCAGTAAGAAGTCAAAAGATACTATTGAGATTATTTCAGTCATAACTCCAGAGTTGTGTGTGTGTGCTCCAAACCATAACCTTCTTACCACTGACCATAACACATGCAGCCTTGAAAAATTCACCAAATAGAAGTCTCAACTCCATTGATCTCACAGGTGTCAGAATATTGGAGTGCAAAGGTTTTCTCTCATGGAGTTGGAAATGAAACAATCAACGCTCAGTGTGAGGAAGGTCAAATTTAGGACAAACAATCAAACGAACATTGACCAAAAGATAGGTTAATCAACTACTAGAACATTCCACCATTCTTACCACAAACTAGCTTTTGGGATTTCATTCGGGTCGAACAGAAATTTACAGAAACGAACAAAGAGCCAAAAATGCATAGAAAAATAAACTACTTTTTTTTTTCTCTTCTTCTTTTATTTTTTTATTTTTTTTATTTTTTATTTTTTTTTGGCAAGAGACAACCTGTAATAATGAGGTGAATGTAGAAAGGTGTTCTTTTGACGAACAACTATATAGCATCAAATGTGATTACGACCAAACTACATCATCTGTGAAACGTTGCTCTTTTTTTTTTTTTTTTTTTTTTTTAGAAAAATAACAAATGAGGCTCTATTACATAAGATCATTCTTATCTAACCCAAAATTCATCCCTCAAGCATATGCACCAAGCATACCACTAACCATGTAATGATGTTCTAATAGTGATTTTACCAGCTCAGAAGGTCAATGAAGGTTCTAAAGTCGTTTACTCAACTCTCTTAACTTACCAAAAATCAAGCACTTAAACTCGGAAATTTTCTCAGCTGACATGCATTAACATCCATCTTACCACAAGGTTTAGCACGTGTAAAAAGAAACTCTGGAAGTATTTCTTAGTAACCAAGATTGCAAAAATCGACTCAATCCAATCATTTTGAAATCATACTCAGACAACTTTGCAAAAATTTTAACCCAAATATCAACATGACAAAAATCACTCTTACGCATGAATGTGCTCACCACCCCCAACCAAAATCAGACAGTGTCCTCAATGTCCAAAGTTATGGAAATATAGAGAAAGAAGACACCTGGATGATGAGCTTTCCACTTATGAGTGCAGCATGAGCTTCCTGATATGATTCTCCAAAAATACACATAAAAAAATGTAAAAAGAAACAAAGAAAAACAGAAAATCAAAATATGGTACAGAAGATGTGAGCAAACTACTCAGGGCTGGTAAACGGGGTCATCGAGAATGATCTCTTCCACCTGGTTCACCCACTCAAAGTAATTCTTCTTCAGGATCTGCTTGTCATGAGCCGCTTTCATTTTTACCTTGATCCTAGAATTGTGCTTTTTTAGCATGTCGATCAATCGTTGTTCTTGCAATAGATCGAGTTTAGATGAGATGATGACTGGGAATGTATCTTCATCTCCCAAGAATGCATGTTTTAAGCCCTCAGGTGGTTGGGCTAGCTTCACTTTTGGAGCCTCCTCAGTGGATGAATTCGGTTTTTCTCCTTCTGTTAGGAGCTCCTGAAAACATGGTGACCCAAACGTGGTTCCTCTGTCCTGTGATTCTTTGAAAATAGTAGCAATGGTAGCCACCTTACAAGGATCGGAACTCTTAGATTCAGAGTTTTGGAGGAGGTTTTCAAGATCTTTAGAGTTGCTTTGCGGCAGAACCTCCTCATCGACAAGTGTGTCGGTCATAAATGTTTGGTGACACTCATCGTCATCACATGGTTGCTTTTGAATATGAAAAATATTCACCTCAAGAGTCATATTCCCGAAAGATATCTTCATAAGACCATTCCTACAATTGATAAGTGTGTTTGCTATGGCAAGGAAAGGTCTTCCTAGAATGAAGGGAATTGATGACTCCATATTCACCACGGATTGTGTATCCACGACAAGAAAATCCACGGGGTAATAAAACCTGTCGATTTGTAATAGAACGTCTTCTACTATTCCCCGTGGTCTCTTAATGGATCTATCGGCCAATTGCAGAACCACAGATGTGGGCTTAATCTCTCCAAGACCCAATCGCGAGTAGACTGAATAAGGCATGCGGTTCACACTCGATCCTAAGTCTAGCAACGCTTAGCCGAATTCATGTGTCCCGATCTGGCAAGAAATGGTAGGACAACCTGGATCCTTATATTTCGGTGGTGTTTTCTGCTCAATCACCGCGCTCACTTGTTCTGTCAAGAATGCAGTCTTCTTGACGTGGTGCTTTCTCTTTATGGTGCACAGATCCTTGATAACCTTGGCGTATGCCGGCAATTGCTTGATCACGTGTAGTAAGGGAAGATTGATCTTCAATTGCGTCAAGTGCTCTAGGATCTCACTTTGATTTTTCGGCACTTTCCCAGCAGGTCGGAGAGCTTGGGGAAAAGACACCTTTACCGGAGTTTTAGTTGGCTATTTTTTCTCCTGAGTTGATTCTTTATTACTCGAAGTGGCTGTACTTGTTGATGGTGTGTCTAAATTCTTAACACTTCGAGTAGAGTGTTGGTTCCCGAATCGAATTCGGATGCGGAAGCGCAGCGCAAAGGCGGATCGTGTATAACAAAAATTTTCATAAAACCTTTGAGATACTTTATAGATTATATTAATTTATGCACGAATAAATTAATCTCATTAATTCATTTATTAAGAACTCAATTTGGAAAAATACCTGGAGGCCGACTCGGTTGATAACTTGAGTTCCTTGACCTCGAACAATCCTTGCTCCAAAGCTTTGTATTTAAAAAACCAATGTCTTCCATGTCAATTCCTAGAATCCACGAAGACATGTGTGTGGGCACACATGAGACAAAACGGGTTACAATAAACACTCGAATTTACACAAACACCAACGCATGCACGATGTAGAATTTTTGGAGAAAAACATTTTTCCTTCCTCTCTACTTGAGAATTTCGGCCACTAATCTCATTAGGGCTGAAAAATTGCTTCAAAAATTACTCTAGAGAAATTTCGGCCACCTCTAAAACTAGGGCAAAAAGGCATTCCGAAAATTGTCTCAAAAAATAGTATTTAGAGAGTAGAAGTCAAACTTCTAAAAGGAATCCAATCTCTATCTCTAAGATAAAACTTGTTAATTATCTCCTATTTGAATTTAGAACAAAAAATCCCTTCCCTTTATCCTTAAGGTGGCCGGCCACACTAGTAGGGTTTATCCCTATGTGTGGCACCTATTATAGATAAGGAAGGAAGATATTTTATCCTTTATCCAGTAGTCTAATTTTAATTCTAATTCAAATTCAATTTAAGTCAAACTTAAATTAATTTGAATTCTAAATTGAACAACTTATCAAATAAGTTTAAATGGATAAATCTAGATGTGTTCAAATTCAAATTTAAATAATCACATTATTTAAATAATAATTAATTCTCAATTAATTATTTCTGAGTGTTTAATTTTAGAATCCCATAATTCTAAAATTCCCATTTTGTCCTCTGTGTCTGGTAGAATTACTAGGACGACGCGGGGACTAATGGACCTATAATCATGAGCTCCAATAGAATTAATAATCAATTAAACACTTTAATTAATTAATTAATTCTATTAATTCCAATAGTTACTCCACTATAAACTTGGAATTGCACTCTCAAAATTATAGATATAAATTGCTTCTAAACTGTGAAGTGTCCATTTGATATAGTCATTGCATATAGATCAATCCTCCATAAATAATTCATAATTAGAGCCAGGTAGAATCTGTTAACCTCTCTAATTATATCTTTATCCTTGAGTACCATTGATTCTCTAATGGACAGTGATTCATAAAACACATTCATGAATCGTAGCTCCCACCGTCCAAGTACCGAATCAACCCTCAAGAGAATTATTTATCTACTTCTTTCTCAAGAAGGAATGGATTCCATCTTGTATAATAACATTCTCAGCTACCTACTTCATTATGTCTCCAAAATACAAGGACTAGGATTCAGGGTCTCAGAATCCGTACCGAGTAAATCAAAAGACACAAATCCATAAATAGGAGTCTGTTAAGAACTCAGGGTTAAGATCATTCTATATATGACCATCGATAGACTCAATTAGAATTTCTATACTTAACGGAAATTATTAGAAATTCATATTGTGTCTGTGTCCTTGTTCCACATAATCTCATTATGTGAAATACACTCATTCAATATCTCACCATATTAATCAAAATAACAACACTGTTCCATTCTAAATGGAATGACATGTATTAATAATGTTTTAATTAAAGATTCCAAACTTTAATTAAATTCATTATGAACATTGCTTTTTGATTATTATCCTTAAACATTATCCTCTCGTATATAACACTTATATACAATGTTTAAGGTTACATAAATAATCATGGAATTTTCATTGATATTCATAAAATATTCATAAATATATGCACATAAAATAATGAATAAACTCTTTTATTAAATAAATAATAAATGTCCTATTACATCTCATGCTTCTAGGACACCATTCCCAACAATCTCCCACTTGTCCTAAAGCAGGTAGGATATGTCTCAGATCCTGAAACTTTCTAGGTGTCTATGACTGATCTATGCTCGGAACAATTTCCAAATCAGTTAAGAATTTTCTAGAGTCAGGTTGCTTTCTTTTGCTGCTTCACAAGCTGTTACACATTAACTCTTAATGATAAAATTAGCAATCACACTTTGCCAACAACCTTTCTTGTGATGACTCCTTCAGCTAGTGTGAACACTGTAGGATCTTATTGTGATTTATATATGAAAAATCATTTGAACAACAACAATATTGTAGGCGGAATTTCAAAAATTTTATCATATCCATTTAATTCATAATTAAACGTAAACCACAACGAGAGATGCATGCATGATATATGTTTATGGACAAAGGATTAGAAAAATCTCACATACCTTTGTGACGATTGAATTAATTGACCGCAAGGATCTTGTCTCACTATCTCACGTTCCAAGATGGAGAATTGCCGTGAAACAAGATCGTTGTTTATTGTCACGATCACACCAAGAACCACTCGTTGATTCAAGGCTATGTCTCTACAATTTTTAGGATGAGAGAGTGGGCTCTTTTTCAAAAACCTAAGGAAACTTTTTCCTTCTATTTTGTCTCTACAAAATCCGCCACCCTAAGGAAAGTGTGATCTCTTTTTTCTTTTCTCCAAAAGACTCTCTACCTAGGGTTTTCAATAATATCCTTATATAGGAGAAAATTCAAAAACTCAAACCCTAAATGGGATTTTCAATTTCTCCTTAACCCTAGGATTGAAATCCGAAAATCCCTACATGGCTTAGGGATTTCCGAATTTCCTTCCCTATTTTTTGAGCAAAATCAGAAATCCCCTTAAGGCAAGGGATTTCCGAATTTTCCCAAAATAAAATCTCACTTTTCTTTTCCTTTAGTTGCCAAATTAAAACCATGTTTAAATTTCATTTTGAATTTTAAATTAATCTCCATTAATTTCAAAATTCAAAACTCATTCTTTTTATTTTTTCAATTATCAAATAAATGAAAAATAACACAATGAATTTAAACATAATTATCAGTTTCTTTTTCCCATTTATTAGAGCTAGCCTTGAGACCGAATGGACCCACATGAACAAAGCTATGGAATTACAATATTCGAATAACTCATCCCTATAAGTTATCGACATATTTAATTCCGACATCGCATAACTCCACTAAAAGTTCGATGCCGAATAATCTCTCGATTCATGTGCTAATTTTTCTTTTGGTGTTGATACAATTTATCACACGGTCCACAAAGTAAATGCATTATTATCCTTCAGAAATATCGGTGATCGAATGGTGTATATAATATTACCGCTTTACCATTCTAATCATTATTTCCTCAACTCCTTTATATGACTGTGAATAAGAAAGACAAACGTTCGTAAGATGTCTCGCACATGTTACGATGTCTTAATCAATGAATATCATCATTGAATACCAGGCCTGGTTTATTTATTCACACACCCGTCAATAAAGCATGAGGTGATATTATTTTTACGAATTCCATATCTGTGAATCACATAACTCCAACTTAATATTGTCATGATCCCAATGACCGAGATGTCGTTCAATAACTGTGAACTAATCTCATTGGCGAATCAAAGATCATGAGATACTAAGTTGAGCTACGCATTCACTTCGTGGATTAAGATAATTATACAAATATACTTAAGTTGTGATGATTAGGTTTAGAGTTGTGTAAACGGTTTTACTCTAACCTAATCAATCACATGGTCTATTCAACATGTTGCGAGCATGTCTAGATCAACCACGAGTCCAACTCCCATGCCCCGAGACCAAGCATCACATGGTTCGATCTAATCATAATCGGATTCGATTGCCCAATCAATCCTAAGACTGCGAATATCTATTTTAAACTGTATCCGAAGAGTTTGTCCGGCAGGTTCCCCGACTCTTCTTTCGTTGGTAACAGTTTATGGACTAAGCAATATCATAAACACTCTTGAGTATGTGTCAAAACATAACTTTATCTTATTTTATAAAATCAGCAAAATAATAATGTCTTACATTTGTCATTTCATAAATAACAAATTACATCCCACTTTATGGACACATTTCCAACAAACACAGACTCGGATGTTGACTCTCAAAATCCACGTATGACTCATAGTCAAAGTCTATGTATCCAGTGAGAGACAACTCTTTCACTGACTAAACTATCTTATAGTTTCTTTATTTTCCTTATATACTTAAGGATACACTACACGACTACTCAAGATCAAATCTTGAGTTCAACTGACAACGACTAACTACTCCCACTGAATATCATATATTCAGGCTTGTGAAGAATAAGAACATCTTCTTTTCTTTCATTTGAAACATCTTGGTTTTGATCAAATCCATAAGACTTTAATAGCCTCATCAAACCTGATATTTCATGATCTAGAAGTTTGCTTCAATCCATAAATGGATCTCTACAGTTTGCAGACTTTCTGCTCTAGGCCTTTCTCTATGTAACCCTCTGGCTGATCGATATAGATGGTTCCCTCAAGATAGCCATTCAGAAAAGCTGTCTTGACATCCATCTGCCATATCTCATATTCAAAATATGTTGTTATGGCTAAGAGTATTCGGATGGACTTAAGCATGGCTTCCGGTGAGAGAGTTTCCTCATAGTCAACTCCCTCTTTATGGGTGTAACCCTTAACCACTAGCCTTGCTTTATAAGTCTCTACTTTTCCATCTGCTTATCTTATTCTCTTGAAGATCCACTTGCATGCAATGCATTTTACCCCTTCGGGTAGATCTACAAGTTGCCAGACTGAGTTAGAGTACATGGACTCTAGCTCGAGTTTCATAGATGCTTGCCACTTTTCCTTATCAAATTATCCAACGTAGCCTTAAAGGTCAACGGATCCTCCTTACCATCATCAGCAGTGATGATATGTGTTTCCTCAGTATACCGGTCAGGTAACTTGCTTACCCTCCCACTACAACGAGGTGCCACTAGAGTTTGATTAGGAATTGTGATCATTCTTAGCGTTCAACAACTCTTGTCGGTTATGGTCCAATCTTATTGGAGAGTAACTTTTCCAGAACTTTGCTTCTAGGCTTGAAAACTATCATATAGTCATGCTCTAGAAACGTGGCATTTGTCGATACAATTACCTTTGATTCTTATGACTATATAAAATAATCATTCTTTTGTCCCCATTGCATATCCCATAAACATGCATATTTTCGATCTTGGTTCCAACTTCCCAGTCTATAGTTTCATCACATGAGCCAGACACCCCTTATGCGAATATGCTTCAAAACTAGCTTTCGACCATTCCACAACTTTAGGGGTGTCTTTGGTATAGACTTAGATGGTACTAGATTCAAAATATACATGGTGGTTCTTAGGGCATAATCCCAGAACGAAGCAGGAAGTGAAGAATAACTTAACATTGATCTTATCATGTTGAGCAAAGTCTCGATTTCTCATTTCGGCTACACCATTCTCATTGTGGTGTACCGGTGTAGTCAATTGGGATACCACACCTTCTTCAATCAAGAAATTCTAAAACTCTTAGTCTAGGTATTCATCCCTCAATCTAATTGAAGTGTCTTGATTGTTTTACCTAACTGTTTTTCAACTTTTGCTCGAATTTTCTAAACTTTCTAAAAGTTTCGATTTCTGTTGCATTAGGTAAACATTGTTGGGAATAGTGTCCTGAAAGCATGAGATGTAAAAGGATATTTATTATTTATTTAATAAAATAGTTTATTCATCATTTTATGTGCATATATTTATGAATATTTTATGAATATCAAATAAAATTCCTTGATTATTTATGTAACCTTAAACATAGTATATAAGTGTTATATACAAGAGGATAATGTTTAAGGATAATAATCAAAAGTAATCGTTCATAATGAATTTAATTAAAGTTTGGAATCTTTAATTAAAACATTATTAATACATGTCATTCCCATTTAGAATGGAACGGTGTTATCCGTCTTCATTAATATGGCGAGATATTGAATGAGTGTATTTCGCATAATGAGATTATGTGGAACATGGACGCAGACACAATATGAATTTCTAATAATTTCCGTTAAGCATAGAAATTCTAATTGAGTCTACCGATGGTCATATATAGAATGATCTTAATCCCGAGTTCTTAACAAACTCCTATTTATGGATTTATGTCTTTTGATTTACTTTCTATGTGGATTCCAAAACCCTGAATCCTATTCCTTGTATTTTGGAGACATAATGAAATAGGTAGCTGGGAATGTTATTATACGAGATGGAATCCATTCCTTCTTGAGAGAAGCAGATAAATAATTCTCTTGAGTGTTGATTCGGTACTTGGATTAGTAAGAGCGCCTGGGTTCATGAATTTGTTTTATGAATCACTATCCATTAGAGAATCAATGGTACTCAAGGATAAAGATGTAATTAGAGAGGTTAACGGATTCTACCCGACTCTAATTATGAATTATTTATGGAGGATCGATCTATATGCAATGACTATATCAAATGGACACTTCACGCTTTAGAAGTAATTAATGTCTATAATTCCGAGAGTGCAATTCCAAGTTTATAGTGGAGTAACTATTGAATTAATAGAATTAATTAATTAATTAAAGTGTTTAATTAATTATTAATTTTATTGGAGCTCGAATTATAGGTCCATTAGTCCCCGCGTCGTCCTTGTAATTCTACCGCATACACAAAGGGCAAAATGGGAATTTTAGAATTACGGAATTCTAAAATTAAATACTCGAAGAATAATTAATTGAGAATTAATTATTATTTAAATAATGAGATTATTTAAATTTGAATTTGAACATATCTAGATTTATCCATTTAAACTTATTTGATAAGTTGTTCAATTTAGAATTCAAATTAATTTAACTTTGACTTAAATTCGAATTTGAATATGAATTAAAATTGGACTACTGGATAATGGATAAAATATCTTCCTTCCTTATCTTATTTAGGTGCCACACACCTAAGGGATAAGGGGAAGGGATTTTTTGTTCCAAATTCAAAATTGGAGATAAGGATTTGATCCTATTTTGAAGTTTGACTTCTTCTCTTTAAATATGAGATAAATGAAAAATTGTGAGACAATTTTGAAACAACTTTCAGCCCTAGTTTCCCTAGTGTGGCCGAAATTTCTCATAGCTAAGAGAGAGAAAATATTTTTCTCCAAAAAAAATTCCACATCGTGCATGCGTTGGTGTTTGTGGAAATTCGAGTGTTTTAGAAACCGTTTTTGTCTCACGTGTGCCCACACACACGCTCTACGTGGAATCAAGGAATTGACGTGGAAGACTTTGGTGTTCTAAACACAAAAGCTTGGAGCTAGGACTGTTCGTGGTCAAAGAAAATCAAGATATCATCCGAGTCGGCTACAAGGTATTTTTTTTTCAAGTTGATCCTTGAATCTTATAAATTAATGAGATTAATTTATTGGTGCATAAATTAATATAATCTATAGAGTATCTCAAAAGTTTTATGAAAATTTTTGTTATACACGATCCGCCTTTCCGCTGCGTTTTCGCCGCCGAATTCGATTCGGCAACCAACAAAGATAACCATATCTTGAATAATCATCAATGAAAATGATGAAATATTTGTAACCTCCTTTGTCTTGGACGTTTAACGGTCCATATACATCTGAATCTATTAGCTGAAGAGGTTATGTGGCTCTTTCTCCTTTCGTCATGGAAGGCCTGTGGTCATTTTGCCTCCCAGACAAGATTCATAAGCTGGACGCTCACTAACTTTTAGTTCGCGTAAAGGACCATCCTTTACCAGTCTTTAAATCGTGTTTAGGCTAATATGACCAAGTCTAAGATGCCACATATATGTGTTATTTATCATGAGAGATCCTTTGCTCCTTATTCTTAAGTTTTGGCAACTTTTGAACTTTTCAATATTTTGCAGTGAGCTAGGCATCGGTTTCAACGGTATAAACCATTTTCCAAATATCCAGAACATATATCAGAACCATTCCGAAAGATGTGGACTAGATTTTTATTTAAAAGCAATTGTTCAAATAATTTGGAATTAGAAATCAAATTTCTTTTATGCTTGGTGGGAAATAAACATTGTTCACAACAAGATATTTCCAAAATTGAAGTCTAACTTCTCCCACTGCCTTTTGCCAATATCCTCGTGGTATTCCCACTTTCATCGTGTAGTCCCTGATGGCAAGTTCTTCGTAAGAACTAATATTTTGCAAAGAAAACCAAAACATGATTAGTTGCTCCCGAATCAACTATCCAGGACGAGGAATCACCCTCCACTAAAGATGTTTTTAGAATTAGTAAATCTTATTTACTTTGATTCATTTTCTTTGTCTAGGTGGAAACAATTTCCATTTAAGCGCTAAAACTTAATAAAGAAAACAAACATGATTAGTTATTCCTGAATCAACTATTCAGGATAAGGAATCATCCTTTTTACTAAACATGTTTTAAGAACTAGCAAATCATATTTGCTTGAGTTCCTTTCTTTATTTCGGTGGAAACGACTTTCCTTGTAAGAACTAAGACTTAATGAAGAAAACAAACATGTGTAGCAACTCCCGAATCTACTATCCAAGAATAAGGAATTACCCTTTTTACTAAACATGTTTCTAGAACTAGCAAATCGTATTTGCTTGATTCCTTTTCCTTTATTTTATTGGAAACGACTTTCCTTTTGTCTTTTACTTAGGCCTTTATAGTATTTAGCCAACCCTTTTGTTTTATGGATTTTCAGATACGGTATCTGATGACTGCATTATCTCATAAGCTGTCTCCATGCCTTCATACTTCTTGTGAATTACCACGCACAATCTTAGCTAACAGTTAGCTACTGTGTTTTCGTTAAGGACAAGAGGACAATCCTCCATTTGGGACAAACTTATATTCATCACATGAATGTAAGTTGTTAACGTTACTTTACCACTCGCATAGTTTATCTCTAGTCAGTGTTTCAGTTTTGTATAGTGAGATTATAGGATTTGACATATTGCTGGAAATAAGTAGAATATTCATCTAATCAATTTATGTGCATGAATATCAAAACATGTGAATTTAGGCACAATTAAATATGATGCATGATGCACCTGAAAAATACATAAATCATGTTTTAATTTTAGGTGCCAACGATAATCCAATTTACCACAAATAAAGTGTACCTTTGGGTAGTCAAATTATTTGCAAATTGAACCGAGACCCTCTCGCTTAATAAATATAGTCAAAATATCTCATATTTTCATATTTATTAACTACCGTTATTTTAGTCAAAATATAACCAACAAAATTTGATTATATCTTTATGAGTGTAAACCACCGTTTCAGATCCCATAGACTTAACTCCGGATTGCTACCTTTGGGTAGTCAATTCGAAAATACATCCTGAAATCCTATCTCTAGGAAGCCAACCTTGTGATTGATCCGGCAAGAACACTCTCCTTTAGGAGGGCGATTCAATGTCGCCACAAAGCCCCTTTCCGGATCTCACGGTGTTGTGCTAACGGCGGAGACTAGTGGGTCGTATTGTCAAACAACCCTCTCCCACTCATTATTTTGCAAACATGTATTTTGTTTGAAAAAACATCTCATGATTTTCAAATCGAAAAATAAACAATTTATTTTTCGGATATGTGAAATTCAAAAAATTTAACTTTTAAATTCAATTTCACATGTAACATTATTTTGCAAATCAATTTTGCAACTTAAATCAATTTAATTATATTAAATCGATTTTCAGCGCAGGGTTCTTATTTTTATTTTATTTTTCTAAAACACTTTTATAATAAATAAAATAAACAATAAAAATTGCGCGTGTATGCATGGCGTGTTATAAAAACATATGAGTAGGCACATTATATCTACATGGCATGTTATATGCATGGACATATATAATATATAATTATCAACATAAAATATAAATATATGCAATCAACTATTGAGATGGATTTGACCGGGTCCCATGGAAAAATAAATTACAACTCAATCGAATCGAATAAATAAATAATTACAATAATTATATTCTTCCGTTACATCAACGGGTCTTCGATTCTTGAATTCTTTATTCTTCGGCTTCATTCTTTGTCTCCGGGTTGGATTTCACCTTCCTTGGGATCCAGAACTTTTCCGGGCTTGTCGGCATGCTTCACGAGGGTTTTGAAACCTTGGGCCCGCTTCGGGATCAAATCCCGAACTTGGGCCGCCAGGCCTGTGCTTGGGCGGCGGCCTGGCCGCCTGGGCAGCGTTTACGAACTTTCCGGGCACTTTTTCTGGGCTTCTTTGAAGGCTTCAAACATGATCTTCAAGGCCTCCTTCTTGATTCAAAATCAAAAACCCTAATTCTACCCAAATCCTAGAATTACAATAATTTTAATCCCGAATTAAATTACAAATAATTTATTAACGAATGAATATAACCGATCCATGGAACCATATAATTAATGACTAAATCCATCATCCATACATTCATCATCATGAATAAAAATAAACATCCATAAATGCAAGTGCCTACTCATCACATACATACATAATTAAATATCACATATTTAATATCAATTATGATTATCAAATAATCGAAGCATAAATTAATATTGTCTATAGACCGCTCTGATACCAATTGTTGGTTCTCGAATCGAATTCGGATGCGGAAGCGCAGCGGAAAGGCGGATCGTGTATAACAAAAATTTTCATAAAACCTTTGAGATACTCTATAGATTATATTAATTTATGCACGAATAAATTAATCTCATTAATTCATTTATTAAGAACTCAATTCGGAAAAATACTTGGAGGCCGACTCGGTTGATAACTTGAGTTCTTTGACCTCGAACAATCCTTGCTCCAAAGCTTTGTGTTTAGAAAACCAATGTCTTCCACGTCAATTCCTAGAATCCACGAAGACGTGTGTGTGGGCACACATGAGGCAAAACAGGTTACAATAAACACTCGAATTTCCACAAACACGAACGCATGCACAATGTGGAATTTTTGGAGAAAAACATTTTTCCTTCCTCTCTACTTGAGAATTTCGCCACTAATCCCATTAGGGCTGAAAAATTGCTTCAAAAATTACTCTAGAGAAATTTCGCCACCTCTAAAACTAGGGCAAAAAGGCATTCCGAAAATTGTCTCAAAAATAGTATTTAGAGAGTAGAAGTCAAACTTCTAAAAGGAATCCAATCTCTATCTCTAAGATAAAGCTTGTTAATTATCTCCTATTTGAATTTAGAACAAAAAATCCCTTCCCTTTATCCTTAGGTGGCCGGCCACACTAGTAGGGTTTATCCCTATGTGTGGCACCTATTATAGATAAGGAAGGAAGATATTTTATCCTTTATCCAAAGTAGTCTAATTTTAATTCTAATTCAAATTCAATTTAAGTCAAACTTAAATTAATTTGAATTCTAAATTGAACAACTTATCAAATAAGTTTAAATGGATAAATCTAGATGTGTTCAAATTCAAATTTAAATAATCACATTATTTAAATAATAATTAATTCTCAATTAATTATTTCTTAGTGTTTAATTTTAGAATCCCATAATTCTAAAATTCCCATTTTGTCCTCCTCGTGTCCGGTAGAATTACTAGGACGACGCTGGGACTAATGGACCTATAATCACGAGCTCCAATAGAATTAATAATCAATTAAACACTTTAATTAATTAATTAATTCTATTAATTCCAATAGTTACTCCACTATAAACTTGGAATTGCACTCTCAAAATTATAGATATAAATTACTTCTAAACCGTGAAGTGTCCATTTGATATAGTCATTGCATATAGATCAATCCTCCATAAATAATTCATAATTAGAGCCGGTAGAATCTGCTAACCTCTCTAATTATATCTTTATCCTTGAGTACCATTGATTCTCTAATGGACAAAGATTCATAAAACACATTCATGAATCGAGCTCCCACTTTGGTCTAAGTACCGAATCAACCCTCAAGAGAATTATTTATCTACTTCTTTCTCAAGAAGGAATGGATTCCATCTTGTATAATAACATTCTCAGCTACCTACTTCATCATGTCTCCAAAATACAAGGACTAGGATTCAGGGTCTCGGAATCCGTGCATCGAGTAAATCAAAAGACACAAATCCATAAATAGGAGTCTCATTAAGAACTCGTGGTTAAGATCATTCTATATATGACCATCGATAGACTCAATTAGAATTTCATACTTGACGGAAATTATTAGAAATTCATATTGTGTCTGTGTCCTTGTTCCACATAATCTCATTATGCGAAATACACTCATTCAATATCTCAACATATTAACAAAGTCGGATAACACTGCTCCATTCTAAATGGGAATGACATGTATTAAAATGTTTTAATTAAAGATTCCAAACTTTAATTAAATTCATTATGAACATTGCTTTTTTGATTATTATCCTTAAACATTATCCTCTCGTATATAACACTTATATACAATGTTTAAGGTTACATAAATAATCATGGAATTTTCATTGATATTCATAAAATATTCATAAATATATGCACATAAAATAATGAATAAGCTCTTTTATTAAATAAATAATAAATATCCT
Organism: Morus alba; assembly: GCA_012066045.3. Lineage (NCBI taxonomy): Eukaryota > Viridiplantae > Streptophyta > Magnoliopsida > Rosales > Moraceae > Morus > Morus alba. The sequence goes on along the minus strand of CP050225.2, from coordinate 11,526,501 downwards.
ATTACATCTCATGCTTCTAGGACACCATTCCCAACATAGAGATGGCGTTAACTTCCTTGATATTTTGACCTTCAAAGTTTGAAGTTTGAGCCATGTGTTGTCCCCTCAAATTGGACTGGGCTTGTGATGGAAATCTACCGCGCTCCTGAATGGTTAAAGCTTCTGTCAGCTTTGTGATCTGACTTTTGATTTCCTTGTTCTCTTCCACCAGCTGTGTGAGAATTGAATCAACCCTTTGATTCATCTTATTTTGCGCGTCCATAAAAGCTTTTAGGGTATCCTCTAGAGAATTCCCTTTTGGCTGTATGTTATTCTGAGGCGCAAAATATGTCCTTGGCGGTTGAGATTGTTGCTCTGATCTCCATTGCCCTCCAGATGATTGTGCATGTTGGTTCGGATCTCTCCAACTGAAGTTTGGGTGGTTTTTCCAACCAGGATTGTAAGTCTCCGAGAAAGGTGCATATGGTTTTGCGTATACGCCCAAAGCATTGCACTGTTCCTCATATACCCCTCTCATTTCACTTAAAGTATGGCAATCCTGAACTAGATGGCCCTCTCCACCACAAACGAAACAGGGCATATGTGCCTCTATTCTTGCCACCATGTGGGGTCCTTTACTATCTTTGCCTTTGAGGGCTTCGATTTGCTTCGTTAAAGCTTCAACTTGGGCCTTGAGGCTGTTCTCTTCCCTTAATTGATAAACTCCGACTGGTCGGGACCTACTGGTGTTCTCAGTAGCACTTGGTCCAGTCCAAGTATGAGCTTTCTCAACTAACTCATTCAAGTACTCGATAGCTTCGTCAGGATCCTTTTGTAGAAAATCCCCATTGCACATCATCTCGACAAATTGGCGCTCTCGGATTGTGAGTCCATTGTAGAAATAGCTTATGAGGCGCCAACTTTCATATCCATGGTGGGGACACAGATTTAACAGATCTTTAAAATGCTCCCAAGCTTGATAGAGAGTTTCATTTTCCTTCTGAGTGAAATTTGAGATATGTCGTTTCAAATTATTGGTCTTATGGTGTGGGAAATACTTGTTGAAGAATGTCGTTGTCATTTCTTCCCACGTACCAATAGACCTGGGCCTAAGAGAATACAGCCAGCTTTTGGCCTTGTCCTTCAGAGAGAAAGGGAAAAACTTCAATCTGACGGTGTTTGCGGCCTCAGCATGGCTGTGAAAGTTGGCCACCACCTCTTCAAACTCCCGGATGTGTACATATGGGTTCTCATTCTCTAACCCGTCAAAAGTTGGGAGAAGTGCAATCATGCCCGGCTTGAAATCGATAGGCGGTGCATTCGGTGGGAACATGATGCAAGATGGGGTGGCCGTACGCGTTGGGTGTAGGTAATCTTGCAACGTCCTAGGCTGAACTTCCTCGTGTTGTGCCATTGCAAATAGATTTTGAAGTGCGAATTCCAACGACGAGTGTGAAGATGGAGGCGTAGAAGACGAGTGGAATAGAATTTCACTAGGGGTTTCTAAATCTGGACGTTGAGCAAATCTCCCTAGTTAGTCTCTATACCGATGCATTCACCCTAAGCGGCTCTTTTTTTATTTATTTTTAAAATTTTTTTTTTTTTTTTTTTTTTTTACTTTTAATCAAAAAGAAAGTAATTGTATAGTAACGTGAATTGTAACCACCGAGAGTGCTCCTAAGAAAGACTATAGCTCTTGGCTCAATGAATAGTCTCCTAGACAGAAAGAACGCGTTCCGGGAAAGATTGGTGGGGGCGAGGCCCGCTTAAGTACCAACTTTCCTAGACAGAACTCTCGGATTATACTTTCCACGTAACCACACAATTATTCTCAAAATCAATTATTAAATTTTATTGAGTAAATTATGAATTGTAATCTAATTAATAGAAACTATTCCTAAAGTCAAAAGCCTAAATCTACCAAATTATGAAAATCCTAGATTAGGAATCTAAATTAGTCAATTAATTACCATCTTAATTAATGAAACTATAAAAGGAAAAATTAAATTAGGCAACAATTAAAATATACAAATGAGGAAACAAAATAAAATCCTAATTTACCAAAAAAAAAATTACAAAATCAAATCACAATTAATTCCAAAACACAAATCTTAAAAGTGTGAGATTGTTTTTTTTTTTTTTCAACCTAAACTACGGATAATAAAAAAAATGATAAAAGAAACTTTTTTTTTTTTTTTTTTTTTTTCGATTAATGGACGACAACAGAAAAAGAAAAAAAAAAAATGTAACAACTTGAACAAAAGCACGTAAACTTGCAGGCTCGAGCCAATTTTTTTTTTTTTTTTTTTTTTTTTTTTTTTTTAAGGCTAAAACCAAATCACGCAAATCAGGAAAGAGAAATTGAGTAAAATAAAAAAAAATAAATTCACTTACCTCTTTGGCTCAAAAATCTACTGATCAGTCTTGTTAGTAGCACCTCCCCGGCAACGGCGCCAAAATTTGATTAACGCCCAAAAGTGATGTTCACAAGCGGTCAATTGTAGCACAGAAGGGCGGTCGTATCCACAGAGAGATAACAAAATAACAAGAATGATTAGCAGAATAAAAGCGTTAGAGAAAAGTGAATTAAAGAAAAAGAAGAGTTTTTGAGATTTTTGTTGCAAATAAAATAGAAATGAGGGAATTTGTATGAAGAAAATTCAATAATAAAAGCGGTAAGGTGTCGAGAATCCCTAATGTTTCGTTCACCAATTCCAGTTTTGATTCACAAAATAAAATAACTGAATAAATTAAATCTTTATGTTGACTCTGGAAATATTATTATTACAAGTTATCTAAAATCGACAATATATCAATCTGATAATATTGCAGTAAAAGACAATTTGCAAAATAATTTGAATAACAAAACATTGCAGACAGAATTACATAAGAAAAGCGTGACTGAACTTATATAAAAATTGGCACACAATATTTTGAAAAGTAATAGAAAAATAGATGAGATTTAATTCATTCAGATGTTGAACTTTACAGCACAAGTAATCAAAACCTCGAATTGGGTCACTCAACAGAAGTTCATCTCTAACCTCACCAATAAAACTCTAGCCTATCTTGCAAAACATTCTCACAAGTTCTAGAGAGAAAATATGAGACTGATGGCAAGACGATAGAAAACTGAATATTAAAAACCTCCTTAAACCTTAGGCCAACCCCTCTATTTATAGTGTTCAGAGGTTACCTATCAAATAAGAAAATAAATTGTAAAACTAGAAAATTACAAAAGAAAAGGAAACAAAATAAAATTACATATAAATTAGGAGAAATCACATATTTAATTTGGGGAAGAAATCCAGTAATTTGTTCTGATTTTTGGGGGAAGAAATTCGGATTCAGCAACTGGACGGCACGTGTCAAAGCGCGGTTGGAGGAGAGGACAAGAACGCCACGTGTCGAGAGCGGAGTGGAAGAAACGGGCTGGCACTGGTCAGAGCGAACACCAGCTGTCGCGCGCGGAGAAAAACTGGGCCTGGCACGCTGTCACGCGGGACCCACCTAGGCAAGCTGTCACGCACGGAGAGGCGGACCGGCTGTCGGCTGCAGACGCGGGACCCACGCGAATTAAGCCTTGGACGCGCGCTGGTGTTGGCGTGGAGGGAACGCACTCTCTGAGTGGGGTGTGATGGTGACGCGCGAGGCGCGAGAAGGCAGAAGAACGGATGCGGATTTCCGCACTGACTGATGGGGCCCACGGCTGAAAAACTTGGCTTGGCTCGGCTTTGCTGAGAGGTTGGGCTCGGCTTGCCTGAGAACATGGCTTTCATGGCTTATTTTTGTGTAGCTTTTCACACTGCTTTTTATCTGTAAATAATTAAGCAAAAACTAGACAAATTTCGATTAAAAATATTATGAATAAAAATAATGGAATTGTTTAATTAAAGCTTTAATATTTTAATATTATATAAATCAAAAGCAGTATCTAAGGTACATTTTCATGCACTAATCACAACTTTAAACCTTTTAAAATTTTGTAGAATTTGTCTGCATGTTGGTATCCATTGCCTAATCCCTCTACTGTACGCGTCCTCCAATTGCCAAGTCCGTCATGAGTTGTAGATAATTTACCTACAGTATGAACAAACTTTATGAGCTGAAGCTTAGCGAGTACAAATATTCCTCACAAAATCATTCTCAAAACATAGCATGACCATTTACGCTTCATTATGGATTGTCCATTTATGCTTTATTATGGATGATCCATTTATTCTTATTTAAAATATATCCATTTTATTGTTTGCCCTGTGCACATACCAAGTGTGCGTGATCATGAGAAATCGGGGGAGCGACCCAAACCTTTAATCCGACTGTCTCAAGATGCATTTCTTTTTTCCTACGTGCCAATAAAATCAGTTCCAAAAACTCCTCACAAGTTGTGGACGGGCATGAAGACATTCTTGAATCATATTCGCATATGGGGATGTCTTGCACATGTCCTGGAGAAGGAAGCGATCAAGTTGGAAGCACATTCAGAAGTGTGCATTTTTATGGGTTATCTAAGAGGGACAAAAGGGGGTTATTTCTATAACCCTAAGAAATAAAAAGGGGGCAACATTCCTTGAGGAAATTACATGAATGACTTTAAGCCTCATATCACACCGACAATTCCTTTAGAAATTGAACCAATCAAAGTAGAAAAGGAAACCCAAAAACAATCTAGGGAGTTTCGGCATAGTGGGAGGATTAGGCGTCAACCTGAGAGATTCATAGTTAATGGGAAAACTTTTTTAGTAGAATCTTTAGAACATGACAAGAATCCTTATACTCTTAAAGAAGCTATGGAGGATGTTGATGCAAAATTATGGATTGAAGCCATGGAAGCTGAGATAGAATCTATGGATTCTAATCAAGTCTAGGAACTTGTAGACCTTCCTGATGGGATTAAGCCCATTGGGTGTAACTAGGTCTACAAGAGAAAGAGAAATGCAGAAGGAGAGGTAGAAACCTCTAAGGCTAGACTGGCAGTTAAGGGATATACGTAAAAGGAGGGAATTGATTACGAGGAAACCTTTTTGCATGTCGCCATGCTTAAGTCCATCCACATTCTTTTATCTATTGCGGCTGTTCTTGAGTACGAGATCTGGCAAATGGATGTCAAGACAGTGTTCTTGAATGACCATCTTGAGAAAAGTATCTATATGGTACAAATAGAGGGCTTTGAGGGTAAGGGCCAAGAGGGTAAAATTTGTAAGTTGCTCAAATCTATTTATGGACTAAAACAAGCTTCCCATTCTTGGAATAAAATATTTGATGTCAAGACTTATGGATTCCAACAGAATATTGTTGAACCTTGCGTTTATAAGCATATTCAAGATGAGAAAGTGGTTTTTCTACTGTTATATGTTGATTACATTCTACTCAATGGGAGGTTAGTAGCCTCATGTATATAATGCTTTACACATGACCAGACATTTGCCATATTATAAGTCAATATCAATCGAATCCAAGACCTAACCACTGGGTAGTAGTTAAGCATATATTCAAGTACCTTAGGAGGACTTAGAATCATATGCTAGTATTTTTTAGGGAAGATTTGATACCTCTAGGATATACAAACTCAGATTTTCAATCTTGTTTGGATTCGAGGAAATCGACTTTGGGATCTGTCTTTACTCTGGGAGGTGGTGCTATCGTTTGGAGGAGTGTCAAGCAAACTTACGCTGCTGACTCAACAATGGAAGCATCCATCTGAGTATGTGGCAGCTAGTGATGCTTCGAAAGAAGTGTGGCTCCACAAGTTTTTGATGGATATTGAGGTAGTTGCTGGTGTGGATAAGCCATTGAGACTGCACCGTGATAAATATCGGATCAATAATAAAGAGGAAATATCCCAAGAAGCCAATATGGAAACAAGGAAAGGGAAAGTCAATTGAAGGAAAATGGAAACTATCCAATCTGAGAGAAAAGGAAACTAGAAGGCCATCTTCTATAAATAGGGGATGAGAATCATGGCCAAGAAATTCTTGATTCCTCATATTATGCTCATAGTATCTCTCCTCCTTCTTCTCCAATTCTCACAAAAGCATTGTAATTGTATTATTTTCATTACATAGTGAAACCCCTGAGACCCTATAGTAGACGTACCCAGAAATTATCAGGCGAACCACTATATATCCCTATGAATTTATTTTTCAGCACTTTATATTCTCGTTTTAGCGATATATCAACTCAAATTAATCTAAATCGACTCACCGATACGATCGAGTTCCGGAAGCGACCATTAGCACTCTAAATAAATTTAATTGTAGAATCTGACCTCTGCACACCAGAAATATGTGCACACCAGAAATATGTAAAGTCGTTAATAACACCCCTAAATTAATATAACTTCATAAATTCTTGATTAACTATTGATTGGATTAACTTGCCCCTAACCTCTTAAAAAATTAGGGGACGAGGAGATAAAAAATCAAATATATAAATGCAAGTTCACTTAAAATTTATTGTTCAAAAGGCATTTATAAAAGTATAAATAGTGTCACATTATTATTTTGTTATTATTATAAATCAGGAGTATTTTTAAGTAAGATATGCACTTAAGGGAATGACATGAATTCAAAATTTAGAGAACATATTGAATTAGAAAAAAAAAAAAAAAAAAAAAAGGTAATCCGTACTTGTTTGAACAACAAAGTACTCCAATGAAATTATTAAAATATGGAGGTAAGCAATAAATTATGGAATTGTCTCCAATCCGGTACCAAATTGAAACGGTACATGTATATCTCTTTTAAAAATATATATTTTTTTCTCTTAAAATATGTATATTTGCTTTAAAACATGTATAATGTGAGGTGACACTTATAATTTATCTAAACACCTATGTACATATTTTCTTAAAAAAAAATATATATTTTTAAAAGAAATATACATGTGACGCTCCAATCGGATACCGGATCAAGACTTTACCATAAATTATAAGGCAACGGAATGATAATGTAACGACCCCTCACAGATTGTCACAGTTATCTTAACCTTCAAACATTTACCTCTTAAAGAATGTAGAAAATAGTTAAGTTCAAAACACTTTACTTTGAATGACTTAAAGAAAAGCCTAGATTTTTTTTTTCATATTTTAACTTTAAAAATTTTAACCTCATCAAAAATAAAAATAAAAATCTTTAGGTTCAACTCATTTATTAAAATCCATACCGTGAAATATACTTAAAAGAAAGTCTAAAATATTCTTCAAATCAAAACCACTATAAACCAAAGTTCTAAAACAATAAAAATAAAAGCTAAAAACTATGCTTAACATTAATCACTTTCATCTCATGATCGTTTCTCTCGTTTTCCTATTACGCATAGCTCGCATCCGCTCTAATATTCTCCATGGCTACATCTTACCTTTTAGATTGTCTGCAATATGAAATAACTTATATAAGCAAGGGCTTAGTAAGACACTTAATTCTCACAAATGTAAATAAACATTTTTATTCATCAACAATAAATGTCATCATGAGAATAATTATTTTTGAACATATTTTAAACTTTAAAATCCATCATATATTGGGATCGACGTTATACCATCATAGTTCGCTAGCCATGGAAAGCATGGGGCAGCAAATCTCATACCAACCGTGACAATAAGACCGCTCACCAAATACCATCAAAGGTGTACAATGCTATTTAAAAACATAAAAATACATATATACATTTTTCTTCAAAACGTCATCATATGAGAAATAGTAAAGGTGTCATATACTTCTCAAATTTTCAATTCATGTTGTAGGTGAGAGTGTACTTACATGAGCGTCTTACTTAACTTTTTAAAATTTCACAACGGTGACGCGATGAATGAGGTCCTCAGGTGCTCGCCTCTAAAACCGTTCATGTCATAAATCATAAATAAGATTACTAAAAAGCTTTAATAACTCATCAAATACATTGATCACGTTAAAACAACATCTAATATACCATTATCACCATTCATTAACATCAAGACATAAAAAATCCCAATAATTACACCAATTTTCTAAATCTTACAAAAATTGACAGCCTGACCTTTATCTTGTTTAAAATTCATAACAAATCATCAAAAACTCAAAATGATCTGAAACTGATGCCAAATGAAAATAGATATCAAGATCTTTCTAACAATACCTTATTTGTTAAAAACGGAGTTCGTTTGGTCCCTCAAATACTATTTAAACCCATATAATATTAGTTGGAAAATTCCAGCACAGTAAACTTTGAAAATACCAAAATAAATTCATTAAAGATAAAATCAATTCTAACCATATGTATACTTTAACCAGCCCTAAGACATGGGCCTAAAACATTCAAATTACACATTCTATAAAAATTCTCATGCCAAAGCGAACTAGAAACATCAATATGACCATAAAAATTCACATATCTTGCAACTCGAATCCAAAAACAATATGCTAACTCATGTTTATATGAAATCATAATTTATAACATAAAAAGGAAACAACAATATAAGAAAATAACATAACTCCTAGCATGCATCTCTAGAATTTATCAAATTATAAAGACACCAAAATACCCAAAACAACCAAAACAATAACCGTGTCATACATGATTATCCCAAAATAAAACATACGGCCATGAACATTAAAACCTCACCTAAATCACATATATCATCCCTCAATCTTCAACCAAAGAAAATTATTCATCAGCTCCTTAAACCAACACCCAACAACAAATACCCATGAATACTAAATTAGAGATAGAACATACCTTGAAATCTTCTTGATTGTGGCTTAGAAGAACCAAAGGTTTACAAAAAGGGGTTAAAATAATGGAGGTTTAATGGCTGATCTTGGAGGCTCTCTGTTGTGGTGTTCTTGGACGTGAAAGAAAGAAGGAGAAAGAGGGGAAGAGAGAGTAAGAGCTTGAAAATGTTTATTAGCTCATAAATCATATAAAATTAAAAGGGATTAATTTGATATTAATTAGGGATTAATTTTGTGATTAAATCACCCCTTAACTGGGGGAATGGCTGTCATTATGGTGTAAAATTGTGTTGAAGACAAATAAAAGAGTTAGGTCAACTTCTAGAATTTTCGTTCTTGTTTGCGAGCAGTAACTTGGTCGGAGACTGTTGGATATCCGGATGGTATATTGGCCACATTTTCTTACTCTGATGTCCGATTTACGCAAATGAGAAGGCGTTGGAAAGGTTATGAAAAGCTCTACAGTTTTGTATAAACTAATGGAATAATTTCAGAATTTTAAAGGTCCAAAATAGAGCTGAAAATTAAAGTCATAAAAACGGTTCTTTTGTCTAAAAAAAAAAAAATTAAGAAAAAACTTAGAATTTTCTTAAGACACTTAATTCTATGCATTATAACATGAAGTACATCATATCATGAACATATATACATTTATCAAATCATAAGTAAAAAATTGAACACATATATAATTTCTATAAAATGACACGAACTTATTCTTAATACTTTGAATTCTCATCGCGTTCACTTATAAAATATAACTCAATATAATATTAACATTAATTAATTATAATACCATAATATTATTCAAGTTAATTCTTAACGTTTATTTTTAAGAATTTTGTCAATTAAAAAAATGGGTGTTACAGATAATTTATCATAATTATTTAGAACAATTAGTACAGTACATTCACTCTGAAAAGCAATACTTAAGGTCGAAGCTGTATTCTGCTTTTGTGAGCAGGCTTTATCCTGTTACTTTTTCTCACAGACCATTAAATGGACTTGATCACCGCCAAAGTCGAAAGCAATGCACTCTTCTTCTTCTTCTTCTTCTTCTTCTCCCTAACTTCTACTTTTTTATTATTATTTTCTTTTCCTATATTCAAGCTTTTGGCTGGTGTTTACCAGAACGGACGTAAATTTTGAAGATTACTTCCTTTCTCTGCTTCAATATCATGTGCATGTCGTCAACCTCGTTTGGTTGGTAAGCAAAAAAAAAAAAAAAAAAAAAAGGTACGATTCATAAACAAAAGTAAAGCTAGAATCATGATTTAATTTGTTTGTCTCGTTAATTTCTTTGTGGAGAAAGCTTGAAGAGAAAAACTGAATTAAGTGTTCATTGCTTTTCTTCCAATCTTAACTTGATCTTTCATATGTATTCTCTGTTTTTTTTTTTTTTTTGGCCAAAAAAAAATTCAAATTTTCTGCTTATACATCACTATTTTGTCTTGGTTGGAGTTATTTATTTATTTATTTATTTTTCTAGTTATAATCTGAATTTAAAAACTAGAGAACATATCTTTTACAAGTCTTTAATTTGTTTTTGTACAAATCATTCAGCAAAAAAGACAACATGGGGTTCTCATGCTTTGGCTTCGTGAGGTTCCTTTTCTGTTGCCACGTTGGAGATGATGAGGATTATGACCGTTATTACAGTTACAACAGTAGAGCAAACATAAACCATTATGATAGGATTAGCTCTCCTACTCCATCTAATAATCACAGCAACCAAGAAGATAAATCACAATATTTTCACCATAATTTGCTTTCACAGACAAAATTGAAGAAAGAAATTATAGTGTCTCATAATTCCAAAGTCTCAGATCTCTCTACTGGTTCTTCACACAATAATTCAATTAATCCATCTCAATCTTCTTCATATCTTGAATCCAAAACATCATCATCATCATCATCATCATCATCATCATCATCATTAGCATTATCTAAACCGTGTCATCAATCTTCTTCTGTAATTAGATCTTCATCACAATCTTCATTTAGACAACCCGAATCTTCCTCTTCTAGTACTCCATCTTCATCATCTCTTCAGCCTACAATATCCTCATCAAAATCATCACAAATAAGCCCATCTCCAGTGTTAGGAAACCCCCTTCTCACATCTTCAATATCTACAACTAAAGTGCCCCAAGAATCAAGTAATCATTTTAAATCAACCCTCAAAGCCTCAACCACTTCATCTAATCTACCTCACTCTTCTTTATCCCTTAAGCCCCTTCAATCTTCCTCTTTTAGTTCATCTTCGAAATCTTCACTCTCGCAATCTTCGACACCATTGACGAATCAATTACTCCATCCAATCAATCCATATCCACTTCATCCAAACAAATCCACCTCATCCGAACCCGCTCAACTTAGTCCACCCCCCCTTATTAGCCAATCCCTTAGCTACATCTTCATCCAAGTCATCACCTCAAGTTTCAACTAAGCCATCTCCACCTCAATCTTCACCAAACATTTCTTTCCAGAAGCTCCTTCCACACGATAAGCATACTTGGTCCAAAATAACCACTGAAAACAAAAACCAACAAGGTAAGTCGAATCAAGTTTGCGTAAAGAAAGATTCATTGCTTTCATCGCGAATGGTTCCTAAGCGTTCGCCTCTTAGTCCTACTAGTTCTTCATCCTTATCATCCCCGTCAAGTTCTTCAAATCCATCTTCCAAGAAGCTCCCTCCACCTTTTGACCCTACTCCATCTAAAGTTTCTGCAAAAGGAAGAATTTTAGAAGAGTGTGATGATTATGAATGGCTTGAAGACAGTAATTCTTTACCTTTGCACTTGATTCCCAAAGATATAAGAGATTGTATCGAGAATGGCATTGTGCCTGAAGTTCTTAATGAGCCTTTGTCTCGCTGGACATACAAGGATTACTTTGCTGCTCTGCTATATGCTGAACAGTACTATCATGAGGTATGCATATATATGGACAATGCCCTTCTAGAAAGTATCTCTATTTATTTAGTTTTTCGACACACAAAGTTATGTAAACGATTTCCCTAAAAACAAAAGGGTTTGGTGTAACTGACATATTGTTAATTTCTGTAACCGTTTACTTGTATATTTGGAAAGTTTAATGTAAAGTTCTTTTCGTTTCTATACATTTGCCTACATTGAACTGCAGAAATCGAAATTTTAAGCACCATGTGGGAAAGAAGGGTAGAGAAAAGGAACCTAATAATACTATATAGTACCATAGATTATATTAGTGAGACGATATTATGATCTGAAAATAGAAGTTGAAAGTTTATGGCCTGTCTATTATTCTTGTTTGAATCATTCTCTGTATGACATAACAAAATCTATTGCAAAATGTATGCTTTTTGGTATTCTCTGTGTTTTCTCTCCACCTCTTTTACCCACAAGCATTTAATTTAAAGTCATCATCCTTTTCCTATACAATGTGGAATCCAAAATTTGCAATGTTTTGTCTTGATTCCTGCTCTTACGATTTTGTTGGGAATCAGAAATGGAGCGATTTTGAGCTGGAGGACATGGCCTTGGAGTTTCAAGAAAAATCAATTTGTAAAAAACACAATAATCATCCAAATATCTATGAAAATGAAGAAAGGGATCATAAAATATTGGTGGCGTTTAAGATTAATTTGAAGCCTGATGAACGGCCCTTTCTTTTGTCAAGAGACTTGGTCTTTGTAAGATCCTCAGGTAGTACTGGAGTGAAGCAATTTGAGGTAACTTTCTTTCAACTTCCTTTGGTAAACTATGAACTCAATATAAGAAATCGGATTGTTACTTGTTCATATTACCTGAAAAAATGATTTCGTACGTAATTCAGGCGAATAACAGGCAACTTAGTCCAGCCACTTGTGTAGGGAATTCAGAATCCAATGCTTTTGGTGATTTACATTATCACCAGTTATCATGTGATAAAATTTTAAATGTGGAGTTTATCAATACCATTTTTTTTTTTTTTTTTTTTTTTTTAACTAGGCAAAAGAGAGTTTTGTAGGAGAAGCTTTGAAGTATTTGCTTCTTCAAATAATACAAATTTGTACATCGTGATCGCTCGCAAGTGACTTGTATACTATTTGTACATAGTGATTTAATTAGGCTAGTTTCAACTATCTAGATCTAAGCATTTATGTAGCACAAAATTAAGGTAAAACAATAGTACTTAGAGTCTGAGATAACACAATATCACACAATCTTTTAGAGTCCATTTGGTTCACGCGTTCAAATCAGTGATACTAATTCATAGTCAAATTTTTTGTGAGAGAACTACTGGCGGGAATTTTTTTTTATTCAAATTTCTTTGTAAGAGAAAAACACTACAACAGAATCAGAATCATAGGTTCGAATATGCTTTCCAAACAGGCCCTTAGATTATTATTGTCCACTTAATACAAAGAGGCTAGTGCACAAGTAACCATTTTGTTTGTGCACTGCCAAAAACTTGTTCCAAGATTGTATACCTTTCTTTTTCTATCAATTGTTAGTAAATTGTCTTGTAACATTTCCAAGCCATGATTTTATTTACTGTGTGATATTAATTCAGGGCTCTATCAACCGGGTGGTGAAGAGTAATCTTGTACTGGTTGAGTTTCAAGAGGAGTTCTACTCTCATCATAGGTCAGAAAGCAAATATGACATCAGTTTCTCAATCAGTGGAGTCTGCTTGAAAAGAGCCCACCAAGCTGTTTACGATCTATCACATTCTTCATTCGAAAACTTCGTGTTTCCCGATTTTAACTCACCCCGGAAGACCATAATTTCCAGTCCAACCATGAAAATGTCAAGCCACAATCAGCTCGATCCAGACATGTCCTCTGCAGTTCGTCAGATTCTAAGCATCCGGGGCTATCCACCTTACCTTGTCTCCGGCCCAAGATGTGTCTGTGAAAAGAAAACTTCCTCACACAAGCCGAAACCTTCAAAAACTGGACTGGTGATTCAAGAAGCAGTGATCCAAATACACAAGACAATGCCAACTTCTCGAATCCTAATTTGCGCACCTTACAACAGCGCCTGTGATGTGCTGATGAGAGGGCTAATTAAAGCAATTCCAAAATCAGACATGTTTCGGGTAAATGCTACATTTCGCGAGAAAGAAGAGGTGCCTGGTGACATACTTCCGTCCTGTCTCTACATAAAGGACTGCTTTTCATGTCCTTCATATGAAGAGCTCAGCAGTTTCAGAGTGATTTTCTCTACTTTTATTACCAGCTTTCGCCTGCGCAATGCAGGCCTTTCCACCGGCCATTTCAGCCATATCTTTATGGTGGACGCTTCCTTCGCCACTGAACCCGATTCCATGGTGCCTCTGTCCAATTTTGCTGATGATAACACAACTGTTGTTGTCAGTGGTGACCCTCGAATTTATCCGCGCTTTGTCCGCTCCGACATCGCCAGAAAAAAGGGATTGAAGGTATCATACTTTGAAAGATTGCTGGAAATATGCAGGCCTTATGAAGAAAGCCTCTCTCCAAGTTTCATTACAGAGTTGAACTCAGATGGAGACACCTTCAGCTATTTTTAATTGTTCCCTTGACAACAACATTGTCTTGTCATATTGGAAATAGTGGTTTTTACAGTGTGATTTAATTAAACAAAGTTGTCTATGTAGCAACAATATGAATAACATTTCTGGCTTTGTTTTTTTTTTTTTTTTTTTTTTTTTTTTTTTTTTTTGGGTTCGGTTTAAGATTGTGTTTTTGACACAGATGTTCTACATTTATTTGACATTTACAAATTTCTGGTTTTTTGCCGATTCGGTCGGAGAATCTCCACTGGGGAGGCCTTGCTCATACTGGGCCTAATCGCTATCATGATATTTGTCATTAGCGGAAATTTATTAAATTTGAACAAAAATGAGTTAAAATTCATCTTGAACTCAATATAAATTCAATATTCTCACCAAACAAACGAATTACATTACATATGTTGTAATGCTATAAATTATATTAATGTTAAAGTGATGGTGAAAATAGTATTACTAGTTGTATAGATTTCCTTAATAACGAGTTGGAATAACGTAGATTTCCTGAATGTTGAAGATTTTTTTTTTTTCTTCATAGATTTCCTTATAAATTTCCTTATAAAGGTTGTGACAAGCAAGTGTATTTGTTACTCTCCTTTTAACCACTCATATTCCTCATACTTGCAAGTCTTTTATTACCGATCTTGAAATGCAATTTCGATTTCGGCAATCAGAAATGAAGCAAATTTAAAATGCTTGATGTGGAACTGGAGTTTCATGACGCAATCCTTCATACATGGTGAAAGGAAGGATGATAAAATATTTGAGGTTGCTTCAAGAAAATCACATTAAGATATATGTGTTAAATTTCTTGAGATTTTGCTTGCTTCTGAGTCATTTTTATTCACCATTTTTAGGTGAACCCCCGGCATAATCGAGTCTTATACTCGTTATTCATACGTACTGGCTCTTATGGGCTCCTAGCGGCCCTCAGGGATTTCTTCACGCCCCCCAACACTTGAACTCAAGACATTCCTCCTAATAATGTTCTTAACTTAAGTGTTAGTACCAATTGATCTTCCTTGAACCTTTTACAGCTACCCTGAAATGAATCTTCTAATTCAAATTATTTATTGAGAAAACCATAATTTTTTTTTTCTCCCTTTTATCTAATTTTTCAATCGTGTTAATGACTCTTAGCCTATAATCCTCCAGTATCTGGGTAATGCATGCCAATCCTTTTGCTTGCTGGTTTAGCAATGAACCATTCAAGTACTAATGAAAGCCTTGTCCAAGTACTGGTGCCACAGTAAGTAGTGTTCCAGGAGAGAGAATTCACATGAAGCGTCTAAATTTTCCACTTTTTACCAAACTTTTGCAAATCTCTTAAGAATGTGTTTAGGTTTTAAATTTCATAATCCAATCATTAGAGCTAAATGTTCTTGAACACTTAACAGGGTCTCGTATACTGTGTGGTAAAAAATCACTCATTTCCTAGTCGATTTTGAGGATGAATTTAATATCCAGCATCGCCCCAACCGCAGATACGACATCAACTTCTCATTCAACAGGATCTGCTTTAGAAGAGCTCACCAAGCAATCAGAGCTACCACAAGGCCCTCTTTCCCCAAGCTCTTCTACATCTTTCCTGATTTCCTCACTGGAAGGAGCATCCTCTCCAAACCAGCCGTACACTCGACACCGATAAGCTTTCTGCGGTTGAAGAAATTCTAGACGTTGAATCTGCACCACCTTATCTTGTAGACGGCCAACTTTGTGTAACCTGGTCTAGATACAAAGAGAAGAAACTATCGAGAAGTAGAGAGGTTGTCCGAGAAGCAGTCTTACCAGATTTACCAAAGCTCTCCCGAGCATCAAATTCTTGTATGCTCTCCCTTGAATGGGCTGATGATAAGTTTAAAGATGGTGATTCCGGAATCTGATATGTTTCGAGCCTATGCTGCATTTAGAGAGGTGACTCTTGTGCCAATTGACATCCTTCCCTCGTGCCCTTATAAAAATCCTCTTAAATGGGACATGTGATGAGTGATGATAAGAACCAAGGAAAGATTATTATTGAAAACAAGAACTAGACTCGATTACAAGATAGATTTGCAGACTTTTGAGAGGTCTGCTAGCTCACCCAAGAGTTTTCCCAGTTTACTCTAATCAATCCCCTAATCCCCCAAATGCTAGTACCTCTTTTTTTATATTACTAATACCCTCTAACAAACTGTACTAATACCCTTCTAACAAACTGCTGACAGCTAGTGATACTAATACCCCTCTAACAAACTGCTGGCAGCTATTACTATACTATAACAACTTCTACTATCAACCTAACTACCCAAGACCATCATTAACGAGTATTATCATGGTGATTCTGGAATCCGATACATTTCGAGCCTATGCTGCATTTAGAGAGGCGACTCTTGTGGCGACTCTTGTCCTTCATTTTGATGAACTGAAGGAATATAGGAATTGGCATCCTTCCCTCATGTCCTTATAATGGAGAACAGGGGTTTCACTTGTCCTTCATTTTGATGAACTGAAGGAATATAGGATCATTCTGTCAACTTTTTGTGTCCTGCTTTCGGCCTCATAAAGAAGTCTTAGCAGTGGGCATTTTAGCCATATTTTTAGTGGATGCTTCAGCAGGTACTGAGCCAGAAACCATGTTAGCTCTTTCTAATTTTGCCGACGAGAATACTGCTGTTGTCATCACAGCCTCACCCAAAATCATCTCACTCCATATCTAGTCCGTTCGGATATGGCTCGAACTCTCGAACTCTCATCACCTTCACAATCATCCTATTTATAGAGTGGAAAGGCTTGAAAATCTGAGACTTTGGAAGGCTGAGAAAAGCGATTTCTCTTCCAGTGACATTTGTGAACAGGCTTAAGCTCCCCAACAATTTCCTTGCTTTTCTTGCTTATAAAAATTGTTTTCTTCAAAAAATAAATCCTCTAAATTTAGATTTTGAAATTAAAGCACAAATTTTATAAAATAATTTGACAATTATGAACAAAAAGTAAATTGCCTTCATTTTAAAATGCATTGAAATCTTTTCATTTTTTTTTTTTTTTTTTTTTTTTAAATGCTTTTCAATATGTACTGTATTGGTTTTGAGCATTTTCTATGCAACCGGGGGATTATCTTATTGCCCTGACCCGCCCCCCAACCCAAGTTACCCAACAACCATGTTGTAGTATTGAATAAGGTGTAACTAAAGCCTTTCCAGAGCTAGTTAGTTCTCAAAGTTTATTGAAATAATTACATAAAATACTATTCATCGTGTTTTGCCAATACAATCACCATTTACACATGGATTGCGTTATGTTTGCCCAGAACCATTGTTTCTCTCATAATCATTGCATTGCATATTGTGATCAACCAATCCACCAACTAATAACCTTGTCTCTCCGCCAAACAACTTTGCCAAAGCTAATCTTGTGCAAGAATTTTGACAAAATTTGCAAAACCCAGAAGAAAACACTAAGTCCAAAACAAGAATTTCATAACTGAAATTTTTGCCTCGTTTATTTCACCGATTTAAGTTTTTAGTTTTAAATTTTTACAGTTAAAAGTTCTCAGAAAATATTACATCTAACTTTTTCTGCTACAGTTAAAAGCTCTCAGAAAATAACACATATCAGCTCGAATTGAAAACTCAAATCTGCGAAGCGAACGAAGCCTTTTAACATGCTCATGGTATTTAAAAAAGGCTATCCTACTTGCAGCTGGGGCAAGAAAAGAAAAAAGGGATGATTAAAATCCAAAAACAAGGTTAATCAAGTAATTGTGTTTCTAGATTCAAAGGACAACTTGATTTAGGGGTTTGGATCATGGGATTTTTTTTTACTTGATTGACTAAACAAAGGGGAGAATTAATCCCAAAAATATATGTATCCAGGTGGATAACCATTTTAAAACATCACTGTGACTGGATTTTTGGAATTGAAAATTAAATGCATCGACTCATTGTGCACCAGGAGATAACTGCTTCATCTTTGCTTGCAAAAGTGCGCCAGCTTCATCCGCTATGCTCTTCTTCTTAGAAGCAACCTGCATTTCAAATTTAATAAATTCGTAATCAGAACAGATCACACAGAAGATTCAGAACAAAAAACTGATGCTAGTGAAATACGAAATCCAAACTCCATAATAGTACGAAGAAATGAATGCATTAGCACCTTAGGCCAGAACTAGACCATTTTTTTCTTGCCCTAAACAATAATGCTTTTTTACTTACAAGCACGAGACAATATACAGAAAGGAATATACATCATAACTTGAAAAGATAATAGAGAGAAAACTTTCCAAGCAAAATCTACTTATTCAAGATAAATAGTTAATCCCCTCAGCTCCCTGATGAACAATAAATCCGCTAAGCCCCCTGAAGAATGTTCTTATTATTGCACTCTCCTAGCACATGCTTCCATGCCTTTTAGATACCGGGATGAAGCTTTAGAGCTTTAGTGTTTATTTCAAAAACGTTGACCACTGACTTTTGTATTACAAGGCCAATCCCCTTTAAAAAAACTTTTTCATATCCAACCTGATTACTGCCATCGAGTCTTTGATTGCTTGTTTTCCCTAATGAGAGGCCCTACTTTTCAATCCACTTGCACATTTTTGCGTAACAGTTTCAATCACAAAGGCACAAGTGTTATAAAGATGGTCGTGTGTTTATCTCCCGAGATGTTATCTTTGATGAGAATATTTTTCCCTTTTTCTCAGACATCCAATCACATTCCTACACAAATCAATCCATCTACTACTATTCCTCCCTCATGTGTAAGACTTCCTCAAAACACACCCATACATTCTCATCTATTTTTGTATTTGCTGTAGTGCTGTTGACCCAATCTCAGAAACAGTTCCCAATCCCACAAACAGACTTAATACATCCTAAGCTGTTTCTTATGCTCCTTGTACAGGTACAGGTAATTCAGTGAGGTTAGAGGAAGAACATTCAGGTCTTGAGGTGGACAGGTCAAAAAATACAGTTGGAGATACTGTTGCGGGTTTTGTCTTTAATGAAACCTTCACTCCATTTGTGAAAACCTACCACTACAAGGGCGGCACTCACTGTTGCTTTAACAAGACAGTGAACAGTTAAAAAGATAGACATTAATAATGCCTTCTTGAACGGATATTTATAGGAAGAAGTGTACATGACTCAACCAGCAGGGTCTGAAGATCCTCAAAACCCAAGTTTAGAGCAGAGGCTGCATAAATCCCTATACGGTACAAACAAGCTCCAAGAGCTTGGTTTAAGAAACTTTATAGTGCATTACAGTCATTTGAGTTTGTTTCTAGTTCTACTAAGTTATCTGGAGATACAGGTAAAACGTACCTCTGTATGATTGCATTTGTCTCAAAATAAATACATTATGGGTTAGTTATGTACGGCTAAAATTTGATAAGCAAAGTCGGTACGGCACACGGATTGAAATTGACTACATATGGGAGTGATCCATTAGATTATCCACACTTGTATAGGAACATTAAGAGGGCACTGCATTTATGTGACGATAACTAGACCCAAAATAGCCTAGTGTTAACAGGGTATATCAATTATGCAAAACCCCAAGAGGCTCACTGAAAAGCATTAAAACGGGTTCTAAAATACTTTGTCAGGGACTTCAGATTGTGGTCTTCGTGTCGGATAAGTTGTAACAAGAGATTTGAAGTCCTAGTAGGATTTAGCTCTTTTGCCTACTTTGGAAAAAAAAAATGATCTTTGAAATTAAAAAAAAAAAAAAAAAAAAAAAAAAAAAAAAAAAACAAAAAAAAACAAAACAAAACAAAACTAAACAAAACTAAAAACACATACACAGCTTCTAGATTATCCACTGAAGAACTCTGTAATTCTGTTTTCAGTAATGAAGAGCTCAGAATTTCACTCTATCTCATTCTTTAGATTTCTATCATTTAGACATTTCGCATTTATATAGCTTTAAAAAAAAAAGGAAAAAAAATCTATCATCAGGAGGTTGTAGAATCCGATGTTTAAGGAAACATAAACACACCTCAACAAGTTGATCGAAATTCGATTTCAGCAAGTTGATCTTCCGCTCACAATAATCCTTGCCCTCAGCCATTGTTTTCTGCAATTGACACAGAATCAATTGCAACCCTAGTACAACTCAAAACCGAATTTTGATAAAGATCAACACAGAAAAATCAAGAGAGGGGAAAATGAGACCTCGATGAAGTAGCCGGTGCCGACGTCGACGAGGACGTTGTCGGCGTCGTCGAGATTGCCGGAGACGTAGAGCGAGGCGGTAAGAGGGACGAGGATGGGCTTGCCCTTGG
The DNA here is from genome assembly GCA_012066045.3 of Morus alba. Classification (NCBI taxonomy): domain Eukaryota; kingdom Viridiplantae; phylum Streptophyta; class Magnoliopsida; order Rosales; family Moraceae; genus Morus; species Morus alba. Next base: position 11,506,035 of record CP050225.2, on the reverse strand, counting down.
GGCGGAGGGAGAGGTCGTGGAGGGCGGCGGAGGCGAGGTCGAGGCGGGAGGTGGCGGTGCGGATGTTGTTGAGGCTGTCTTGGAGTAAGTTCACCTCCAGATCCGTCTGCTCCTTCACCACCTTCAGCTGCTCAACACTCAGCTTCTCCAATCCCCCACTTCCACTTCCGCTGCTTCCTCCTCCTTTCGACGACGCCATTTCTTCTCCTTTCTACTTACTGAGTTCTCCCTCTCTCTACCTATTGGCGTCTTTCTATTTCCCTTTTTTGCTTCTTTTTCCTTGGCAAGTAGCTAACACCAATTGCACTTACCGAGTAGCCCCTATAGCTCAGTGGTAGAGCGTCAGTCTTGTAAACTGAAGGTCTGTAGTTCGATCCTGCATGGGGGCAACTACTTTTTCCTAATGTGCTATTTGACCTCTTAAATTTAGAAGAAAAAAGATTTTGGTTCGTTTTTAATTTGAGTTGAGATGTGATTTTATGTGATAATTTTTTATTATAATAAAAAAGTTAAATGTGACTGTTTTTAAGAGTTTTTTTACTGTAGTAAAAGTCAAATCAGTGAAATGAATGGGGCCTTAGGTCTCGTTCAGTTTACGAATTCGAGTTTTTACTTTGAATTGAGATATGATTTTATGTGAGAGCTTTTCACTGTAGTAGAAAAGTTAGATGTTATTTTTTGGAAGAATTTTTCACTATAGCAAAACTAGAATTGGTGAAATGAACGAGCCCTTAGGTTGCGTTTGATATGAGACATATAACCAGAACTGTGATTCTGGTTCAAACCTTTGTTTGTTTGCAAAAAAGTAAAAATGGTTCTTGAAAACCAGTGTTTGGTTTGTATGGTTCTGTTCAAAGTTTGAATCATAATGTAATATTTTAAATCAGAATTACCCCAAAAAATAAAACCACCTCCCCCTTTGATTTTGGATAGTTCAAACATTTGGTTCTGATTCCGGTTTCAGAACTATAGTTTGGACCCTAAGTTAAAACCATAAATCATGATTCTAGTTCTAAAAACTGAAACCATCCTGATTTAAACCCTCATAACAAATGCAAATGAGAGTTTTAGAACCGGAACCATGATTCTGGTTCAAACTTTTGTTTGTTTGCAAAAAGTAAAAAAAATGGCTCTTGAAAATCAGTGTTTTGTTTGGATGGTTTTCGTTTAAGTTTGAATCCTGATGTAATATTTTAAACCAGATTCACCCCAAAAAATAAAGCCACCCCCCTAATTAATTTTGGATGGTTTAAACCTCTAGTTCTAATTTTGGTTCCAGAATTATGGTTTCGACACTAAGTTAAAATCATAAATCATGGTTCTAGTTCTAAAACTAAAACCACTCTGATTTGAACCCTCATATCAAACGCAACCTTAGGGTCCATTTGGTATCAAAGTTCAAAGTAAGGTGATTCTAATTTTAGTTTTGGAATCAGAATCTTAATTCATGGTTTTTGGTCCAAATTATGGTTCTGGAACCATAGCCAGAATCATGAATTTGAACAATCCAAGACTAAGAGTGAGAGTGGTTTTAGAACCAGAGTGGTTCTGGTTTAAAACATTACATCAGAATTCAAACTTTGAAGCAGAACCATCCAAAACTAATACTGATTTTGTTGAGTAGAACTAGAACCATTTTTTACCTTTTGTAAACAAACACTGGTTTGAGTCAGAACTATGATTCTAGATCTAGAACCCTCATACCAAACAGGGTCGTAGTGTCCTTATTTTTCTTTAACGGTGTTCTATACACACTCATTTTTACTCTCCATACCTAGGGGTGTTCATAGGATCCAATTAACTGACCAATCCAATCGAATCTATTTTTAATGGATAACTAACCTCAATTGGATTAGTTTAGATATGATTTCTTTAAAACCGACTTGAATTGGATTGGATGTTAATTTTACTTCCAAAACACTCCATCCAAACCAATCCAATCTTTATATATTATATAAAAAATAAAAAAAAATGAATTATGTTTTCTTTTTATTATGGATCATCATCAAAGAGAGCAGTAGACATGCACGTTTAAATTATTAGATTATGTTTTCTTTCTATGTTTGTTTCTTTATACTTTTGGTATTGTTTGTTAGTTGTTTAATCAATTTTTATGTTTGTAATTTGGAGTTTATATATATATATATATATATTATATATGAATGTTAAGTCTTGTTTTTTTTTTTTTTTTTTTTTTATAGCATTTAAATTATGTTAAAAAGATCTAAAATATAGGTTGAATATGAAATTAAAAATCAAAAATTTATATACAAAGCTCAAGCTCAAAACTGATTGGTCCAATCTAATCCAAACCGACCTCACTCGAAATGGATTAGATTAGATGATACAGTAATAATTGGATTGAATTAGATGGAATTTCTAAAAACTAATTTTTGATTGGATTGAATGTTATATAATTAAAATAGGTTGGATTGTCCACACCTCTGTTAAACTATATTCTAATTACAAAAAACGTTAAAAAATGATAAAAAGGGACAATAGACTAATTATATAATTAAATTTTATTACAAAAGAAAAACTATTTTTTTTTTCTCTCCACACACCTCACATCTCATATTACCACATATTACCAAATTATATGTCATGACTATATTTTTTTTCTTTTATAATGTAATATAGTTTCCCTTGTTATTAGAGAGCACACATGCAACGTTGAAGAGACAACTTAGATCAAGCCAAGAAAATTTTTAAGTCATCATAACTGATAATAAACTCATTGCTCGAGTCAGAACATAATGAGATTAAAGTTTTATTTGAAAAAAGTTCAACGATTGTACAACACAAATTCAAACCTGTAGGGTTTACAAAACCATGAGGTTTTTTCTCTATATGCACTGCATAAAATATTGGCGGACTCCAAACGAGTTAATTTGGAGGAATTATTCAATGGACTGAGTGTATCACATTATTTTGTTTGTGTGATACACCCGTTTAATAAAAATGTAATATTTTTTTACTTACCATTCTTTTTTTTGATTAATTATGCATTAGTTATTAGTCAAAACTATCATAATTACATAAGTAAAATGACATAATTCACTCGGTTCACTGAATAATTCCTCAGCAATTTGATTGGTGTGGATATTTTAAAGTAATGAATAAATAAGAGAGATAAAGAAATATATAAAATAGTAAATAAACGATCCATGTCCAAAACTTCAATAAAAAAAAATAGAGATATAAACAAAAGATAATATTAAAGTAATAAATTTATTTATACTAGGTGTGTGTTGGAAGCGGTGGTTGTAAATAAAATTATTTTTAATAATTTTATGAATATAGTTGGGAATACTATTTGAATGATATGATGTGTGAAAAAAGAAAATTTTAATCATTTAAAAATTATGTAAGATGTGTAGTTTAAAGGTAGTATAGAGAGGAAAAAAATCGATAGAACGACCACCTTTCATAATATTAGAAAAATGTTACGTTACCACAAGTTTGTTTTGCAACAACGGTGAGAATTAATACCAAGAATATCTCCAATGCAAATGTTAATGCCTATTGTATATTTAACATTTTTGATACTTGATTTTGTATCAGGCCCAACCATGGCGTCATGCAACGTTATTGGTCTCGCTTTGTGGACCTAAGCTACACTCGGGAAAATCCTGTGGGTTGTGGTTTGGTGGGCCACGTGTGATCAAGTAGGCCCATTTGTCGTTTAATTCGATACAATTTGAGTCCCGCTTTGTGAATTTTTAGAATTAATCAGATTAAATACAAATAGGTGATGGAGAATTCCCAAAAGCCTACCTCCTCTCCTTTTGGAAGCCCAAAATTCTTAATTCCATGCCTTAGAACCTCTTCCTCTTCATCAAGGTTGATTCTCAGTGTTTTAACTCTAACAGAGGCTCTACCCGCTCCATACGTGCCTAATGGAGTCAACCTCCACTGCAGGCATGTCTCCAGGAGCATTCTCTTCATATCCAACTATGCCTAACAGAGCCTTTTCTGTGTCAAGCATCCTTCCTTTGGACCTCTTCTTGCCTGGCTCACTATTAGAGCAACCTTCGCGTGGAGCATGCTCACCCTTCGGAGCAACCTCATCCGGAACAGCCTTCATCTGGAGCACGCTCACTGTTGGAGCACCTTCATTTGGAGCACCTTTCATTTTAAAGCCAACTTGATGGCTGCTTAGCCTGTATCGTATAAACCATCTCTGACAAGGTCTGACATGCGATCATACCTCTGAAAGAGGAAGTCAACGGAGCACAAACTTGAGTCAAACACTCTTGAGAATTTCAGCCCTTGGAACTCTTCACGTCAGCTTTAAATCCGAAACTTTGCCTCCAAATGTCTCCATTTTCAGATATTTTCTTTGTCAATTTGGAAAGTCACCTGACCACTTTGCTCCAAATGGAATTGCGTATGCATGTCTCTGTTAGAGTGCCGCATATTGGGCTTCGGAGCAGCCACCATGAACCTTTCTTTCCATTTATGGACTAAAGGCTTCTGGTGACTTTGCTCCATTTAAATTGCATATGCATGCTTCCTTCAGAGCGCCGCTAATTCACCCCTAGAGCAAGTTCCTAAAAGTCTTCATTCCATTTTCTGCCAATCTCTAGTTCAACTCCGAAAAGGTGCCATATGGCTTTGCTCTATCGGGATTGCTTATGTAGGCTTTCATCAGAGCACGTCGTACGAACCTTCAGAGCTACCGCAAAAATCTTATCAACTTCACCTATAAATACCATCATCTTCCTTATTTCAGATGACTTGAAACCTTTAAGCCCGCACCCCCCATCTCCTTCACCCTTTGAGCCCGCGTTCGTTAGCCACTACTGGCATCCTCTTCAAATCACTTTCTCTCTCTTCCTTCATACTTTTCTAATCTATTGCAATAGAGACTTGAAGTTCTTCAAGCTCTTCAAAGTTCTTTAAAGCTTCTAAGTTTTGACACCTTTGGAAACTCTTCCAAATCACTTTTCAATCTATTTTCACCACCATCACAAAGTTCTTCGAAGTTACTTCACACATTTTTCAGCAACGTTTAAGTCTTCATTTTCGGGGTCACTTTTACTCATCGTTGGAGTAAGTGCTCTGAGCACATTCTCACTGCCAGAGCAACATGCCCTGCTCTTGGAGTTCCCTTCACCAGAGACTTATCCACCTCACCAACTTCAGTCTAATACTCCAACAAGCCTTATCTACCATTTGAGTCACCATCTTTACCCCTGGAGCAGGCCGCGCTCATCTCCAGAGCATTGTTCTATCAAGGCACATTTGGGCTCATTTTCTCCATCTCCATCAACTACTTGGTCGCACCTCCCACTATTCTTCATCTTCGGAGTTCTTTTATTTGTGTTTGTGGATTCTCTAACGTATTTTGTTTGGCATTTTTGTCAATTCGACAACAAAGAGGGTCCTAGGACACGCGTCCTTCGGCCTAATTTGGATCTAGCCGACCCCACTTCTTCATCAGAGGTCCCGCCATCATAATCTACTTTGAAGTTCGGTCATGTTGGATCTGCTTCTAACAAACCGTGTGTTTACGCGTGTCAACCTCCGACACGTCGACTCTCCAAATTTACCAGACCCCGACAAACATTAACAAGTGTGATAAAGTATGTTGTTTTCACTTTTAAACCAATACATAATGTTATTTGAAATGCTAAATCTACTTTTTCTCATAATCATTAAGCTTTGAAAGTTATAAAGTAAATTTTTCTTTTTAAAATAATTAGAAAGTGCAAAAATTACAATGATTACATAAAAAAGTAAATATTTCAACCAATAACATTCAAATATCAAATTTTTCGTATGCTATATTTAGTGAAAAATTTGTCTTAAAGTATAACATATGAGAAATTTAACACAATAAATAATATTATATTAAAAAGTACTTTATACACTTAAATGTTAAATTTACAATTGACATATCAATTATGACATTCACATAATATTAGAAAAATGTTACGATACCACGAGTTTGTTTTGCAGCAATGGTGGGGAATAATATTAATATGGTATTTACATGTTTTTTATAACATCATTTTGTACCCTGTAGCTAGTTTCTTAAACATAGAGTGTCTATTACTTCTTTTTTACCACTTTTTTTACCACAGTTAAAGAAAAAATACCGAAAATTTATTTATTCATTTTTGGACACAAGGATAATATTTATTTAGAAGCAGTTACATTTAACTTTTTTGTTATAGTAAAAAACTCTCACATAACATCACATATTAACTTAAATTAAAAACTCGAATCAGTGAACTGAACGAGCTTCAAAATGTGATGTTTTAGAAAATCAACTTACTATTTTAATAATATAAAAAATAAAAAGGACCCAAATGATTTTTTTTTTTTTTTTTTTTTTTTTTTTTTTTTAAAGAACATAGGGTACCAAAGTAGTTCTCTCTCCCCTAAATTTAAAAGTGAGTTGCATAATTTGTCGCTTTGAAAACGATGGTAAACTTCTCACGTTGCATAGAGATTTTTACACATTGACTTGCACGTGGGTATCTAAAAAGGGCATAGATGGTCATTTCCTTTCATTTCTGTACCGTAGACTTGAAGTGATGCAAATCTATCAGCAATGAACTAAAAATCAAATCCATATCTTTTATAAAAAAATTTATATTCTAGAAAGCTTCAAATAGCCACACAAAAAAAAAGGTCAGTTTTGATGACTTCTTTATTTTTTGTTGTACGAATATTAAAAAATATATTTTTATAGTATTATAATTGAGAAAATTATTCAACTTATTTTTTAAAGTATATTAATTTAAATTGAGTAATATTCTTTTAATTAATACAGATAACTGACTAACGCACGTATTTGTCTATTTTTATGTGATATTGCAACATAAAATTGCAAAATTGTGTCGTCCGTCCTAGACCAATAATCTAACGTGCTTTATACGTACGTGGTATACCAACTTGTACATTTAATATAGAAATATTAAAAAAAATACACAAATTAGGCTAGGGAGACTAATCTGTTTGGCCCGACCCATTTTAATAGCTCATTAATAATAAAAAAAAATTGTTAAACTTTAATAGTGCATAAGCTTAAATTTTTACTCTTTATTCTTAATTAATGTCATTTTCATTAATGTAGTTATTTGACGAAAAATAATATTTGTTCCTATTTTAATTAAGAATAGAGAATGAAAATCTAAACTTATACTATCTAATACGGTATTTGTCTCCTTTCCTTACTAATACCGCAAGATACTGAAGGACTTCAGCTGGTGAACGCAAAAAAAAAAAAAAAAAAAAAAAAAAAAAAAAAAAAAAAAAAAACACAATAGGATACCGGCAATCGTCGACCAGCTATCCTCGGTCAGCTATCGTCTGCTGCAGGAAATTTTAGCATCACAGAATAACACCTCTAAGTACTATATTAGGATACCAAAAGTCACCGATGGCATAAATCAACCCACGGCATAGATTTATGACACTCTTACGTGCCCGTTTTAAAGTTATAACACGTTTCTAAAGCATGTAGACCCATTTCAACAATTAATTAAATTGATAAATGTGTTAAAAGACTATATTTGTCTCTGCCTCGCTCTTTCAGAGAGAGAAAAAAAAAAAAAAAAAAACCAGAAAAAGGCTTAAATAAATATGGATGAACAGCTACATTAATTTGTGTTTTGTTTTCCTGAACTGTTTGTTTGTCATCCTTTGTCTTAACTCTTATGCTCATTCATTACACAAGCTTGGACCACATGTGTGCCTACACAATAGGAACCCAAAAAAAAAAAAAAAAAAAAAAAAAAACCAAGAGTTTATAAAGTTTGGTGTTATTAAGCTTGTAACTCTTGGTATCGTACCCTTTATGAAAATAAATTTAACACTACCAAAAGGTTACAATATTGTAGAAAATGGTTAAGCAGATTTATTTTTATTTATTTATTTATTTATTTATTTTTTGAGAAGTTAAGCAGATTGTTGTATAGAGTAACTTTTCTTATAGAACGAAAAATGAAGATGTTGAGTGATCATTTTTCCTTTTTAGAGAATTCAAGGTGGTTGTTCTTTTGAGCCACTTAATTCAAAAAATGTCAAATCATTTTTTAGCTAACTCTAAGTTTGAATGCCATTTGACCCTTAACAACATCTCATCCACCAATTCTTAAGAAGTTACAGGACTTCTTTTAAGCTTTCTTTCGAAAAAGCAGTGTTCCATTTCTTAGCCGACTTGCCCATAAAGGCTTATCCTGTTAATTTCTTTCATAATTCATTCAAACACAGTAACTTGTTGCAGACGCATGACATTCTAGAAACGTTTCGAGTTTTTTTTCCCAAAAAGGCAAGAGTTAACATTTATTCAATCATTGGTCTAAAAATCAAATCTTTTTTCACCTTTAAGTCCAAGCTCATGAACAATCTATCGCGACTACTTAGGGCCAATTTAGGGTTGTTTTACCCTTTAAAAAATTGCAGTGCTTTTAATAAAAGCAATACTTTTACTTAAAGCAAAATCAGAAATAAAATACCCAGTTCATTTTACTGATTCGAGTTTAAAATTCAAGTTTTATTACAGTAAAAAACTCTCAGAAACAGTCACATCTAACTTTTTTGTTATAATAAAAAAAAATTCACATAAAGTCACATCTCAACTCAAATTAAAAACTCAAATTACTGAACTAAACAAGCCCTCACATTTTAACTTCTCAAAATAACTAAAAAAAAGTGCATTAATTTATGTGCAAAATGTTTTATACACTTTTACCAAACATTATAATTGCATTATTTATTATGCAAAATGCTTTTGAGAGTTTTAAAAACAATCCTAAACACACCCTTACTCCACTCTCTACTAACCAAACTTAAAAATAAAAAAAAAAAATAAAAAAAAAAAAAACATCATGCAAGCATTAACTATTAACCACCAACAAGTAAATGCACTCTGTATAGGCTGACCAATGAGAAGCCTGGGTTGGATGTTATTAATGGCGGAGAAGAGCCCACAAATGGGTTGAAATACGTTGCCCATTTATTATGGCCCAGGTCCATGACAGAAAAGGTCCCCCTACTAGGAAATTGTGGGCTCAAGAATCAGTTTCCAATCCAGAGTTCAACCTGTGAAACGTAATCAACTCTTTTAAGATGGTCCCCAAAAATCAATAAATCATCCTAACTCTTCACCATGGCAATTAATTAGTGGACCCCTCAATTATTGGGTCCAGTCCTGACCTTTCTTACGCAATAATTTAATATTGTAAGAAGAGTACAATTTGTGCTTGTGCATGTAAAATAGCTTGGCTTTATGAGCATCCACATTCACCCTAAAGAGCAAGAAATTAACCACCACCCTTTTTTGAGCATATCACACAGAAATTTTACAGATGCAGACAATAAATTCTTACAAGTTTTGTAACAAAAAGACGCACTTCTCTTCGCACTTTGGGTGAAAACTGAAATTTAGGTTGAAAATTCAGCTTGCCCATATAGACAATTTGATACCTCTCTCTTCTTTTTCCAGGTGTTCAACAATGCACGCACACAAGAGGAATATGCAAATGATGGGTAAAATTCAACCTCACTTGTCAAATGCAAGAATTTGTGCCTAGCTACTTTTCCGGTTCTAATAATTATGTAAAGCTAACATGAAAGTTAACGGAAGCATTTAAGAGAGAGAGAGAGAGAGAAGCCAAAATTGTGCTTGAAATGACTAATGTCTAATCTGAGTAGCAACCGACCAAAAAATTAACGTTAATTCAAATTTTTAATTTGAGTTGAGATGTGAATTTATGTGAGAATTTTTGACGATAATAAAAAAATTAAATGTAAATATTTTTAAAAGTTTTTTACTATAGTAAAATTCGAATTCTAAACTTAAATCGGTAAAATGTAAGGAGCCTAAATCTCTCCGATGAATCAACCTATCAAGAATGGAATGAAATTCCATATTGGCATCATCATTTAACTCAAACGTGGTCTGTTAACAAAGGACTCTCATGCAGCATATGCAATTGCAAGATACTGAATGCTGAAAAGCAAACCTAAAATCACAAAAAATGCATTAAATACAACGTAGACTTGCATAAGGACACAATGCAAATCCAACCACATTATCCGTATTTCAATCACAGAGAGGAACCAAATATGCTGCTGCATCATCTCACCCAAAACTGTTCTATATTCACAACCAAAATTATTGGCAAAAATTCTGCACACTATATAATAAGTCAACTAAGGGTACAAACGAGTTAAAACAGACTCCAAATGAGAATTGCAGATCAAACGAATGGCTTGCAAAATACAATTAGTTCATATATACATTGAGGAATGGAAATGGCACAAAAAACAACAAGGAACTCAGAAAAAACATATGGGCTTTTTTTTCTTTTTTTTTCTTTTTTTATTTCACACCACATTGCACCCAAAAACAATCCACTTACATACAAGAAAACACATTATTATTTCTCACGCTGATAAATTCTAAGAAATGGCTAAAGGAATACGGACCAAATTTCCCAAAAAAAAAAAAAAAAAAAAAAAAAAAAAAAAGACACAGAGAGGAGCAAAAGATTTTTCTTTTATCTTTCATCTTTCACACACCAGTCACCTTTCTTTTTTTCATTTTTTTTTTCAATATCATTAGAACCAACAGCACAGAGCATGAGAGAGAGAGAGAGAGAGAGAGAGAGAGAGAGAGAGAGAGAGAGAGCAAAGAAGCAATCCGGTACCGTGTCAAGATAATTGAGCAATCTTCTTTCTTTAATAACAGTCCCAATTCTGCTGTGATTTTCCATTCACCATTTGCAATTTGCAATTTGCTACGAAGGGCATTTTTTCTGCAACTTTTTTTTTTTTTTTTTTGAGCGTAGAAATGAAAACCAAGCACAACCACACGTGAAAAACTCCATTTTCTTCAGCATGTGGATATTTCTGCAACAACCAAAAAAGCTTGCACGCACACCCCCCACCATTTGTGGAAGTGACATTTCCACAAACGGCTTATCTTCAAACCGCTACCAACAATAACACCTACTAATCATCTTCAAAATCTCCAATTGCTCAGCTCAACCAAAGAGCCTTGCAGTAATTACTACTGTGATCACTTCAATTGTCACAGTCTTCTGCGCTAGCTGATATTATCATATAATTACTTCAACTTGATGAAGATTCCAAATGTCTTTTGAGGCTTGGAATTCTCCGGGGAAAAAAAAGAAAAAAAGATGAAAAAGAGAAACCCTTCCGACAACAACAGTGAAATCTGCAATCAGAATCCAAATTATCTTCACTCCCTTTCTTTTCTCTTCTTTCCAAACAAAGCCCCTCAAAAATCCTAATTAAAAAAAAAAAACAATTTTGATCCCTAAAACCCTAAATTAAATGCAATTCAATTCACATACGTCGCTTCTTAAATTCCCCCCAAATTTCCGCAGCCGACCTCTAATTTCTCCAACTCTAACCCTAAGAACCATGAAAAAGAAGAAGAAGAAGAAGAAGAAAAATCCGTCTCAAACCCCAGCACACGAGAAGCAATATAAGCAATACACATATCTATATATACTAAGGGAATTAAACACCACCGCCGTCAACGACCACCCGAAAAACCCTAAATTCTCAGTCAACGGGGATCGTCGTCCCTCCTACCGGAGCTCCCGGGCCCACCCGACAAGGACGCTAGCAAATTCAGATGTCCGGGAAGATAATTCCCCAGTCTCGCCGCCGACGCCTCTCCATCGCCTGCTGCTGCACGAACAGCGACGTCGCCGCATGCTGGTGCTGCGACACGCTCGGCTGCGCCACCATCTCCGGCGGAGCCGCCGCCGCAGCGAAGCTCCAGACTTGCCCGAAGTGCGGCGCCCAGAATCCTCCCGCCGGCGCCGCCGAACCGACCATCGACCCCATGGCGGTGCCACCAACCACTGAAACGCCGTCGTTTCCGTCGCTTCCATCCTTAACTCCGCCTTCATCGGGCCTGACGCGCTTCCCGAGGATGAACGGCGTGGGTCCGAGAAGGGGCTTGTGTTCGAGCGAGACGGAGGAGGAAGTCGTGGAGGCGGCGAGAGACGACCTGGCTCCGCCGCGGACGGAGACGGAGACGGTGGAGAAGCTGGCCGGAGTTGTCCCCGTCCCAGTGGCGGCGATTATGGAGGGCTCTGCCTGGCGGAGGAGCCACTCGATAGTCTGGCCGTCGGACTTGTGGCCGAGCTCGCGCGTGAGCTGGAAAACCCTGGCGGCGCAGATGATCGGCATGCGTATGCGCCGTCCTCGGCCGTCGACCTTGCTGTGACGGTCCTTTGACGGTGGCTTCTTAACCACCAGCGAGCCGTTATTGCCGCCGTTAGTGCTGTTATTCACCGTCGCCAGCGCCATCGGCTGCTGCCCCTGCTGGACCTCGATTATCGCGCTGTTATTGACGCCGTTGCTCGCCCCGACGTCGGAATTCGACATCTCTCGAGTCTAACTTAAAACCAAACCAAGCAAATCACCCTCTCCGAATTCCAAAATTCGGGTTTTTTTTTTTAAGATAGGCTGCTGAGTTGTGCGTTTTCGAGAAGAGAGAGAGAGAGAGAGGAGAGAGGTAGTTGTGTTTTTCTGTGTGTTGTGTTGTGGTGTGGCGTGGTGTGTCTGGGGTTTTGGTTTTGGTTTTGGTTTTGGTTTTGGGTTGAGAGTAGAGGAGGGAGGAGAGAGAGAGAGGGAGGAGAGAGAGAGAGAGGAAGAAGGGGGAACAGAGCTCTAATCATTGAGCGGCAGGAGCTGGTGGAGACAGGAAGAGGGCACATGGGTGGTGGGGCCCAGTACTCACCCCCACAGCTCACACTCTCATACACAACCAAACAACACTCCATCCCCACGCTCGCCCTGCGACTCCGTGAAGGAGCGTGTTGCGGACGCGCATTCTCTTCTGTAGCTTCGTTATGTGGGCCCCCCGGTTTTTTCCCAAAGGGATTTTGGGTGTCAGGGAGTGGGTCCCGCTGATTTTCCGTACTGTTTCACTATTTTTGGACGGACTTTTTATTTTTTATTTTTTCCCTGTTGGAAGTTGGAATGATGGATTTTAAATTTTAATTACGATTACCAAAGCTCATAGGAAAATAATTCGCATGAGTTAACAAGAGTTGCGTCGAGTATTTAGCAAAATTAGAAGTAGATAAGTAAAATATTTTGTTGGAGGAAAAAAGTTGGAATATTTTGTATTTTAATGTAAGATATTTATGTAATAATAAAAAAAATGATTTAGGAGAAGTTTAGTAAACATACTAGAATTATTTTTTTTAAGGGAAATTTCATTCAAATTAAGATAATAAAATATTATAAGTGAATGTGAATTATCATGCAATACAAGGCACAACCCTCAATAAAGACCGGTTCCACCAGCATAATCTAATAACGCTCAATGGGTAGTAGGTACGCCAGAGACTTAAAAAAAAAAAGAAAACATTTTGACATACTAAGAACGAGCTCACATAATATTCTTTTTTTTTATAAGACCTCAATAATCGAAATAAGCATTCAATAGATTAAGAGCCATTATACTATAGTGCAAAGGTCACCACCCACACAACAATGCAAAGAGTGAACTCTTACAGGTTAGACATATAACCACAATCAAAAATTGGGAAAACTACCTTCGTTAATATAAAACGAAAACTCAAAACACATTAAAAGACAACACCAACAAAGAAAAAACAATTCTGCCGCCTTTATTTTAATCAAAACATTTACCATTAAACGGAAAGAAAGCCTCAATACAAAAAAAAAAAAAAAAAAAAAAAAAAAAAAAATTAAAGCCAATCCAACCACAACGAACTGGGAGACTAAGGACTGCAATATTGAACAGAGCTATAGACATTGTAGAAGGAACACCCCGTCGCTTTCGTATGAAACCCATATGTCGTTGCCTTCCATAGCCAAGCTAGGGACATAGCCCTCCCAAGATCTCACCACACCACAAGAACAAAGCCCCCAAATCACCGATCCACCAAAGGCTCCAAGTGGCCCACGCCGACAATCACAGCCATAACATTCTCTAATGCTAAGCGCTCGACTACATACATCTCCCACCCCAGCACTGTCACAACAAGAGATGAAAAACCCAAGGGTGAAGATCGTTAGGACCGTGGAGGAGAACTATATAAGCGGCCAAAATTTCGATGACCCGACTCCTCGTCAACAAAGAACCTCTTCCCCCACCACAAGGTTAAAACCACCTTCATATCCTTCACCGTGGAGCCTGAAAATCCATCTCTAGAGCCGAAAATCTAGTGACCATCCATATGGTGGCATCAAAATTTGGCCTAAGAGAGAAGAAAATTCTAACAAACCTTAACACACCCAAGAGAGAGAAAGAGAGAAAACCTAAGAGATTTTTCTCTCCTGTCTTTGATCTTTTTGTTTATTGTTTTTTTATTAGAATATTTATTTATGATAGCTTCTAATATTTTGTGATTTTCATGGATTTTCAAATGACATATAATTTTATGATTGAATTATTATGTTTATGAACAAATACACCACTTAAAAGTCAAAAGTAATAGAATTTGTAACTTGGTACATATATTTTAGCTTTCATTTTATTTAAAGATTTAATCTTTTCTTTTAGTCCTAAATTTGTGAATGTGCAATCTCTTTTTTCATTTGTTCACTTGAATGGTATATTTTAAATATCAACTAATCGCACACAATTTCAGTTATTTTCATTTCTTTCACATGATATATGAATAATAACCAATTTAGTAAATTTATAATGTATTTTTCAGGCTTCAAAAATAATATGTTTATTCTGTTATACATAATTTATTGGTCTTATTATAATTGCTAATTAAGAATTTTGCACACAGCTAAAACAACCCTCAAAATTATGTTTTCAAAATGTAACATCCCTTTGTTCGTTTTGCATGCAGCTATAATTTTTTCTTTTTCTTTTTTTTTTAATTACAAAAGTATACTTTTCCGAACCATTTTTTTTTTTTTATTTTACAAATGTCCAACTAATTGTATTATTGTCCGAAAAGCAAAATCAAGTAGCAACAAGCATTCCAAGTCAAAGATGCATGACCCATACATAATAGACCTATCTCTTTTCTTCCCCTACTAGACTTATCTTATTTCCCCCTACACGAAATAGACCTACCTTATGAATGATTTATGCCTCCAAACTTAAGGTATCTTTACTAAACCATAATGTACTGTAACTTTTCTTTTTTAAAATGGGAAATGCATTCCAAATTAGCAAAATAATGATCACTAATTCAGACGTGAAAGTCCCAAGTGTATTTATCAAACAACTCTAGCTATAGAGGTTTGACTGAAACGATCAAGGGGGAAATAAGTGTACCAAGTTCCAACAAGAGGAAACCAAAGAGGCATACACCTATTCAAGCACAAAATTGTCACTTTCAAATACACCACTAAAGTCGCAATAGCCGACAGATAACTCTGATCATTCAAAATTGAGAGACCAAAAGCACTTACCCTACCCCAACACCACAAAGGGACATGTCATGCAGACTAACCATAGCGTTAACGCCGCAAGGTGGGAGACCACCTTTGTTATTACAACAAAAGGCTAACAAAACAACATAAACAACCTAAAACTAAATGTTGAAAACATCATTGCATTTATTTGAAAAACACATAAATTAAAACAAAGTCACCCAAATGACACCAATCGGAACTTTGAGAAGAGCCGGCCAACACCACGAATGAGCGAGGATGCAATAGATAATCAAACGATCCGAGAAGATGCCGAAAAGTAGTCGAGCCACCCTGCCTCCACTCACCACTGGAAAAGGGAAGAGCCTCATGGCTAGTGGAGCCATCATCCCTAAAGATCTAAAACCCCCACCACACATAGGAGAATCGAAACACCCACCGGACGCCGGAGCTCCCAAACACCCCCAAACCGTGAGGAGAACTGCAGCCACCCACAACCTCCATCATTCTCGACTGCCGAGTCGCGTACAAACCCCTTCCAAAGGAGCAAGATATACTTGCCGGTGCACGTAGGCACCCAGGGCCCGTGTGCAAGTGGGCACACATCATATAATCTCCCCTTAGTATCTTGAACTTCTTCCAACCAGAAGAAAGCCAAAGGAAAAACTGATCTTGAGAATTAATCAATATTTTCCTCTCAGGAACCCTTACCAATAGCCCCCAAAAAGTCATGAACTAATGAATAATGAGACTTATTAGGTTATTTATAGAGTCTAGTAAGTCATATTCCCACAACAATTAAGTTTTTCAAAGTCAAATCGCGTAACAATTCCATTAAGTCGATTTTTCCACATAAGCAATTATGATCGTCGACTGGTCTACTATAGTTATAAAACCACCGTTCAATCGGTCCTAACATTAAAAATATTTGTCTTGACTTTTACGTTCTGGTCGACCGTCCTCAATCACGGGTCGACCGATATTATTCTGAAAACTTATTTTCCAAATTTATTCAATACATAAAACTTACATAGAGTCTCAATTTTAATTTAAATAACCCAATGTAGAAGTTACCTAATTAAAACAGGCATATAATAGTCTTCCCATATAAAATAAAACTCAAAGTAATAATTCAACCAATTTATCTAGAATTGATTTAACAATTAATTAACCTGATAAATTACTCATGAATTAATCACCGATCTTAACATTTGACTTTGAACTTTTTTACATAAATAACATGAGTTACCAATATATAGGAAATACATCGTATTGTATCATAAAAGTACATGAGCTAGCTAAGGGACCCGATAGACATATATAGATCAAGCTCTTATAATCACGACAATACTTGTTCAACAACAAGTTCATCACATAATTATATTTATAAAGCTCTAATTAGCTCTCATCCATGACTCATTATATTACTGTATCATTCCCATAGGATATCCATAATCGACTTGAGGTCAAGTTCCATTTTACCTTCCCAATTATATTTCTTATATACCATTACCACTTAATCAAAAAAGCACTATTTGTACCAATACAAATAGTAAACTATTAAATAACACAAAAATAGTTTAATGGTTGAGCGCTCAAGTTTTCAAATCCTTGGATAATGTCATAAGAGGAAATCATTGACTCTTTATAAGTGCTAAGGATTTTTATCTATGAATAATAAATCTATGCATACAAGAGTAAAACTCTAATGTACCGGTAAGTATACTTTTACAAAATGTCAGGATGTCTTCCTTTGCTATATCAAAGGATATAAGTCAAGAATACGGGTTTATTATTCATCTCAGGATTCATTAAAAGTAAATTGCTTTATTCAAACGAAAATAATTAATTGAAACAATTCAACTTTTGTCTGATCCAATATAAATTCCACCACTAGGAACTATATCAATGTTTCTACCCATGGAGTCCCACCTCCGACGACCAAGATAAGTCCTCTCCATTAGGAAGTTGACAACATAACACTTTTAACATGAATAAAGTGCCCAACTTTATTCACTTGATTGTGGATCATATTATTTAGGCTATCATCTTTAGTTTCATGTCTTTTGCATGTTCTTCTCATTATATGCTTGATCTAAAAACTTAGAATGACAATTTTTGACTTCCAGTTTGCTTATCATACATTTAAATGATATGAATGTAAAGAGGACAATACATAGATAAATGAAATAAATAAATCTTTATTAATAGTCCAAATGTCTCAAAACATTGTTAAATTTATTTTTAAGGGCATAAACACTAACACTCTATGTATCATTTCTTGTGATTTTTGGACCTCAAAAACGTCTTAAATAGGAAATAAACAAGTCAATTTGCTCGTTTGAACTCACTGTCAAACAATCATATTTTTTACCATTTGAATAGTACCAATCGGCTTGTAGTTTACCACCGCTCGACCGCTTATGAGAGTATTTTTGAAATTCACCGGTCCTGTGAACTTCCTAAAGCACTGTCATTGGTCGACTAGTGACACATGTTTTCTGCTCCCAAAAGTCCAATTTTTATTTTAACACACAAAAATGTTAAGGAAGCAATTCTAAATCAATTTTAAGCATATATAAGATGATTTGAACCAATTTAAAATCAATTATAATGTTTTAAGTTGATTTGAAAATATTTCGGAAGAATGTGAAATTTATATGTGAGTGTGCAAAACCTTAACCTAAAATTAACAAATGATAGCATGAGATCCAAAATCAATGCACGCTAGAATTAGAATAAACCTATAAAACGATATGTTGATTGATCTTCAATCTTCAATCTCAGTCCATCTTCAAGTGATTTAAATTCACAAGCTTGCACAATATCTAATTCTGCTTCTTTCCAATCTTGAGTTGTTCAACATTATAATTCAATTGCTTAAACAACAAAAACTCAAGATAGATTGATTAGTGCTAATAATGTGATTGTAATCATTAAATTCGATATTAAATCAGGCGAACATGAACTTATCAAAAACATATACGTAAATTTCACATTCATTTCGTGAAATAATATTAAGAGGTGATTGAAACGCCTTTTTCTTTTTCTTAAAAAGAAAACACGTTTTATTTATTTATTTTTTTAACATTTTCTATATTGTGTGGGACAGATAAAACTGAGATTCTTTTAATTCTGTAAGCAAACATATAATAATTAAATAAAAAAAAACACTACTACTTTTCATTTTTCATTTCACGTTTAATAAACAAACGTCAAGGACGTACTTTTCTAAATAGTAAATGATGATATTGGTGCTTTCTTTTCTGAAAATAATGGAGGAAAAAAAAAAAAAAAAAACAGAGAATGCTTTTACATGTTACAAGCTAAAGATTCTATTTCCAAGCAAAAAGAAAATAAAAAACCTAAAGATTATATAAATTTCCCTGTTTATACTGTTTCTTACATTTCGCTATTAGTTTTCAATCATGATACATTTTTCCGCTAAAACAACACAGGATAAATAAAGTTACTATAATAAAGCTATAATATATAATTTTACAATAGTAAATATCGTACATAAATTGATTATATATTAATTTGTTATCCATGTATATTTTGTAGTTTTTACAACTGATTACGATAATATGTCATAATCTTGCTACCATAATCATACTTAGATTGACGCCCAAATCAAATACAAACAATAACTGTTTTCACATTAATAATAATAATAATAATAATAATAATAATAATAATAATAATAATAATAATAGCAGTAATAATTTAATAATAATAAATTATAGTTGTTCACGTATAATATACTAACAGTAATTTTACATTTAACTGCACTATAAAATGTAAAATTTAAATCTTTCACATCTCAAATCAAATAATAGTAATAAGTAAAGAAATGAATGCTTGAAGTAAGATATAAAGTAAAATAAATACCAAATAATTCTTCTAAAACAAAGGAATTTTATTTCCCATAGTATTCATTACCAATTGGAACTGCATTTAACTTTTAATGGTTCGATTTCTAATAGGGTTTTATCCTGTTTTTAAACTTGTAGGGATTTAATAAAGTACCCTTTAAATTTTTAATTTTAACAATTAACCCTTTAATAAGTTAAGAAGACAACTTGTTAAATTTAAAAATTTATGAGACAAGTTAAAATCATAAGTATAAGTTCAAGAACAAATGTATAAAACACCATTTATAATGTTAAAGTATGCATGAATAAAATTTTCTCGACACGTGTATGTTTTCCATTTGCTTTTTAAGTTATATTCATCGCATTTGCTTAGGAAAACCCATCTTAACTAACCAGAAGGTAGAAACCGTAACCCACACTCAAAAAAGAAGGAATATATATATATATATATATATATATATATATATATATATATATGGACGCGTGCTTTTGGCCTCTATGCCTCTATTTCGTTCAACTACTCGGTCAGTGACAAGGACAAAATCCAAGCAGCAACAAAGAAACTGCCTCGTGCTTTTTTTTTTTTTTTTTTTGCCTTTCCCTTTTATATTTTTTGAGGTTATAAAAACAATCATACATTATAGTTTAGACTTTGTCACATTTACCAGAGCAAAAGATGATTTTCTAACATTTACATTTTCATATTTTAAATATATACTAGTTTAATTGCACGTGCATCACACACGTGGAAAGTAATTCGTGTGTTAAGTTTTAATTATCGTGTTATTATTAAAAGTATATAAAATTAAATACAAAATCTCAAAAAGGAAAAAATTAAAAAAATAAAGATTTTAAGGCAAGAAAATGTCAAAATGAGACTAAAATGAAGATATAAATAAGTTTTAGAGCAAAAATGACAAAAATGTATAAAAAAAAAAAAGTTGTAGGATAAAAGTTAACAAAAAAAGAGTGAAAAGACGACCAAAATAAAGCAATAAATAAGTATTAGCATACAAGGAACCAAAACGAAAAAAAAAAAGTAAGGTTTTAGGGAAAAAAAGGTCAATAGATGATCAAAATAATAAAATAAATAAGTTTTGGGCCAAAAGCAACATAACAGAAAAATAAAATCGCAGGACAAAATAAAAAAAAAAAAAGAATCAAAGAAGGACTAAAATAAAGGAATAAATAAATTTTATGGCAAAGAGAACCCAAATGAAACCAAAAAAAAAAATGAAGTTTTAAGGCAAAAATAAGAAAAGGGTAAAAAAGGACCAAAATTAAGAAATAAATAAGTTTAGGACAAAAGGAACCAAAACAGAAAAGAAGCAAAGTTTCAAAGAAAAAATAAAAAATGTAAAAAAAAGGGCTAAAATGAAGAAATAAATAAATTCTATAATAAAAGGGACCAAAACAGAAAAGAAATAAAGTTTCAGAAAAAAATAAAAAAAGAGTAACAAATGGACCACAGTGAAAATATAAATAAGTTTTAAGGTAAAAAAAAAAAAAAAAAGAATGATTGAAAAAAAAAGAAGAAGAGAGAAATAGGGTGGAGTTTTGACCAAAACATCGTCGTTTTGATCGAAATCCCAGAAAGCACGAAAATGCTATTCGCATTTCTTTATATTGTATATAGATTCAATTGATTTCTTTCCTAGATCAGTAGTTGATTTTGCCAAAATTGTGGGTGAAATTTACAATTGATTAAATCAAGGGTCAATGACTGAGTTAGGAGTAGTCGATTAGTGAAATTGATATGCTGTGAGAACGAGAGCGTTAGTAAACGTGAAAGTAAAGCAAAAGCAATAAAAAAACACAAGAATTTATAGTAGTTTCCTGATAATGCAGGGTACACCCACTATAGGGCTGTAGTGGTTTCACTATGACTGTTGAGAATCATTACAATGAGTCGTTCTGAGAGGAACGTGATGAGAGTAAAATGTATGTTAAAATATATAGTAAATAATAGAGAAATATGTGGTAAGTGTGCGTTGCAGCTTTTGTGTATTGTAGAAGCATGCTGAACTGTGTCCAAATGCCTCGTATTTATAGTTGATAAGACTCTAGGAGTGATTTCCAAATTCTTTACGTGATATGGCCTTCAATCCGTGAGATTTCTTTTCTTCTTAGGTGCTGCATGACTTTCCTTAACTGGTTTTGTCCATAATCGATCGGTCAATCATAGTTTCTTACCCATTTTCAGTTGATCCGGCCTTTTTGTTGCATGATTGCTAGAGATTGATTTCCTTATGTGGAAGACAATTAATTTCGTGCAATGAGAGGGTATCTTGCAGCCTAAGTCGATCGTTGACCTTTTTTCTCATTAATTCTTCTAGCTAGAGCAATTGATTTCTTTTCTTTTCTGGCTGATTTTGTTGCCAAATCCCGACAAGGAATGTCTTGAGAATATTTTCTCGTAACTTGATGCCCAAAGTTACTCGTCAACTTGTAGGACCAATCGATAGAGTTGATTAGTAGACCAGTCAATTTTACCTGCTCGAGGAGTCGAGGTGACTCGTTTAGTGACCTTCTGGGGCTCGGGTTGCCATGTGTACGGTGAGAGATGAGGTACAAAATCTAACCTCAATAGCAAGCCCCTCACTCCTCTACTGATGGAAGTCTGGTGGTGAGTCTTTTGTCATTTCGTATGGAAACTCTATCGTCTAAGGTTCGCCCATGGAAATGAGCCCCTGAATGTCTGTTGAGGTCGGCCAATGGAGATGAGCCCCTGAATATCTGAGGTTGGCCCATGGAAATGAGCCCCTAAATATCATTGCTGAGGTTAGCTCGAGCGGTTGAGCCCTAGATTGGTCTGTGGGCTGCCTGTGAAGCTTTGGTCGCCACGTGGTGTGTCCCCTAAAGAGGAGATGGTTCTTTTCTTTGATATGACGTGCGCCAGTGCACATTCTTCCATGGCTGGTTTTTTAGAGCGGTTTCAATGATGGGATTTTTTGGGACAAACCTTAACTGTTGAGATAGGAAATTTCAAACCATTGGATAGATTTTAGGTAGTAAATAGGGGATTTGATTTTGAAATCCTTTTTGTTGGTTACCCAAATCGGGCAAAAAGAAAATATAAACTTAATCTCTAAGCTTTACCTTTTTTAGTTTCTTCTTCTGGCCATTTGTCCCTCGTAAGTTCGCCTCGTCGCTACGCCCAACATCACCACTGTGTTCCATTGCTGTCACTGCCATCGTCATCTTCGGCCGTCTTTTCTGAGGTTAGTTCTTCCTTTTCTTCTCATTTTCCTTTGAATTTTTGAATTGAACTCGTTGGTTTGAGAGGAGAATCTTTGAATTGATCTTAGACTTTAGGAATTATGTAGATGATTTATGGCACGAACCTTAGATTTTGCTTTTTTCTTGCATTTTGTAGGACCTTGAAACTTCTTCGCTTTCACCATGTATAAGTTCTTGAGCTCTTTGGTACTCTGGCTATGATTGGATTCAGTGAGTCACTCGAAGGCTCGTCTACTGGCGGCTTACATGAGGTTCCTCCTCGTAAGCTATCAGTTCCACAATCTAAGGGGTTGAGGGATAGTATGTACCTCGACTTAGGTACCTTGAACGTATGTTAACCAAGGAGGAGGTTATGGGATGGAATGATGACTTTGGGGGCTTTCTAGAGGGTTTTGAAATTCAAGTACCTTACTCAAATGAGAGGGTCGATTCTCCTCGCCACAGATGGTTTGCAGTTTTTGAGATCTTCTTGTGTTTGGAATTAAGGTTCTTGATTCCGGTATTCACTTCGAGTGTCTTGGAGAATTACCATATCATGATTGGGCAATTGATGCCTAACTTATCAAGGGTGATCTTAGGGTTTGTGGACTTGGCGAAAAAGTCTGATGTGTACCTTCATGACAAGTACTTTTTGTCTCTATTCTACATGAAGTGAAATCCTGATTCTTGCGACCAATGCATGTTTGTGCCAAGGAAAAAGCATGTTATTGCTATCTAAGAGGTGAAGTCGACTGATCATGAGTGGAACGATCGATATGCCATGGTTCACGGAGTAATCGATGAGACTGGCAGTCCCTGGATTGCTCCAAAGGTCTGGGGTCATCCTAGTGAGTCAACAAACCATTGATGGGTCACCTATGCTCTAAACAAGAGAGAATAACCTTTTGTTTTTGTCTTTATAGAAAGAGTTTAGAACCAATTGCCTACCATCACCAATAAGTTTATGGAGAAGCATGTGAAGATAAAGAATGCACAAAAGACTCCTCATTGAGTTGCTAACAGGACTCGATCAACCACTACTGCTGCCTTGGCTGGTGAGTTGATTTACTCGTGCTCTGCTTTAGTAGATGATTGATCATTTTTTCCATTTATTGACTTGGTAAATTCTCTTTTTGCAGCTTCGGTGAAAGATGAAAACCTTTCAACCATGGATATGATAACTCTTGTTGTCACCGCTCGTTTAACTAAGCGGTCGACAGGTAGGCCTTTGGCCAAGTCGGCTTGTCCAACTCTGGTGATTGATCTGACTCCTCTTATTTTGAAGGTCATAAATCCAGCGTCGGTAAGCAAAAAAGTACCAAAATGTTCCAGCTCGAGCTTCCTTCTGATCTGTGCCTTTAAAAGGATCCTAACGCGGCCCCTCAGATCGGAAGGGCTCTCCTCACTGAAGCTGACTTGGAGCTGCTGATGAAGGAAGACCTGATGTTACCGGTGAATAAGGTGCTGGGAATTGTGTCCTGAAAGCATGAGATGTAAAAGGATATCTATTATTTATTTAATAAAATAGTTTATTCATCATTTTATGTGCATATATTTATGAATATTTTATGAATATCAAATAAAATTCCTTGATTATCTATGTAACCGTAAACATGGTATATAAGTATTATATATGAGAGGATAATGTTTAAGGATAATAATCAAAAGTAATTGCTCATAATGAATTTAATTAAAGTTCAGAATCTTTAATTAAAACATTATTAATACATGTCATTCCCATTTAGAATGGAACGGTGTTATCCGCAACTTATTAATATGGCGAGAGATATTGAATGAGTGTATTTTGCATAATGAGATTATGTGGAACATGGACCTTGAGACACAATATGAATTTCTAATAATTTTCGTTAAGCATAGAAATTCTAATTGAGTCTACCGATGGTCATATATAGAATGGTCTTAATCCCGAGTTCTTAACAAACTCCTATTTATGGATTTATGTCTTTTGATTTACTCGATGCACGGATTACAAAACCCCAATCCTATTCCTTGTATTTTGGAGACATAATGAAGTAGGTAGTGGGAATGTTATTATACGAGATGGAATCCATTCCTTCTTGAGAGAAAGCGAGATAAATAATTCTCTTGAGTGTTGATTCGGTACTTGGATTAGTAAGAGCGCTCTGGTTCATGAATGTGTTTTATGAATCACTATCCATTAGAGAATCAATGGTACTCAAGGATAAAGATGTAATTAGAGAGGTTAACGGATTCTACCTGACTCTAATTATGAATTATTTATGGAGGATCGATCTATATGCAATGACTATATCAAATGGATACTTCACAGTTAAGAAGTAATTAATGTCTATAATTCGAGAGTGCAATTCCAAGTTTATAGTGGAGTAACTATTGGAATTAATAGAATTAATTAATTAATTTAAGTGTTTAATTAATTATTAATTTTATTGGAGCTCAGAATTATAGGTCCATTAGTCCCCGCGTCGTCCTTGTAATTCTACCAGACACAAAGGGAAAAATGGGAATTTTAGAATTACGGAATTCTAAAATTAAGTACTCGAAGAATAATTAATTGAGAATTAATTATTATTTAAATAATGAGATTATTTAAATTTAAATTTGAACATATCTAGATTTATCCATTTAAACTTATTTGATAAGTTGTTTAATTTAGAATTCAAATTAATTTAAGTTTGACTTAAATTCTAATTTGAATCTGAATTAAAATTGGACTACTAGATAAAGGACAAAATCTCTTCCTTCCCTATCTGATTTAGGCGCCACACACACAGGGATAAATCCCTAGGGTGGTCGGTCACTTAATGGATAAGGGGAAGGGATTTTTTGTTCCAAATTCAAAATTGGAGATAAGGATTTGATTCTATTTTGAAGTTTGACTTCTACTCTTTAAATATGAGATAGATAGAAAATTGTGGGACAATTTTTGACATTATTCAGCCCTAAAAAACAGTGTGGCCGAAATTCTCATATAGGGAAAAAGAGTGAAAAATATTTTTTCTCCAAAAATTCCACATCGTGCATGCGTTGGTGTTTGTGGAAATTCGAGTGTTTCAGAAACCTGTTTTGTCTCACGTGTGCCCATACACACGTCTACGTAGAATCAAGGAATTGACGTGGAAGACTTTGGTGTTCTAAACATAAAGCTTGGAGCTAGGACTGTTCGTGGTTAAAGAAATTCAAGTTATCATCCGAGTCGGCTACCAGGTATTTTTTCGGTTGAACCTTGAATGATATAAATTAATGAGATTAATTTATTCGTGCATAAATTAATATAATCTATAGAGTATCTCAAAAGTTTTATGAAAATTTTTGTTATACGCGATCCGCCTTTCCGCTGCGTTTCCGCAGCCAAATTCGATTCGGCAACCAACATAAGGCTCGAATGATTCAGTCACGGTGAGTCAATTTTTCCTGAATGAATTAAATTTTCTTTCCATCTAATGAATCTCCTTTGTTGTTTATAGTTCATCCAGAAGCCCTTAGCTATATCTTGCTTCTATGCCTAAGCCAAAAATTAACGCAAGGAGTTATGTTGTGAGAAGACCGAGCTCTCGAAGGCTTTCTTGGAAGATCTAGTGAGGTGGGTGACTGACAAGTCTAAAACCAAATATTCTATCGGTTGTTCGAGGGCTCGTTTCGGTGGTCTCCATGATTAATCCATTTGATGGGTTAATCGGTAGGTTTGTAAAGATTGATTGTAGTGAACGTGCAGATTTGGTTGAGATCGATTGCCAATTTTAAAACTTTTACGCTTAACTCATTTTTTAGAGTTATTTAGGTCTTTACATGTCCATAGCCTTCCTACCGTTAAGTCTTATGTATGACTTGTGATGGATAAGATTTATCTTAGGGTTTCTCGGATTCGTATGTGATGAATCGTACGAGTGACTTAGGTTGTTCTTAGGATCATTTGATGAATACACTCGATGAAGTTGTTGAGACAGTGAATAACTCAATGAATGAGTTATGTTTAATTGACAGATCAACTCGATGGAGGAGTTGATACGATGAAAGAATTAACTCAATTTAGGAGTTGTATTAGGTAGATTCCTACAACGAATCTTTGTTCTCACCTGGCCGACTCAGTTGGTGAGGCGTTCCAGCGTCGATTTAGGAGTCGTTTCATTTGATGAGTCGATTTAACTAATGAATTAAACAGATCGACTGGTGAACTCATGTCATAAGTTGTTACACCTTCAGAGGTGGATTGTTTTGAGTAATTGGCTGATGTTGGATCAACCCCATCGATGATTCGGCATTTACTCTGATAGTTGGCATTGATTGGTCAGATCGATAGCGACGCGATGTCAGCTTCGATCCAGAGATTAGTGAAATTACCTCACTGGTGAGGCGTCTGCCAGATGGATAGTATCCTCATCCTATATCGAGACTTCCACTGTGCTAAAGAGCGTAGTAGGTGTTCCTATGGCTTTGACATACCAATCTGTTGTCCCTATGAGGGAACACATTGCACGGGGAGTATGGTTACGTGATTGCCCCATACCGTGGAATTTATCAGTCATAGCCTTTACGTGCAAATTTTTGGGGACCCAATGGGTGGAAGGATTCCCATAAGGTAGTGCCCTGCATGAGTTTAGATGTGAATGCTGGGTGATTTTGTTACTCGAAACAATCTATGCCGTGATTAGTACCTTATTTACGTCTTGGTTTGGAGTGAGATGAGGAAAAGTTTAGATTTAAGTTGAATTTCAAAATTTAGTACCTGTTTTCCTAGTGGACTGACCATGAGTGGCGATGAGGATCGACTAAAGGTATTGATCAATCACTCGAAAGGTCGATATGATAAGTCAATTCATCAGTCGATATGAGCTTTTCATACCAAACTCTGAGCCCCCGATTCTTTTCCTGTAAAACTCCAAAAAGACTAAGGAACATAAGTTTGTTAATAAGAAGTGGCTGCACTCATTTATAGTTCATGAGCTGCCTATGTACCCATGGGTAGGGATCAAGCCTGGACATAGTTCGGTTTTTACAATCCTATGATTGATTACATCAATTGTTAAAAAAAACTTGTTACGAATTTTCGCAAACGCAAGTGCACGTTATCGTATCAAGTAGTAAAGTTTATAGAAAAGTATCATCCTATGAGGACTGAATACTATTAATTACTAAAATTGTATCAATACTAACTTTATTTGAACGAAACAAATAAGTGAGACTTTTTATATAAAATAAAACTAAACAATCTAATTAACAATTTAAGTAATTATCAAAATTCAATATTAACAAGCTCTAGGGTTTCCGATTTCACCAAACCATTCTGCCTTGAATTATCTATCTAATCAATCTTAAATTATTCCCCTTAATTGACAGTCGAAAATCCCTAAATTAATCGATGCTCCCTTCTGAGTTACATAAAAAATCCCCTTAATTGCTAACTCACTATATTCCTATGTGAATTTCAAACAATTAAAAAGTCATTAAGTTTTATGGATTTCCATGTAGCAACCACACCAACCATGCAAGTATATCCCTATCTTACATGCAATTAATGGAATTCAACACAATGATCGAAAAACATTAACAAATTGGCCAATTAATTAGAAGCATTAAGAACAGTGATGAAAACTCAACTAGGACGAATAATTCTTCGATTGATATGATAATATAATTCAAAACATCATGATCTGGCTACATCGTAGCCCTAGAATAGGAAACTTAGAACATAATGAAAAGAGAAAACATCTTAACAATATTCTTAAACATGAAAAGAGAAGAAGGAGAAACTATTTTGATGAATTGAAGCAGACGTCCATCCCGGTTGATTTGCCTTCTCCCCTGCAGTAGAAAAGTTCTCCTTTCTCTTTTCTAAGTCCCAGCATAACCTAATTGAGTCTAAAAATTCCTATTTATAGGTTCGGGGTCGTAATGGCACTTTTGGTAATTATTTAGAGATTAAAACATGAAAATCTCGAACTGGTGACGTGGCTCTACTTCAATGGCGTTGTGGCATCATAACACAGGCCTTCAAAAATTTGAAGTGGCGCCATGGCTCTGTCCCTAGGCGCCATGGCGCTGCTCGGCAAATTTGCGATTTTCTTCTCCGTAGCGCCATGGCTCCACTTTATGGAGCCTAGGCGCTTTGCTCTCGGGTTTGTTGTACGGAAAAACTTGTTTTTGGCGCCATGACTCCACTTTATGGCACCTAGGCACTTTGCTCTCGGGTTTGTTGTACTGGAAAACTTGTTTTTCCTCTATCTTTGAAGCCTAGGTGGCCCTTTACAAAGCCTTAGCGCCCATTCTTCAATTTTGCTTCAAAAATTCCCAAAAATCACCAATGGACTCTAACTGAAACAAACCTACAAAGCAAATTAAAAACACATAAATAACTCCTAAAAACTCATAAAATAATGAGTCGGGAAAACGCAAATGTAAACACAAATTCAACTCATTAGAAAGATTCCCATAAGGTAGTACCCTGCATGAGTTTAGATGTGAACACAGGGTGATTTTGTTACTTGAAACGATATGTACCATGATTAGTACCTTGTTTGCATCTTGGTTTGGAGTGAGATGAGGAAACGTTTAGATTTAAGTTGAATTTCAAGATCTAGTACTTGTTTTCCTAGTGGACTGACCATGAGTGGCGATGAGGATCGGCTAAAGGTACTAATTAATCACTCGAGGGGTCGATATGATAAGTCGATTCATCAGTCGATCTGAACTTTTCATACCAAACTCTGAGCCCCTGATTCTTTTTTTGTAAAACTCCAAAAAGATTAAGGAACATATGTTTGCTAATAAGAAGTGGCTGCACTCATTTATAGTTCATGGGCTACCTACGTACCCATGGGTAGGGATTAAGCCTGGACATAGTTCATTTTTTACAATCCTATGATTGATTACATCAATTGCTGAAAAAACATAAGACTATATTGCCACAAAGTAAAAGACATAAGTATTATTCTAAAAAGAAAAGATACTAGGGATAGATTGACCTATCAATGAGCGGTAAAGGCTTGACGGGTTGATTGCTAGACGTAGTACTTTTAGAGATTAAGAGCATTCCAAGGCCGAAGTATGAGGTTGCCATTGATGTCTTCTAGTTTATATGCTCCTGATCTAACTACTTATGTGATTCGGTAAGGTCCTTCCCAGTTCGGTGTAAGTTTCCTAACTCCTTTGTCTTTGGTGTTCTAAAACACCTTACGCAAAACTAAGTCACCTTCCTTGAACTACCTTCCTCTGACCTTGGAGTTGTAATGTATTGCAGCTGCTTGTTGGTAGCATGTTATTCTGATCATGGCTTGATCACTCTTCTCTTTGATTAGGGCGAGACTGTCGGTGAGCATTTGGTCATTGGTCGATTCGTTGGCCCAGGCGAGTTCGGTCCTGATGTTTGGCATCCCAATGTGAGATAGAATGATGACATCTAATCCGTAAACTAGAGAGAATGAAGATTCACCAGTCGCTGCTCGAGAAGTCATTCTATAGGCCCATAGTACTCCGGTCAGTTCTTCAAGCCATCTTCCCTTTGTAACCTTCGAGTTTCTTTTTCAAATTGTCCATGATTGTCTTGTCAATTACCTCAGCTTGCCTATTACTTTACGAATACCTCGAAGTTGAAAAACTGAAGGTAATTTTCCACCAGTTGCAGAATTGGGCCCCTTGTATAAATAGTCTAAGTAAAATGTGTTTTTAAGTAAATAAACCACAAAAAAAAATAAATTGAGTAAATAACCTAGCTTACACATCAGCATTCCACGTCCTTAAGTATGCTTCCACATTAGCATTCCACGTCATCAATTATGCGTTTAGGTTTTCTTTCTCTTCCTCCCCTTTCCATTTCACGCCATTTTGTTCTCCCAGCCGCTTTCAATTTCTGCTCTCTTCTTCTCAAGTCATCGTCATCGCATAACCTCATTAACATTATTATCTTGCCCATTCAACGTTTTTTTCTCATCCAAAACGATGTTTGAAGAAGAGCTAGTAAGTAAGTCTTTCATTTTCTATATATTTTGTGGTGTTTTTCATTGTTGTTCATATGTTTTTAAGATGAGAATGTAGTTAAAAATGTTAAGAATCCATTAAAATAGTAATTTTACATGTTAAAAGACTAGTTTACATTGTCTGATATGATGAAGATCTGCTGGGTTTAGAAAAAAAATAGGATGGTTGGTTCGTGGTTCTTGGTCTGTTCTTATAACATGGTTGGTTCGTGGTTCTTGGTCAGTTCTTATAACATGGTCGGTTCGTGGTCGGTTCTTGGTCTGTTCTTATAATATGGTCGGCTCATGGTCTGTTCTTGGTCTGTTCTTATTGCACAGTCGGTTCTAGTCTGTTCATGGTCTGTTCTTATTGCACGGTCAGTTTTTAGTTTGTTCTTATTGCACAGTCGATTCTTAGTCTGCTCTTGATCTGTTCTTGGGTTGTTCTTATTATACGGTATATTCTTGGTTTGTTCTCATTATATGGTATGGTTTAATGACGTATTATTATCTTGATTAAATTTTTGCGGTTTTAAAATCTAAATAATGGCTTAGTGGAGGATTTTTTTTGACATTAGAGGAAAATGGGATGAGACTGAATGTTGTTGGGTGTGGCATACAGATTGTAATTTAATTGGCATATATATGGATGAGAAGGATACTCTCGAAACCTTTGTTGATAAGATTTGTATAAAATGCAGAATTGATGGACAAAAACATTCTTTGCAGCTATCATGGGTACCGAATTTGAAACAGAAATCGTTGCCCATTGTAATAAAAGACAATGATGATTTGTTATTCTTCAGGGATATAGCCCACGAGGTACCGCTTCACGTGATAGTGGATGGGAAGTTTATCAATCCCGAAGAACATATTGATGGAGTAAAATTAAGAGAAATCCTCTGCATGATGATTTTTTTTTGATCGTGATTTTTAGGTAATGTAGCTACATATGAGTTTTTGACTCGTAATGATATTCCCCCACAAATACAACCACAAACCAGTCACAACCCACAACTAGAGCCACAACCGCTTACCATTTTAAATGAAGTAGAAGTTCTTGGTCCTTTAGTTTGTATGGACAAGACCGAGTTTGGATCATCTCATGGATCTACCTTCAAAGGATGGATCTAGTTTAGAAGTTGGTCAGTACTTTACAAGTAAGAATGATTTGAAGGAAAAGCTGCATTTAATAGCTTTGAAAGGGAAGTTTGAGTTTTGAACAACAAAATCAAATAAAGACGTGTTTGTAGTAGAGTGTGTGGATCCGAAATGTGTGTAGCGTATCCGAGCCTGCAAATTGAGACTGTTGAACATGTTTGTAATCCGCAAGTATAATGGTGTTCACTCTCGCTCGTTAGAAAAGCGTTCAGCGAAGCACAGGCAAGCAACGTACTCCGTTATTGGAAGTTGCATGAAAAACCAATTTATAGGCATCAAACAGGGTCCGGTTCCGAAATCAATTCAAAAATATGCCCATGACGAATTCGGGACGACCTTCAGTTATTACAAAGGATGGAAGGCTCGTGAGCATGCACTTCAACTCGTAAGAGGTACGACCGAAGAAAGCTTCACTAAGCTCCCATCATAGTTTCATATGGTGTCTCTTACTAATCACGGCAGCATCACCAATATTCATTTTGATGAACATAACCATTTTATGTATCTTTTCCTAGCATATGGACCTTATATACGTGGTTTCGGTTGCATGAGGAAAGTTATCAGTGTTGATGGAACGTGGTTGAAGGGAAAATTTAGAGGTACGTTGTTAGTTGCCACTACACATGATAGTGAACGTCATTGTTATCCCATCGCATGGGCCATTGTAGACTCAGAGAATGATGCATCCTGGACATGGTTCTTTTCGAACTTGAAGGTTTTTGTCACTGATTCTGAGGAATTAGTTTTTATTTCTGATAGGAATCAAAGTATAAGTAATGCATTGTCTACAGTTTATTCATTAGCACATCACGGTTGTTGCACATGGCATGTATCTCAAAACATCAAGAGTAATTTCAGGTAGAAGCGGTGTTCTGCACTATTCTTTAGAACCTCCGAGGCCTACGACATTGACGAGTTTTCTCGCTTGTTTGATGAGTTGTCTCGCAAGATATCCCAAAGATTAAGCTAAATACCTACAGAGCAAGTTCGTTTTGAAATGTGGTATCGTGCTCATTTTAAAGGAAATCGATATAATATTATGACCACAAACATGTCTGAATCAATGAACGCAATGCTCAAGGATGTTCGAGATTACCCTGTCATTGCCCTTTTTAATTTTATACAAGCGAATATGTCAGAGTGGTTTAATAACAGGCGGGTCGAAGCTTCTAAAACTAAAACATTATTAATGCCAAGTGTGGAAAAAATTCTTCGTGAGAGGCACAACAAAGGGGGGTTTCTAACGGCCACAAGACTTAATACTGTTGAGTTCCAAGTGACAGGTGGAGAGGCAATTGTAATTGTCAACATTGGAGCGAGGAGTTGCACTTGTCGTGTGTTCGACCTTGAACAGATACCATGCAAGCATGCAATATCATGTTGTAGAGAAGCAGGAATGTCACTCTATGATTTATGCTCAAAATACTACAGGACAGAAGTTTGGGCTCTTGCGTATGCTGAGACAATCTATCTTGTGCCGGATACTTCGCAATGGGATATTCCGAATCATGTAAAGGAAATTCACCTTCTTCCACCGCGAGTTCAACCAAAGAGGGGTAGGCCACAATAAAAACGCATTCCCAGCATAGGTGAGTTCACACGAAGAAAGAATCGATGTGCTAGGTGTAGGCAATATGGACACTATCAGAAGAAATGTAAGAACGCACCGATGTAATCATGACTTATAAATTTCTTGTTTACAATGTATCCACACTCATTATATTCAACGGGTTACAAAATGTATTCAGCAGCTTATTATGGCTTTGAGGAAGCTTACATTTATGGGGAAATGCTGCCCAATTTTTTTCACAATAATGGTTCTTTTTTTAATTTGGAAAACTTCAAACAAATCAGAAATTGCATTTATAATTTATCGTATTCAACAGGTTATTTTGGCTCTGGGGAAGCTTATACAATAATTTATCATTTTGGTGCAGGGGCCACGCCCGGGCGCGCGCAAGGGCCACGCCCGGGCGTGCGCAGGAGCCCCACCGGGCGGCGCAGGGCCAAATCCGGGTCCGGCGTGGGAGCCCCCCAGGCGTGCCAGGGGCCCCGCCCGGGCAGCCAGGGCCCGCTTGAGCAAACCAACTAACATAAAGGAACAGACCAACAACCGACAAAAATAGAAAGAACAGACCAAAACTGACCAAGAATAGACCAAGAACCGACCCAAATGGCAAGAACAAACTAGAACCGACCAAGAACAGACCAAGAACTGACCATGAAAAAAATTTGTAAAAAATTATAAAACATATATTTTTTTCATAATTTTTGGACTTTTTGGGTAATACTAAACATTTTAGTTTGTACAAGAAAAAAATTTTTGGTTAGAAATGGAAAAAACCTAGAACAGACCAAGAACAGACCAAGAACAAACCACGAACAAAATTTGTAAAAAATTATAAAACATGGATTTTTTCATATTCTTTGGACTTTTTGGGTAATACTAAGCTTTTTAGTTTGTACAGGAAAAAAATATTTGGTTAGAAATTAAAAAAACCTAGAACAGACCTAGGTCGGTTCTTGGTCTGTTCTAGGTTTTTTTCATTTCTAACCAAATATTATTTTCCTGTACAAACTAAAAAGTTTAGTATTATTCAAAAAGTCCAAAGAATATGAAAAAATATATGTTTTATAATTTTTTACAATTTTTGTTCGTGGTCTGTTCTTGGTATGTTCTAGGTCTATTTTAGGTTTTTTTCATTTCTAACCAAATATTTTTTTCTTGTACAAACTAAAAAGTTTACTATTACCAAAAAAGTCCAAAGACTATGAAAAAACATATGTTTTATAATTTTTTACAAATTTTTTCCGTGGTCGGTTCTTGGTTGGTTCTGGTCTGGTCTTTCTATTTTTATCGGTTGTTGGTCTGTTCCTTTATGTTAGTCGGTTACGGTCAGGCATGGCCCTACGCGGCCCAGGCGTGGCCCCGGGCGCGCGCTGGCGGGCTCACAAGCGCGCCGGACTTGCCCCCGCGCACGCCCGGGCGGGGAGCTCCTGCGCCGCTTGGCGTGGCCCTGCGCGCGCCCAGGCAGGGGTTCGAGGCGAGCCCAGGCGTGGCCCTGCCAGGGCGGGAGGTTCACAGGCGGGCCGGGCGTGGCCCTTGCGCTCAGACTTAGCAAAACCGACCAGAGTGGTCAGTTTTGCGCAAGTTGCGCCGTTGTCTGTCTTGTTCCGCAGCCTTTGCAAAACAGACCCTCTCGACGTTAAGCCCCATTGAATATGATAAATTCTAAATGCAACTCAATGCCAATAATAAACATATTGTAACACCAACAACCAAAACAATGTTAAACATTGTTATGTTTCTATTTTACAACAACCAAAACAAACAACATTTCATATGGTTAGACTCAGGGGCTTCTTCATCTTGAACTCGCTCCAAATTCCGACAGCGAGTTCAAGCCGGTAAGCTTTTACTTTTTCTTCTTTGAGGTCTTCTAATGGGATTCTGTGGAGAAGGTATTCAATTAATTTGTAAGTGAAAAGTCCACAGTCACCTGATCTGACGTTGTGCACCAACCCCTTGACACGAATGATTGGCCATGCACACTCAAGTTTATCGCCTAGATGGTTGAATAAACCTGTGTGCTTCAAGAACATGGGCATCATGACAGCGATTGGCTCCACTTCTCTTCGCATCTGTGAATCTCTGTACATCGGAATAGCTGAGTCATACACCTTTATGTTGAATTCAGATAAATCAACATAAAGCGCGACCCAATGCTTCATCCGAATGTTTAGAGGCATAGTGAAGCCCTTCGCGTCATCCCATTTCTGGCCAATTATGCGCTTCTCCCAACGGACATATTCATCCAGGTCGTCATCAAATGTATAAGTTGCCAATTTCTTTTTGTTGGTGAAGTATCGCGCTCTCAACTTTTGGCAAAATATATCATCTAGGATGACAATATCCTTAATGAACTGCCCTTCAGGTGCCCTTGACCTCCGAATTGATAGAAGACCCGATGCCTCGTCAATTTGCTATAAGTCATAAAAAATTAATTCAGTATAATGATAATGGTATAAAAAATAAGACTAAATTTAAAAAATTTGTTGTGATTACTTACATCATTAAACATCCATTCACCTGGCTTCAAGAGGACCTGGAAGAAGTCCTTCCTCCAATCTCCAAGGCCGCATACAATCAGCTCAGAGTTCGTAGTAGAATCAGCAAACCATTTGTTGAAGGCCTCAACAGCATCGTTAAAGGTCCACACCTTCTTCCTCACGTTACGCAGGGGATTTGTGTAAGGTGAGTCCATATACCTGCTGGGCCTCTTAAGTCACTTTTCAATCTTCGATGCGGACTCTGGCCCGATCAACACTCGTTGCTCATGCTGAGCCTCTGGATCTGGCTGAACCTGAGGGAGGTCAAGTTCTGCCTCTGGCTCTGGCTGAACCTGAGGGAGTTCAAGTTCTGCCTCAGGCTCTGGCTGAACCTGAGGGTCAAGTTCTGCCTCAGGCTCTGGTTGAACCTGAGGGTCAAGTTCTGCCTCAGGCTTTGGTTGTAGCTAGACACGCTATGATCTTGATTGTTTTGCTAGACACGCTATATTGACCTTAATTTCCCTAACGGATTGGTCTAGTTAGTCTAGCCTCCTATTGACGGCTTTAAAATGTCTACTAGTGTACTCTATGATCTTTTGATAGAGTATGTCAACTATGTGGTCAATAGACATACCATCTTGCTGTTGCTGTTGCTGTTGTTGTTGTTGTTGTTGTTGTTGTTGTTGTTGGGGAAGTAGTTGGAGACGAGCCAATTGTTTCGGGGGCTTTGGCTTATGGACATGGACCATTTGTGCACCAGAGTCCAAAATTGAAGCAAGTTGGTCAATCTCAGCATCTTCTTAGTCGGCATAAGGCATATACGACCTCATGCACATACTATTCATTTCCTCCTCAGTGGGATAAAGAGCTGGTACGGTCATTCCCTGTATATTAAAAAAACATACATTCAATGATTATTTAGGTAGAAACATATTGTAGAAAAAAACAAATATGCCTATTTTGTAAAATTTACACCTATAAAAACATTGTATTTAAACCTTTACCTCACCACTGTGCATGAGGTCGTCTATCTGTCTAACCTCGACCAATGAAACCTGGCGTTGCTCCCATTTGAGCATTCTGGGAAGACGTCTCTCAACCATCTTTGCAAACGTGGCGCCGATGGTTGGAAACGTTTCGAATGCCCAAACCTGCGTTAAACCAATTTTTTAAAGTCTAGTAAACCAATTATGATATTATTTACTATAATGCATGAAAAAAATTATGAACATAATCAGATGATATACTGGAAGGCCCAAGGAAACCTGCATATTGAGTAGGTTTCCTTGACGCTTTATTAAATCCTTTCCTACGAACCCATTTCGGTATTTGTCTCTCAAGTTCTTCTTGAGAGCCAGCAGTGCATTCAAAAGACACCTTGCCCCATGGATAGCTGTTGAAGAATTCTAAGTCGTCAACATAAGACAGCCAATCCAGTGAGACGGTCTTCTTCTCGTCCCCAGATAATAGTACTTGTGCTAAAAAATAAATGATACCGATCTTTGTTTTATCGCTACCTTTTATCTTATCCCCTGTGAGCAATTTTCTTAAATCTGCAACAAGTACTACGGGGGAGTTGAAATGCTCCAATAATCTTCTACTCTTTGAAGCTTTCAAGATCACGTCTGGCTCAGGAGATTCCCACAGTTCAATCCAGTTATTAAAGTAAATTCCCTCATTCCAAACCGAGTTGCGGTTCCATTAACCATGAACCATAACTCATGTCTTTTTTTTGTTTCTATCTGCCTTAAAAGCAGATAGTGTGTCAACACCCCACAATATATCATATTTTCAGACATTGAAATAAAATGTCCGAAGGCAGACTCCTTGAAAATTGGCATTTCTGTCTCGGGGTCTAGACTCTGCCTAATTACCTCTAACGCCTCAATCTTTGACTTCATCGTCACTTTCACTGGGAAATACTCCCGTACAGGATCCATTAACGTCTTTAGATGTCCGATCCCAGGAAGTTCACCAGTGTTGTACTTTGGGAGGTCATATTGTAAAAGAAGACAGAATACATAGGTCAGAACCGACCAAAATAATAGAACCGACCATGACACGACCGAACCGACCTAACATCCGGGCAAGAACAGACCAAGCAGAAAGAACAAACCAAAAACCAAACAGAACCGACCAAAACTGACCAATCGACCAAGAACCGATCAAGAACCGACCAAAATCGACCAGAAATGACCATGATCGACCAGAACTGACTAAGATCCGACCACCAGAAATGACTTTAAACGGACCTAGAACCAACTGCGAATAGACCAGAACCTAAACCGACTTTGAACAGACCAATGTTGCTTATATTAAGTTTTTGTTCTTGCAAAAAATATATATATAAGAAAATGTAAAATAAGAATATTACCTCAGTATATTCTGTTGCCTCGTATGTTCGAGAAATGGTCGTTTTAGTTGAGGAAGAGCCGTTTTCTAATGCCATTAGTTCTAAAAGCTATCGGTCTTTAGTCGGTTTTTGTCATCGAGGTCGGTTTTTGGTCAGTTTTAGTGGTTGGGATCGATTTTTGATCGGTTTTAGTGGGAAGGGAGGTCGGTTTTTGGTAACCGTCGGTGTTTGGTGAGGTGGTCGGTCGGCCGAGACAAGAGAGATCGGAGAGGGTGGATCGGCGGTCGGTGAGAGGTGATCGGAGAGAAAAATCGGTGGTCAGTCGTGAGAGGATTTGATCGGGTGGGAGGAAGAGAGAAGGTCGGTTGAGAGTTTTTGAGAGTTGAGAGTTTTTGAGAGTTTTTGAGAGTTTTTGAAAATGACCTAAGACTAATAGGACTCATTTTTTGCCACGTGAGATACACGTCATCATTTTTTTGTTATAAAAAAAACCGGCCTATTTCCTCAAATTCTGATTTTCTCCGGTCTCTTTTATCAAATATTCTCTGCAGAATTATTGGAACTCACCAGAGGTGAATTGAGTCTCATTATTAGCTACAACCTCCATGGGAAGGCCGAACCTAAAGATGATCTCTTTCCATTCAAATCGCTCAACTTTTGACTCCTTCACTTGAGCGAATGCTTCAACTTCAACCCATTTAGTGTAGTAATCTGTAATAGCCAAAACGAAGTTCCTTTGCCCGGAGGCTTGTGGGAGTGGACCCATTAACGGATAAAGGCTACTTACAGATGATAACAACTTGAATGGTGAACGGATGACTGGTGCGAAGTGCTGGCAACTGTCGTATCTTTTGGTGAACTCTTCGGCATTGGCGATCGCAGTCCAGAATGGTTGCCGCAATCACCTTCATGGATTCTTCTGATCACATAAAGGCCTTCTTCAGGATTGAGTCATCGCAGGTACTAGCCAGAGTGAGAGCGATGATATAGCTTGTCTCTAATGATAGAGTATCTACCACTCGTGATATGTAACTTTCATGCTTACATTTTGTTGGAAGGTAGCTCCCCATACTGGATTTAGCAAATGATCAATGTCATCCATGAATCTCTCAAATTAATGTTGAATGACTCACGATGAGTCGGTTCGTCGATGCATTACTACTCTAGGTACCCAATAGGGATGGTCCTAGTCAAGGTGGAGTCGGTTGATGATCCAAGATTAGCAAGTGCGTCGGCTTGATAATTTCACTCACAAGGGACTTATTCCTTTTCTGAAGTCAGCTCTTAGCTTGTTGATGAATTCCAAGTATGCTACCATCTTTTCATCTCGAACGATGTAGTCTCTATTGATCTGATTGACTATGAGTTGGAAGTCGCTCTTCATAAGGAGTCACAATGCTCAAAGTGCCTTGACGAGTCATAGCCCGACGACCATTGCCTTGTATTCGGCCTTGTTGTTTGAGGCTTTGAAGCCCAGGCGGAATGATTGCTTGATGAATTCGCTTGTTGGGGCTTTGAGGCAGATTCCAGGCGGAATGATTGCTTGATAATTGTAACAATTATTCCACTATAAATTTGAAATTGCTCTATCGTAATTATATACATAAATTACTTCTAAACTGTGAAGCGTCCATTTGATGTAGTCATTACATATAAATCAATCATCCATAAATAATTCATAATTATAGCTAGGTGAAATCAATTAACCTCTTTATTTACTTCTTTATCTTTGAGTACCATTGATTCTCTAATATACAGTAATTAATAAAATAAATTCATAAATCAGAACTCCTACTAGTCTATATATTGATTCAACCCTCAAGATAATTATTTATCTACTTCTTTTTCAAGAAGAAATAGATTTCATCTCGTATAATAACATTCTCGACTACTTATTTCATCATGTCTCCAAAATACACGGAATAGGATTTAAGATCTCAAAATCTGTATCAAGTAAATCAAAAGACACAAATCTATAAATTGAAATTTGCTAATAGCTTAGGATTAAGATTATTCTATATATGACATTCAGTAGACTCAATTAGAATTTCTATACTTAATAAAAATTATCAGAAAATTCATATGATGTCTATGTCCCTGTTCTATATAATTTCATTATGCGTAATGCACTCATTCAATATCTCTCCATATTAATAGTGCAGATAACATTGTTCCATTCTAAATGGGAATGACATGTATTAGTAATGTTTTAATTATAAATTCTAAACTTTAATTAAATTCATTACGAATATCATTTTGATTATTATCCTTAAATATTATCATCTAGCATATAACACTTATATACAATATTTAAGGTCACATAAATAATCATGAAATTTTCATTGATATTCATAAAATATTCAATAGTACATGCACATAAAATAATAAATAAAACTCTTTTATTAAATGAATAATAAATATCTTATTACATCTTATACTTTTATGATACTATTCCCAACAACAGCAAAATAACTTATTTAATTCGCATCACCTAATTATATTGACAAAGTTCGATAAATTAATTGGGAATTCACTTCTAAATCTAAAAAATTTCTTATATTTATAGTGATGAATTCTCGGACATTATAAAATGTAACACAAATCTTTAAATTTCTGACTGTTTAATCCCTTAAGTCTAATAAAAATTGACAAAATGAGACACATCGCAACTGTTTTACAAGTTTGATTGTCAAAATTAAAAGTTTAAGCACAATTTACTAAACTACGAATGATTTTTTGTTTGTTTGGGGAAAGGGATGAGGAGGGCAATTGTACTGAAAATTCTAAAAATAAAAAAAGTAAAAAAAAAAAAAGAAAACCAAAGAAAACCTATCAAATAGTGTTCTTTTTTGAACTGTCATATATGGATCCAATTGGTTCATCAATTTGAATAAAAATTTTTAACAAGAAATCAAATTTTTATGAAAAAACACCTTAAGAAAAATGTTTAAATTATAGTTCAATATATATATATATATGTGTGTGTGTGTGTATTTTGTAAATTTTGAATGCTTGTTCATTAAACATACATTATTAATATAAATATTTATCCTAAAAAAAGTCTTTTTTTGATAAGACATTGTTATTGATAAGGTCAATTTTTAGCCGCTGCATTTTCTTAAAATTATATCATATTAAAAAGATATATATAATTGATGATTTATTATATTGATTTAATAGTTAAAAATAAAAATGTGTTGATAATACATTTTTCTTGTGCCCATAAGTGAAAAAAAAAAAAAAAAAAAAAAAAAAAAACTCGTCTACTTCAACTTTAAGATTAACAGCTGGAATTTAAGGAAAAAAAAAAAAAAAAAAAAAAAACTCTTCTACTTTAACTTTAAGATTAACAGCTGGAATTTTACACGTGTTTTGCTCAAGTAAATCTAAAAAAGAAGTAAAGAAATGAAAACACCCAAAAATCCCCAGGAAAACGTGATACGCGCGGGACGTTGAACGCACGCTATTGAATGAGCGCGTGCAGGACTCGCCTGGGCTTTAAAGAAGTCAAGTCAGTAAGTAAGTTGGGAAGCTGTAGAAAAATGACACCTGGGCAGCCAACTATTTACGTAATTTGCCACTTTCGACCCTTTTTTTTTTTTTTTTTTTTTTTTTTGATTCAACCAACAGTTTATCCACACTCTCGTCTCTCTCTCTCTCTCTCTCTCTCTCTCTCTCTCTCTTCAGTTCTGTTCCTTTGCTCACAAACCATGACGTAGACGAATGTTTCGGAATATCGCATACAACGATCTGGGCCGTCGATGTACTTTAATCATGATTAGAGCCGTCGATCTCAAGCACTGTTACACATAAACTAGGATAATATTGTTTTTGTGACTAATTATTTCTTTTTAGAAATTTTAGACGGGCCTTTCGGGAGAAAATGACTTTGGTACGAAGAAAATCTCTTTCCATTAGCAGATAACAAATTTATTATTATTATTATTTTTTTAAAAATAACAGAGAATATGTCAATATAAAAAGTTTAAAAATATAAAAATTAATTTTTAATTATAAAAATTAATAAATTATAATTTATTAAGTTATAATTTATAATTAGATAAATTATGAATAAAAATTTTAAATTATAGTTCATAGTTAGATGAGTTATAGATAAAAATAATAAATAATTTATCAAGTTATGATTTATAATTAGACAAGTTATCGATAAAAATAGTAATTTAGACTATTTATTAATTTATGTAAACTATTAGCATATGAATTTTAATTCATCTCAAATCTTTATCTCTATACTTAAAACTCTACGGGCT
This sequence comes from Morus alba, assembly GCA_012066045.3. Lineage (NCBI taxonomy): Eukaryota > Viridiplantae > Streptophyta > Magnoliopsida > Rosales > Moraceae > Morus > Morus alba. The sequence continues at coordinate 11,463,785 of CP050225.2, read as the reverse complement.
TGTTCTTTTGAAGTACAACATGAGTGTAATTTTTGAGTTGAATTTAAGTTATAATATGAGTTGAAATTATAACTTGAATAAAATTGAATAAAATTAAATAAAATTAAAACTTAAAAAAATAAATTTAAATAAAATTAGAACTCAAATTACCTTTTTTTTAATTTTTTGGATCAAAGAACAAGCCCTACTACGTATTGAGGGCAAAACTTAAACCTTCCCTAATAGACATAACAGTACTTTGTCCCCAAACTCTCCAAACTCCGTGCCGTCAAACAGAAGAACTCGAAGCCCCATGCCGAGCAAGGAGAACAAAAGGAGGTCGAGTGTTGGGAATATGTGCTCTAACAAAGCAACTATTAATTAAAGACATTTTTGACTGTTAGATGACGTGATCAGTGTCAATTAAGTTCAATTAGATCAAATGAATTCACATTAATATTGATTTCAACATCTAATTAGTAGCCTATTTATTATGATCATAGCATTGTTTGATTGGGAGGGCGAGTCCCCCTTCGGACTCCCCAATTTGAGTCCTTTCATTTATATGTGTGTAAGGAAAATTATAATAAATAGTAAATTTTTAAAATGAAATTAAATAAATAGTAGATTTTGAAGCTATTTGAATTAACTACCAGTTTACAACGTAAGATTATCTCCGATATATATGTTAATGACAATTGTATATTTAGAGTAAAAAAGTATGATATGATATATTATTTTTATTTTTACTCTAATGTATGATGCTATTTGAAATGCTAAATCTATTTTTTCTATAATTATTAAGCTATAAAAGGTGTAAAAGTAAATTTTATTTTTAAAATAATTAGAAAATGCCAAAGTTGTAATGACTATACAAAAAAGTAAACATTTCAAACAATAGTAATCAAATGTCACGTTTCTTGTATGCTATACTTAGTGAGAAATTTGTCACAAAGTATATCATATGAAAAATTTGGTACAAGAAATACCATTGCATTGGAGAATATTTTTTACACTCAAATGTTAAATTTACAATTAGCACATCAATTATAGCATTGCATTTGAGATGCTCTAAATATTTCATTTACGACTAGTAAAAAATAATCTGTTTACATAGAAAAAATCTTTTTTTCAGTCATAAAAAGAAAATTTATATGAAATTATTTTTTACTAGTCATAAATGAAACATTTACGCAGTAAATTATTATTTACTTCAAATAGTTTTGAAATCTGTTATTTACTTTATTTAGTTTCAAAAATATGTTATTCGCGACATCACCCCTTAGTGTAATTATTCTACTAATCCACCTAACTTTAAATTACAAAAACATTATTATCCTTTAAAAGAAATTATAAATAAATAGTAAAATAAATAATTTAATAATTAAATAAATAACTATCATCCATTCTTTAAACTTCTTATTTCTCATACCCAACAACATTAAAATAATTATCTCCATCGTTTATATTTCTCATCCCTTTTAACTATCTCTAGTCTCTATCATTCCCATCCCTTTAGCTATCTCTAGTCTCTGTCATTCACTCTCCTCTCCCTCTTACTAAGGCATATGGTTTATTGGAATCTGCTTTCTGTTTCCAAATTTTTTTCCGAGTGTTTGCACCACTTTAAGAAAACTTTGATACCACTTAAGGCTTCAAATAAGTGTTAAAAAATCTCTTTTCTAATTGGGTTTGATCAACTCATTTGTTAATTGTGTAAGAAAATATCAACTAAGCATTTATTATACAGTTAACACGATTCAAATTACTATGGGCATGGTCTTCTTTTTTTCTTTTTTTTTTTTCACGTTCCCTTTTTTAAGGGAAAAAATTATTAAGGCAAAGTTCTTATATAAAATCACATCTAAACTCGAATTAAAAACTCGAATTAACGAACTAAACGGGCTCTAATTGTATATATACAGACGGGTAATTATCGATTTTAGTTTTCTTCAACTATATATAATTTAAACTCTGAAAGGAACTAGCTAGATCTATTTGAAAATGGGATCCATATTCCATATATTCTTGAGGCACAAATCTCATAAGTCCAGATTTGACATGAAATGCTTCGCAATTTCCAGTTCAGCACACCACCAATCAAGTTATTGTGAATAAAATGGGTTTGAAAATTTGTTTATCTTGTGGCCAAGTTGTCTGCCAGCTAAGTTTCCTAGCTAGTTGGGGAAACATAAAGGAACCAAACAATGCTGTCGTTTGCACGAGAGCCTTACAATTTACAATTGATGGTGACTCGGGAAGAAAAAAAACCCTTTTTCTTTTCTTCCTTATTTTCCATGTCTTAATAATAACGACATGAAAAATTAACTTGGAAATATGAACGTGCATACATAATATTTCTCGTCCACTTTATTGATTTGAGTTTAAAATTTAAATTTTACTACAGTAAAAAATTCTCAAAAATAGTTACATCTAATTTTTTTACTACAGTAAAAGCTCTCACATAAAATAATATCTCAACTCGAATTACAAATTCGAATCAACGAAGTGAACGTTAATTCCAACAGTGTACATTTTCAAAAAAAAAAAGGGAAAAATTCCAACACTGTAGATAAATGGGTAATTGGTCCAACCACATGGATATGCCATTTGCGATTGCCTTTCACCTTCAGTTAGTCCTCGTGGGGTCAAGATGTTTTGACACTGTTCAACTTGGGCGTTGTTATGAACCAATTCCTTCTCATGAACAACGATTAATTGAAAATATGTTAGAATATCTCGAATTGTAATTATATTGTATATGTCAACTAGTTATATTCAACTCACTAATCACTACACGTGTATTCTATCATGAAAACTTACTACTACGTCTATAACATACAGAGTTTTTACTTTTTACTTTTAATAGTAAAAGAAGAAGAGTAAAAGCTGTGATTTTTTAATAAGTGTTTGAAACAAAAAAATTAATGAGTCAAAATAATTTTTAAAGTTTTTAATAAACAATAAAAGTGTTGGAATTAAATCCGTTTATTTTACCGATTCAAGTTTAGAATTTGAGTTTTGCTATAGTAGAAAGCTCTTAGAAATAATCATATATTTTTTTTACTATAGTAAAAAGATCACACAAAGTCACATCTCAACTCGAATTAAAAACTCGAATCGACGAACTAAACGGTAATGCCTTAATTAAATTTTGATGCAAATTTTAAAGTCTATTTACAATTACTTTTTTTGAAAAACTACAATTTCTGAATTTAACAGGAATGTCTTCTGAAAAGTCAAAACATATCCAACAGATCATCAAAATATTTTCAGGAGCAATTTTTAAACCTAAGAAACTAAAAGTAATTTTTAAGAAGCTCTCCCAAATAGGCCTTTAATGATCAACACTTTCGACCAATAATGTCCACTAGTGTCAAGTGTTGTGCCAGATATGGTCTGTCTGCCGTTACTTTGGGAAGTAAAGTTTGGAATTACAAGTTGTGCAAGTTTTTTCGAGTCAAACTATAGTACTTTATATTTATATTTATACTTTAATTTTGGGAAGAGAATACGAATTAAGATTTCAATATATAAAGGAGAAGAAAACTCAACTTACTCGTAGAGTGTATAAATATAGACTTATACTATTTACTCTTAATTAATATTCTTTTGATTAATATAATTATTTGACTAAAAAAAATATATTAATTAAAAATAAAGGATAAAAATTCAGACTCAAATACTCTAAAAGATATTTGTCTCATTTACCCATAAAACTTGACGTTTTATAGAGATATGCAACCAGATCAAACTGCTTATTTTAAGTTAAGTACAAACTAAACTAATATATATCGGTTTTGAGATTTCTAACCCATTTAAATCCAAACTAAACTGATTATAATTGGTTTAGTTTATTTTTTTAATTGGTTTAAGCTAATAATAGTCAACATGTTCTCACATGAAAACCAAAAAAATTCTACTATGAACATTCATTTTTTACTCAATAATATCGATAAATAAACACTCAATTCCTAATAGAATTTAAACTCAGAAATAGCTCTTTCATATCTAACAAATTAAATATTCAAAAAAAAATTAAAAAAATAGTTACAATATGGTCTATTATAAAATAGTGAAACATGATAAACTAGTTACCTAATTATATTTTGACATATGTATGGAATACATATAATTTCCCAAAATATATTTAAATAAAAATTAGTTTGGTTTCCTTGGTTTTTTTAAGAGTAAAACCACAAAGCAAACTAACTTAACTGTTTTTTTTTTCTTTGAAAAATTCAACTATTTGATTTGGTTTAATTTGGTTTGGTCTGATTAACTTAAGCCGCGGTTTAGATGGTTTAATGCACACCTTTCCCACGTTGTTACCCAAAGTACTTTGAACAAAAAATGATACAACCTCGTATGGTAAAAGTGAAAAACAAAACAATTTTTACAAATATCACTGTAAGTTTTAAGTTATTTTAAGAGGTTGAATTGTGTAGTTTTTAAATTCAGTTGCTTGCTTTTACTTTTGCTTCAATTAAAAGTAGTGTTATGTGCTAAAAGTACCGCAACTCCAAACCTTAAAATTAAATAATTAGTATAACCAAGGTTATAAATTTGTCTGAATCTAGCCTTCTTGGCATCTTGCCAACCTGCTTCAAAAAGAGAAAAAAAAAAAAAAAAAAAAAAAAATCCCCATCCTCACTCCATTTACCCTGTTTAAGTTGAGAGGGATGGGGCGGGTGTTCTTTGTACAAGTAGTCATATATACTCCACTCACATGGTTAGTTGCTTTAATATGATACACACACACACACACACACACACACACACACACACACACACACGCACGCACACGCACGCACACACACACAAATAAAGAAAATAAACCTACATTTATGAGATTTTGAATTAAAAGATGGGAGAATGTAATAAATAATATAATTTTAAAATTAAATTAAGATAATAGTATTTTTTAAAATTATTTTCAATAAATAACCGTTTACATGGTAAATGAATCATTTACTGCATTCATTTACGGCTAGACATTTTTTTCACATAAATTTTTTTTTTTCAACTCGTAAAAAGAATTTTTCAATGTGAATAGATATTTTTACCAATGTAAGTTATTTTTTACTAGTCGTAAATGAATCATTTATCTTGTAAATGATTCATTTATCACTTAAAATGCAATTTACTTTAATTAATTTTAAAATCTATTATTTATTAAATTTAGTTTTAAAAATCTACTATTTACTACAATTTCTCTTAAAAAATTAAAAATGAATAAAATTTCAAGTTTTCATATACTATATATAGCATAACAATTTATTTTAAATGAAACATATATTATCGAAAATTATGCATGATATATTAAAATATAATATAATAAAATAGAGCAGGTAATCATATTATAATAGAGTTAGATCACCCTTCTCTGTTTAAATTGAGTCCCCGCTTATAAATCGGCCTGTGTAAAATTGCCAATTCCCTACTAAAACCTTTTCTTATCTCCTTTTACTTTGCAAGGAAGGCCATGCAGATTTGGACTAATATTCTCCAAAAAGAGAGCAAGGAGTATCATTTAAGTTTAAATTAAATATATATATATATATATATATATATATATAGTTTTCGACATTTTTAGTCTTTAACTTTTTAATAATCAACTATTTGATCCTTAATTATTTTAGCTTATTGGTCCCTAAATTTATACTTTTTGTTGTTTGCTCCCTATCCCTAAATTTGACAAGAGATTTTTGAAATTTAATGGAGGTAATCACTTGCCCAGTCGCGTAATAAATTTAAATTCTATAAAATGGTAATTTGACATATTTTTCTATGTAATTTACAATAGTTTTTAAGGGCATTAAAAAGAATATTAACCTCTTATCTGATTTTTTTGCATAACTTTTAGTTATCACATTATGAACACACCATTATCAATTATCTCAGTTAACTCATTGTTGAACGAATTGGTAATAAAAACAAATTAAAAAAAATTAAAAAATTAAAAGATCAAATGTCATAATACAATTAATAGTTCAGGAACTAATAGCGTAAAAATTTGAGAGCAAAAAATATAATCCTTTTGAGTTCATGTCACAAAAAATATTATGTGTTACGAAATAAGCTACTAATCATGTTATGCAATCATATAACGTGACAAAAAATTGAAGTTACAATCCTTGTAAAAAAAAGGCCTTGCTTATTTCACCGACTCGAGTTTAGAATTTGAGTTTTGTTACAGTAAAAAGTTCTCAGAAACAATCATATATAATTTTTTTGCTACAATAAAAAACTCACATAAAGTCACAGCTCAACTCGAATTAATAACTCAAATCAACGAACTAAACGGACCCTAAAAAAACATTCTTAGCAATAAATAAATAAATAAAGTAGAGGTATGAATAGCCAATTGAATACTGATCATACTCGAGCTCCATTCAAATATATGAAAAACTTCTTGTTAGAACTTATTGTTAGTACCAGTTTGAGTCTTTTTAACACTTTATAAGATAATATGAATAATGCAAAAACATAAAATAAAAGAACACGAGAGAAATGGTATCGCAGTTCAGTAACACCCTACTCTACGGGGCCATGCCCAGATGATGAACAATCCACTAAAACTCTTTTACAATTCAATTAGACTTAATCTACCCGAGACTCCCTCTCTAAGAAGACGCCTATGAACTTGCAATTTCCCAATAGACTTGAACAGTGAGATCCCCTTGACTTTTTAACATTGGAGTCCCTCCAACTAAGTTTTTCTCCTGAAAAACACTCAAATCATCTCTTTGAATACAAGTGTTCACCCCTGTCTCACAACTTAGCAAAAACTCATCAAAAGGCGTACAATTACTCCAGAGACTCTTTCAATTAAAAGGTAGAAAGTTGAAGGCTTGACCACTTCTTGACAAATTCGCTGAACCAAATCTGTTGCAGTTATCCTTGTTGCAACAATAACTGCAACATAGTTGTCATAGTCAACTTTCTCAAAACTAGTCCGAATCAAACTCCTTTAATTCTGAAACCTTCCCGAACTGATATAAGAATCTGGACTCATTCCTAGGAGACAGAGAAAGATCATCCAGCCACGAAAATCTCAATAAAAAATCAATCAAATCAATTTACCATATTTGGCTCAATAGTTGACTTACAAAAATAGAAACTAAATTAAGACATCTATTTTCAATCACAATTAATCAGCCAAACATTTTCAAAATAATGCCAATCAAATCTGATTACAATCAATACACAAATTTAAAAATAAATCCCAACAATTTTCGAAAATAATCCCAACACTTATTATTAGTTGTAACGACAAGTTTTTCAAACTGAAGCTAGCTAGCATTCAAGCTTAGTATTACTCGCCACCAATGGAGAGTGGTGTATCGGCAGTAAAGAAGCCAGAACAAATTTTCAGGGCTTTGAATTAAACTAAAATCTTAAATTATATTGATTGTGTAATATTAAGAATATAAACGAAATTTTCTAAAATGTTCTACATAAAATGTAAAATTAAAATTTTTTTTAAAAAGATAAATAATATAACTTTTTATCAAAGTTAAGGGGTATAAATAAAAACTTCTAAAAATTCAGTATAAAACTTAGAAATTAAAAATTTTAGTGGGGCTAAACAAGAAAAAAAAAGGATAAATAGTAAGTTTCAAAAGAATATTAAAGAAGCTACTTGGGCCAGGAGCACTGCAGCTCGCTCTCGGACTTGGCTAGTTTCGTCCCCATGCATTGGTTATCATGTCTTTCTTTCTTCCTGTGCCCGCTCTCAGACTTGGCTAGCTTCGTCCTTGTGCATCCGTTATCATGTCTTTTTTTCTTCCTGTGCCCGTTCTCAGACTTGGCTAGCTTCGTCCCCGTGCATCTGTTATCATGTCTTTCTTTCTTCCTCTCTCACGATCGGTTCACTTATCTTGTAAGAAGAATTGGGTTAGATCTTCTCCATTTTATTGGTGAGCTCTTAGATTTATTCTATAAACGAAGGGATAAAGAAAGGAGACTTAATGAATGTTTTTTTAGGGCTATAAAAAATGAATTACCAATTGTTCTATACTTTTCAGTCATCATATATGTATAAAAAACTGTTTATTTTATATAATTTTAAAATTAATAAAATTTTAATTAAATCTAACACTTAAAAATAATACTATCAGTGTGAAGGCCTATCGGAAAAAGTCTTTTTTTTTTTTTTTTAATATACAAACAAAAGAACCTCACTATTTTCTTTTGTCTCCGCCCATCAGCGATTACTTCAACCTAGCACCCGAACTCTATAGAACTTGGCGCCACACCACACTATTTCTAAACCCGACTACTCATTTCGTCAGATTTGGGTTGACCAAAAAAAAAAAAAAATTGTAGGAACAAGATTAGTTATGTTAAGAGGGTAAGTTTAATTAGCTCAGCATAAGCTGACAATTCATTGGAAGCTGTCAAAGATAAGAGTATTATGTCACGTGAAAGTAAATAAATTATTTAGATAAAATCATTTTAGTACTCTATTATAGTGAAATATTTTGTTTGTATCTTATGTTTTTAATAATATTAAAATAATACATTCATTTTAAAGAAACGTTCTTTTAGTATTCTAAAACGGATTTTATTCCACCATTCTCAATAATTAATAATAAATTAATAATTTTTCAAAAACATTCTGAAACTACTTTAAAATATTTAAAATTAAAAATTTAAAAAGTTAAAATGTTTGCAAAAAATATTTATAACGTTATTAGTTTCTATTTAATGTCCTAAAAATCAATCTTAAGGTATCAAAAAATGTTTTTTTTGAAGATAAAGGTGCCAATTTAATTTTATTAAAAACAAAAAAACTAAAGAGTTGTTTTACTACAACAAAGAGTACCACAATGATTCTATCCTTAAATTTTTCAACTAGCACAAGCCACTATTTACGTTTATATGCACTAATATCTCTATTTCTTTACTTTAAGCATCTCTAATGCAATACTATAATTGATATACTAATTGCAAAATTAGTATTTGAGTGTAAAAAACACCCTCTAATACAATGTCATTTGTTGTGTAAAATTTCCTATATCCTATAGTTTGTGGTAAATTTCTCATCAAGCCTAGCATATGAGAAATTTGACATTTAATTGCTATTGATTGAAATATTTATTCTTTCATGTAATCAATGCAACTTTTGTATTTTTAATTATTTTAAACATAAAAATTTATTTTTACAACTTTTAAAGTTTAATAATTATAAAAAAAATAAATTTACTATTTTAAATAATATTATACATTAGAGTAAGATGGAATAACGTACTAGATCACACAATTTAATAGTAAATATATAATTAATATTAACAATTTGTATTAGAGATGTCTAATAAACAAATGGTAAAAATATTCCCTGAACACTCCGTAGTAACCTAATAACTACACAATTCATATGATGCCAAGGAAACAAATGATTTGATAAGACGACGGTCAACTTGTCTTCTAATTTGAGACCTACACATAAATGATTATTCATTGCAGTTCGTTAGCTTTACTTTCATTTCTAAACCCCTTTTCCTCTTGAGGATTCCCACCTTCTACTCTCTCCATTAGAAGCAAAATTAGAGAATATATATATATATATAAATATATATATATATATATAAGTAGGATTTTTCTCAATTATTCCATAATCTACCCATTTTTTCTTCATACTATGTTTAGTAGAATGGATAGAAAAGAAGAAAGAAAGAAAAGTAAAATACTTAGGTGAAAAAAGTAAAATGATTTTCTCTCATATTATTTAGTAAACGAGAAATAAAAATGAAAAGAAAATATCAAATTTAAGACATTTTACAATAATATCTCAATACAAATAAAAATATGATAAATGAAAAAAGTTAAAATTATTATTTTACATCTCATTTTTTTTTCAAACTTTTGTCCTCATCTTTTCTTCTTAAAGTTGAAAAGATTAAAAATTAATAGACCCCATGAATTTTTATTCTTTCCTTCCTCATTTTTTTCTCTACTAAACAATCTAAAATTCTATTTTCTTCTATAAAATCTTTCATCTATTTTATTTTTTCTCTCTTTTCTATCCTACCAAACACACTGATAGTGTCAACGAAAGCCATATTTAGATTGAAAAATATTTGGTGGACCCATGAATTTTTTCAGTTGCATCACACACTCTTCAGCAGGACCAAAAATTGAAAAAATAAATAAAAACAAACACCCCCCCTAGAATCTAGCGTAGCTCATCATATTTGTTCATGGGCTTATGTGGGCCGCAAATCTACCACTGGTTGTGAACTAACCTTTTGAGCCTCGGACTTGTGTCTCTCACCAGAAATAAATAAATAAATAAAAATAAAGCCCCTAATGACCTAATCATTATAAAGCTATGCATAAACCCGCACTTTGCGGTGTAATAATAATGTCGGATTCATTGATTAATGTTCGTTAGCATTATCTTCCCATTTATTATTATTATTTGACTCAAGACAAGGTCTTACAAAATTTTTGGCCACCAATAGCGCAAAATTTTTGCGACACGATTTTTTTTTTATTTTCATAATTATCCTTGAATTATGTATATTATTTCAAAATATCCTTAACTTTTTGAAACATCTCAAAACACTTCCCAATCTATTTAAAACGGTTCAAAATATCTCTTCTTTCCAAATTCATTTATATGCCTAATAGATATGCCGATGTGGCACCGATTTTAAATTATTAAAAATTAGTTAAGTTGAAAAATTGAATTAATTATTAAAAATTAATGAAAAATTAAAATCTAAAGATAAAAATAATTAATATTCAATCTGATTAAGGGTTAAATAGAAAAATACAAATTCTAAAAAATAAAATAAAATCTCAGTTTCTATTATTTTCTCTTCCCCCAAACACACACATCGGAAAATTACAAATTGTTTTCTTTCTCTCCACCCACCTTCGATTACTCTATTCTATGCATCCTCAAAAATTAGCAAAATCACCAACAACCGATTTAGAAAGAAAGAAAAAAAAAAGAATAATTAAAAACTCACACAATAATTAAAAAAAATAAAACTCAAATTAACTTTCAACAATTTTGATTACTCCATTCTCGTAGAATGTGAATCGCTTACCAGGCGAGGAAGCACGCAGACTTTCTCGACGAGGTCAGGTATATAGATGAACTTAGATGGAGGGAGCGTTTTGAACAATTTTATATAAATCAAGGGTTGTTTTGAACTTGTTTAAAAAATTAAGTGGCAATTTGAAATAAATCACATAGTTCAGGGTGTAATTATGAAAATAATTCTTTTTTTAATTAATTAACTAATAAGCTTTTCTAGGGAAAATAAAGGAACTTCGTTAGTACATATATGATGATAGGCAGGCACACGAGGGCATATATTCCGTATCTTGATAACGCGTTTCATGCCCTACTTTTCTATTAGTTTAATTTTCCATAATATAGTCTAAACTATACGTCTTTCTTTCATTAACCACTACATTTTAATAATGAGTAAAATAATCAATTAATTATAGGCAATCACGCCCCACGGATTTCATCTACTTTTAATAATTGGATTATATTATACTTTATTCTAATTTTCCTTCTAAAAGTGTGGGTGATGGAACATTCCTTTTGTAAGTTCATGATAAAAGTTGATCTCGATGATCTTATTATTCCTATAATTATTTCATATTCAGACTCACGAATGGACCAAAAACATAGGTTTGTTGCATTTTGTACCTCGGATTTCGGTTTATGTTTGCTCATATATATTTGGGCATGGCATGGACCTTACCAATTGACCCTTGTTGTAAATAAGATCTTTCTCAAATTCCAAAATAGTACCAACAATCTAATATGGACAAAATTCAAAATTCATAAAAAAAAAAAAAACTAATATGGACAAATTACGAAATGACATCATAATTCCCAAGAAAACGAGAAAGTTTCAGGCAAATAAATAGGAAAAAGGAATGTCCCGAGATCATCGGATGCTACTCTTTTAGGATATGTGTAATCTCAACCAAAGTTCATACGGCGAGAAAGAAATACTTTGGTGAATAAAATATGTCTTTAACGAATTCGATTGTTGGAAAAGAAAAATACCATTCGATAATACACTGAAAAAAAAAAAAAAAAAATTGTTGAGAGCCACCCGTGAGGACGGATGGACTGAAATGAGCCCCTGATGGTGGTGCCGGTCGGTGGAGGTGGTGTGTTCAGCAACAGTGAATTGGTGAATCACCTCCGCCATTCCTCGTTTTCCCAGATCAACTCCATGATGCGTCGATCGCTCTCTTCTTGCTTGCGAATTAAATCAGCTAGCAGCCGATCGGTCGATTGCTGGTAATTCAGCCGCTGGTCACCTGTCTGCTGGCCGTTTGATTGCTGGTCGTCTGGCTGCTGGTTGCCCGACTGCTGATCATAGATAGGTTGATTGTTGGGTGGTGGACCGCCACGTTGTTGGTCGTTTCTTGCATCCTACGGCACATCGCTGATGGTAGTCTCACTATGGACCGCAATAATCTCTGGATTTTCAGCCAAAGGCCCCACGGTGGACGCCAAACTGTAGGGGTGGAATCTACAATTAAATTTGTTAGGAGGCCGATGACTGAATTCAGATGATTATGTTAGTATCATGATTGCGGATGAAATAAACGAATAAACAGAAAATAAAGATAGCGAGATTCAAAGATTTATAGTGGTTCTCCTGATAACTCAAGGTACGTCTACTGTAAGATCTTCAGATGTTCCACTATGAATATTGATGCGGAATATGATGATGATATCCGTATATGTCAAGAGAAATACTGTAGAAAATACTAAAAAGTACGTAGAAAAATGGTGGAAAAGCTCCTAGAAGTGCTTGAAAATGGTGTAGGCGTGTAATGATGGTCATGAACATGTGTTTCCCTCTTCCTTAGAGTTCATTCCTTCATTTATAGGTCTTAATTGCTGAATATTTAATTTAAGGCAAGTTTCCCATTTGACTTTTGATTGAAGATCCTTTCTTTGTAGAGAAATTGTTTAGGGAGCAAGTTTAGGTGGAGATTGACTTTCCCTTTCGTCATTCTGGGGCAATATCTCACAGAATATGGCTGCTGTGATGGTGGAATTAATGTTGAAATTCGGATGCTGAGTTGGTAGCCCTGCGACTGAACTGATCGTTTGGGTAGTGCACCACTGGACTGATCATTCGAGCAGTCAACCTTGCTGGCGACTAATGGGTCATTTCCGACAGCTAATTTCGTAATTCAGCCCGATTCTCCGAGAAGTGTGTTCTCACGTGTTTGTTGAGAAATGAGATACGAAATTTAACCTCAACACAAACAAAACAATAAAACAAACTAATGCACTTGAGAAACAGTAAGCCTTGTGCTTCAAAAGTTCATTTGTAAAATAGTGATTGATTTGTTGTAGAATTTATAATTAGGGTTCCAAGCAGAGCAATACTAAAAACCATTTACTTAATTTTATTTACGTTCGATGGTAAATTTTACAATTGATTAAACCAAGGGAATTGAGTTACAAGTCATCAATTAAGCAGCTACGGGAATAAGGTAAGATTTATAAGTTCGCTCGTTAACAAGACCTACGTCCTCTCTCAGTCCTCGAAGATTCCACTATATTTGTTGAAATGTAGTGCAATGAGTCATTGAGAGAGAATAAAGGATGACAAAAGAGGAAATACCGGAAAATATAGAGAGAGAAAAAAAAAATGCTGGGAATCAATGTAAGTGCACGTGCCAATGTCTTGAGAGATGTCTTGATATTGTTGATGAGACTCTCAAGCTGTTTTATAGCCTTCAATTAGTGATATTACTTTCCTTTTCTAGCCATGTTTGACATTCCTTTATGAGTTGATTGCTTACCTTTACTGCGGATTTAGTTTCCTTATTTGGATGGCTACTGATTTCGTTCAATGGTCGTGATTCTTACATCTTAAGTCAGCCGTTGACTATTTTTTCTTTTGCTTTTTTCTAGCTTAATTGGCTTATTTCCTTTCTTTTTCCGACAATTTGGCTGCTAATTCCTGTCATGGAATATATTTTAAAAATATTTTCTCGTTGATTTATGTTTCGGGCCATACGTCAACTTTTGAGGTCGACCCATGAGAGTACTGTTAGATGAGTCGATCTGGGCTATTAGGAGTTGTGGTACCTCGTCTGTTGATTTTTCAGAGTCTTAAACATCGTTCATTTTATTGATTTAAGTTTTCAATTTTAAATTTTTATAGTAAAAAAATCTCAAAAAATGCCACATTTATTTTTTTTTTTTTGCTATAGTGAAAAACTTTAAAAAAATATTACATCTCAACTCGAATTGAAAACTCAAATTTACAAAGTGAAAGAAACTTTAATTGCCACGTAAAGTGAAAGATATGTACGAAATCTCACCTCGACAATTTACAATTAAGCAATTCTGTAAAATGACATTTAAAATATTGGCGCAAAATAAACTTAATAAAGAGTGCATGTTTTACTCTATGTACACATAAACAGCAGTGGAGTCAGTCTTTTATTTTAATGGGAGTCCTATATATTAAATTTGTTTAATAAATTATCTTAGTAGAAACATATAAAAATATATATTTATTTTAATGGAGACATATATTATTTTAATGGAAATTTAAATGTAAAATTTTTAAATTTTTAAATATAATATTTAAAAAAAAAAATTTGAGTAGGGCAGCTCCGCCGCTAACGTAATAAGACGGCCCTATAATACCACCTAACAATATGCTGCAGGCAAGTATGTATATAAAATTACCCAATACATATGCAAACATGTCTTTACATGCATACAACACATACATTAAGATAGTATGTGCGTATACGTATATCGCATATGTTATCACTTTTTCGTATATTACTGAATATGAAATGTATATATAACGTGTTGTGTGGGAAAATGTGACGGACACGTGGAAAAACGATAATATGACAAGTGGCCTTAACTACTTCCCGCCAAACAATAACCCTCGACTTCTGGGGCTCCCTCCCATTCCATTATAAAGGGCCTAAGCACGAAGTCCTACTAGAACGTCGATTCCTTCTGGCATCAACAGATCGTACCGTCAACCTTAGGGCATAGAAATCCCTCGACCGTAGAATCAACCGCCAAGAAGGACAATTGGGTTAAGCAACACTGGCGACGAGGGCAATGCTCTTTGAGGAAAAACCTGACGTGGCAAGTTGCGTACAGAAATGGGGGATGTCTACAAGGCATGCATTAATTGCGAACCCTTAAACCGCCCCACAGGGGACAGAAGAGGGTTACAGGAACGCACAGAGCCGTAATAGGAGACTAATTGGCTAAGTGAATAGTACTAATTAGTGGGCTACGTCTGGGCCTAAAAAGGAGAGAGCACTTGAGTGCTTCTGCCTACAAAGGAAACCAACCCAGCGAAGGAAGCCCCCGTATAAAAAGGGCGAGACCCCATACAGGAAGGGGGTTCAGATCAAGAGAGAAAAAATAATTGAGAGAGAACAATTGATGTAAATTGTAATCCCCTCAAAAAAAGTATACAACCATCGTGGATGTAGCTCTGATTTTTTTAGAGTGAACCACTATACAATCTCTTGTGTTCTTAATTTGTGTACATCTTTGTTAATACGCAATACAACCATCCAACAAATTCTTTCACACATTCAATATTAAGGCCGGTAATCCGACGAGAAACCTAGAGGTAACTCGGCCTGTTTTTATTGACGAGAATTCACTGTCAACAACATGCAAACGACAAATTGCTTCAGGTATAGCCAGGAAAATGATAAGTAAGATGAGCCCTATATCATAGCACCTAACAAGAGCACCAAAAATTTTGCATGTGAAAAAACGCGGTGATTTCTTTTTTCATCTAACAATATATTTACTTATAAAAACAATAATTAAAGTTTAGTAGACCCCATATTCTATAGGGAAATGAGAAAAAAAAATATTAATCCTTATATCCTTTTTGATATTGATTTTTTTTTTTTTTTTTATCAAAAGAAATGATTGCCTAATTTAATTACTATATAATCAAAGATTATTTAGTTATATAAAATGACTTTTTAGTAATTACATTGGTAATATTGCTATTCTTAATTTTAATAAACACTAAAAAAGAAATGAGATTGTTTTCTAATACACCATCTAATACTCAAGTAAACGTTTAAAATGGAAAATGGC
Source organism: Morus alba (assembly GCA_012066045.3). NCBI lineage: Eukaryota > Viridiplantae > Streptophyta > Magnoliopsida > Rosales > Moraceae > Morus > Morus alba. Next base: position 11,447,695 of record CP050225.2, on the reverse strand, counting down.
TTTTAATCCTATTATTTTACTTTCCTTTCTAATTCTATTACCTTTCACATTATATTCCTTTACGGTTTAATCAACATGCTCTTAATTTCAAATCACTAACACACTTTAAAACTCAAAATACAAGCTAAAAGAATTATAACATACAACAGTTAGTCCTGCTCACTTGGTTTCTTTTCAAGAAGCAATTCAATTGAATCTTTGTGTTTGAGAGGAAAAACTCTCCATGTTTTCTGTCTCCTTCTCAGTGTCTAGAGTCTATATTGACAATTGATCTTCTAAAATTTGAATTCTCTTCGATTCAATTCATTCTTCTTTTCTCACTCAGGTTTTGTCGATCCACTTATATTTTTTTATGAGAAAATTTCATTTCCAAATTAACAAAATGCATAATTAGTCGCAAATGACCACAAATTGTAAGGAAATTCAACCCCAAACATTGACTAGGTCCACTAGTAAAGACGGATGAGGTACAAGAGTGAACATAAGTGTCAAAACCTAACAAAGACTAGCTCAACACAAACAAAATCAGCGTGACCAAAGCTCGTTAACAAGAATTATTACAGTCGATGGATAAAATCAATGAAGTGAGACCAAACCCTTTGAAGGAAAAAAATACCACCAGGTATATATGCGGAAGCATCTATGTTTGTTATGGGTCAGATCTCCATTTGGCACCGTACCAGGTATTGTCACGGGAAGCCTTACGATATTCCATCGTCATGAGATGATCTCTATGCTCCTAGCTACAATTCTCCTTGAACATGATGATAATCACGTCTTCGATTGCTCACGGTGTGTGATTGTTACAAAGAAAAAGTTTGAACAATCACAAATATCCCACAATCCAATAGCCTTCGTGAGAAATGAACGTGAAGAAGAAAGAAGGAGAGATAGGAGATGAGACTAAAATATCTTGCGTTTTTAGGAAACTAACTCAGTCATTCTCATGTGGTGATATAGTCCTTAAATAAAGGATCTATATTAGCTATGGGTATCCAAGATAAACCCACTAACCCACTAACCTAATTATTATCTATTTCATTAAAATCCATGTTGTGGGCTAAAAACAGAGACCTACTAAGAAGGCCCAATGTCAATAAGAAGCCCATTAAGAGCATAAGGATAATTCAGCCTTGGTGCCACGTCATCAATATTAAGCAATAATAGGAGGAAGTCCACCCTTCAAGAAGCTTCAAGAATGTTCAAAGAGATAAGGTTTCAGGCTGTGCCTAGGGAGAAGAGGCTACAGAGTTTAGACTTCTCGAGATCAAGAAAGTGTTTAAGGAGTCAAGGCTTCATAAGACTAAGTGTTTGAGGAGTCGAGGTTTCGCAAGACTCTAAGAAGTGTTCAAGAAGACGAGACTTTAGGCTACACCTAGGGTGAAGAGGCTTCACCCTACTCTTACGAAGTCAAGGTTATGGGAAAATAATGAATTCGCAAGATTTGGTCCAGACATCAAAATTTATATTTTAAATATGAAATTTAAATAAGGAAACCATACTAATTAATTGTAATCTCTATCTGTTAGAAACTGTCTTAAAAGATAAGGGAATATCCTAAATTCAAATAAGGAAGGTTTATGGACAGTGACCTAAGCGATAAATAGGGGATTATAGACTAGAAATTGCATGCAGTCTCACACTGAGAAAAAAAAACGTAATATCTTCTCTGATTAGTAAAATTCTCTCCTCCTCCGCACAGTGGATGTAGCTCTCCAATCGAGGGTAAACCAGTGTAAATCTCACGTGTTCTTATTTTTGCTGCATTTAACTTCATTCTTCTATATTTATATTGCTACAAATCGCTAGATTTATCTAAAAATTCCTTAATTCTTTATTGGCAAATTTTCACAGTCAACAATTTATGACTCTATTGGGGACCGAACCCAGAATATCTGATTTATTTGAAGAATTATGTGAGAAAAAGCAAGGTTGCCATGGCTCTAAGAAAAATAAGAAGTATGGCCGCAAATCAAGAAAACCAAAATGACCAAACCGCTAAGGTTGATAACGTAGAAAATCAAGGCCAATAGATTGGTGGAGGACAGACGGAATCATCTAAACTAGAAAACTCACTTGTAGCAAGGAATGAAGAAGTCCTTGCCTTAGATGCACCTCCACCTCATCCGACCAGAATTTAAGAATATTTGACTCCTTGATTGATTTGGTCAAGCAATTGGTAGTTGATGTTGACCGATTGATGGGAGAAATTTGATGCCTCACCTTGAAGATGCACCCCCAAGACCACCCAACACCGCCGCTACTGTAAATCAAAATAATGGTGACTAGCGTGGTGGTGTGGAAGGGATTAGGGAGAGCCAACATACAAAGGGAGGTAACCCTCGTCCTCAACCATCTAAATCATTGGGAAGCATATAAAGAGTCGCTAGGTGAAGAGCCTAAGAAAGAAAGGCCATAACAAATAGACAAGCATTCAATCAACAGAAGAGACTTCCCCCCTAAAGCATCGCGCTGAGGCAACCAGGGTAACAGTACCTAGGTAAACTCGTAGTCTAGGCAGCATGAAGGATATCTATAGACCAACATAACACTCAAAGAGTAGAGGCTACTCAAACTTAAGACGTCGACTCTACCATACCTAGAGTCAAGCGTAATACCATTATGGAGCGAATGGCAAGCGTTGAACAAAAAGTATTAAGTGGCATTTGAAGTAAACCTCCCGATAGAGGTCACAATTATGAAAACACCTTTCGATATAGGCAAAGCCTCTCAGTAGAAGAAAAAATTATGATGATGCCTCTCGGTAGAGGCAACAATTATGAAGACACCACCCGGTAGAGGTAAAGCCTCCCATTAGAGGCCCTGTAGAAGCCATAATTATGATGACGCCTCATGGTAGAGGCAATAATTATGAAGTTGCCACTCGGTAAAGGAAAAGCCTCCTGGTAGAAGCAATGCCTCCCGGTAGAAGCAACAATTATGATGATGCCTCTTAGTAGAGGCAACAATTTTGACAATGCCTCTCGGTAGAGGCAAAGCCTTCTGATAGAGGCCGCAATTCTGATGATGTTTTTTAGCCGTAGCAACTATTATGATGACACCTTCAGGTAGAGGCAATATTTTTGATAGAGGCAACTATTGTGATGGAGCCTTCCAGAAGAGGTAAAGCCTCTTAGTAGAGGCAACAATTTTGACGACAAAATCCGGTACAAGGTGACCCCTAATAAAAGCCCTTACCTAAGCCAAGGCTTAGCTATCTACATAGGGGACAAAGGTCTATAAGCTCGAACTTGGGAGCCTCAAAGAGGTGACCCTTATGACATTCTACAAAAGTGCAACAAAATAAAGGGTCTATGCATTTGACATTCTTGAAATCTTAAAGAAGTGACCCTTGCTTCGACATTAGGAACCTTAAAGGGGTGACCCTTGCTTCAACACTTTGGGAACCTTAAAGAGGTAACCCCTACTACGGTCCTTAAAGAGGTGGCATTTTCTTTAACAATCTGGGAACCTTAAAGAGGCGACCCTTACTTCAATATTTTGGGAACATTAAAGAGGTGACCCTTGCTTCGACACTAGGGACCTTAAGGAGGTGACCCCTACTAGGTCGTTAAGTGGTGGCCCTTGCTTTAACATTCAGGGATCCTTAAAGAGGCGATCCTTGCCTCAATACTCTGAGAACCTTAAAGAGGTGGCCCCTACTACGGTCCTTAAAGAAGTGGCCCTACTTCAACATTCGGGGAACCTTAAAGTGGCGATCCTTGCCTCAACATTTTGAGAACCTTAAAGAGGTTACCTTTGCCTTAACAATCTTAGAACCTTAAAGAGGTAACCCTTACTACATTCCTTAAAGAGGTGCCCCTTACTTCAACATATAGGAAACCTTAAATAGGCAGCACTTGCTTCAACACTCTGGGAACCTTAAAGAGGTGACCGCTACTACGGTTCTTAAAGAGGTGGCCTTTGCTTCAACATTCAGAGAATTTAAATAGGCGACCCTTGCTTTAACATTTTGAGAACCGTAAAGAGGTGACACTTATTTCGATACTAAGAACCTTAAAAAGATGAACTTTGTTTTGACACTGAGAATCTTAAAGAGATGACCCCTACTATGATGCTTAAAAAGGCAATCCTTGCTTCAAAAATCAGGAAACCTTAAATAGGCAACCTTTCCTTCGATATTCTGGGAACCTTAAACAGGCGACCTTTGCTTCGACTAAGGGTGTAATTTGGCTGGGTAGGGTCGGGTTGAGTCAAAAAATTAAGACGACCTGCTCAATATGAGTTGAGAAAACTTTGGGCCGTAACACTCTCTTAAGCCCATAAACCCGCAACCTGTCGGGTGACCTCAAGTAGGCTCGGGTTACTCGGGTTGGTGAAAACCAATTTTAATCTATTACTTTATACCTCTTTTAACAATCCAAAAGCATAAAATCCATAAACAGTCCATAAGCATTAACCTAACATCAAACATACTTTTTAACAGTTAATAAAGTCCAAAAATAAAATTAATAATACCTCAAATAAACAGTCCATATAGAGATAGTCCACCAAAATAGATTTAAGGATTTAGGGTTACACATCTAAATCGGGTCTGGTCGGGCAAAACGGGTTCAAAATACCCGCCTTGCCCTCTAACTCATACAGTGCGGGTTGGGACTATTTGAATCTGAATTAAAAAAAAAACTCTACGCTTTCTGGTCAGGTCGGGCGGGTTATTCTGATTCAGGCTCATTTCTTACATCCCTAGCTTCGACACTCTGGGAACCTTAAAGATGTGACCCTTGCTTGAACATTCTGGAAACCTTAAAGTGTTTACCCTTACTTCAGCATTCTGGGAACCATAAAGAGGTAACTCTTGCTTCAACATTGAGAATCTTAAAGAAGTAACCCTTGCTTTGACATTTTAGAACCTTAAAGAGGTGACCCTTACTTCTACAAAAGTCTAACAAAATGTAGGATCTACGCGTTCGACATTTTAGGAGCCTTAAAGTGGTGACCCTTCCTTCAACATCTTTAGAACCTTAAAGAGGTGACCCCTACTATGGATCTTTATAAAGGCGACACTTACTACAACATTCTAGAAAACTTAAAAAGGCAACTTTTGCTTCGACACTGGGAACCTTAAAGATGTGACTCCTGCTACGGTTCTTGAAGTGGTGACCCCTACTACAATCTTAAAGAGGTGACCCTTGCTTTAACATTTTAGGAACCTTAAAGAGGTAACCCTTACTACGGCACATTAAAGAGGTGATCCTTACCATAATATTCTTAGAACATTAAAGAGGCAACCCCTATGACAGATCCTTAAAGAGGCGACCCTTACTACAACATTCTAAGAACCTTAAAGAGGTAACCCTTACTTCGACACTCTGAGAACCTTAAAGAGGTACCTTTTAACATTGATCACTCTAGGAAGGTGAGGTTACTATACTTAGAAAACTCCTTTGAATTTTCAAGTTAAAAATCCAAAGTGATAATAAAAGGCCACCAGAGCCTCCAATGAAAGAGGGGAAATAATTCCAAAAATAGAGGGAAAAATGAACAATGAAGCTTTTAACAATTAGAAAAAATTCAAAAGAAAAATAAAAATGGCATACTGTTACAAGATTAAAAAGATTGAAGAAATTATGTGTGCATCTTCTTAAATTCCTCAAAAAATTGGAATCCTCGACGGCCTCAGCATCAATTTCCTTGCATGTCTTTAGAAACTCGAGGCGAGGCAATCCTTGGTAGCTTCTTTGGCGCCAACCTTTTTCCCTTCCACAAAGCCTTCAATCCACTTCACAAAGGTACTTCTCCCTGGACACCTCAATTTTCTTTTAGAGTTTCTCCCATTCCTCTTAAAGCTTCTCCAGCTTCTTAGCCTCATCGGTCTGTTCTTTCTTGGCGAGGTCCCTCTCCTCCATGACAGTCTTGGAAATGAGTTTCTTAGGTCCTTAATTTGGACCATCTCTTTGCTCTGCTTTTTAAGTTTGACCAATTCAATCAAATTAAGAAAGGAGAGAATGACGACTTGCAAGCGGACGAGGCAATTATAGTTAGAAAAATCATAAGGAAGGTAGATAAAGCTTCAAAATTTAGAAAGAATGGGGCTTAAATTGACTTGGTGGAAGAATTATTTTGTCATGCGTTCAACGAGTGAAGATCTGAAGATCACAACCCAATCTTCATCAAAGAAGTTCTCGTAAATAGCCTAAAAGGTAACGGAAAAAACATGGTGGAAGGTCCAATGCAGCTTCTCTTTAGGTGTCGAGGATGTCATAGATAAGATATAAAGGGTCCTTAAGAAGAATATTCCAAGAGAATCAAAGGATACATAAATGATTTCACAATAAACACAACAAAGTTCAAGCATCTTTCTACCAAAACCAAAAATGAAAAGACACGATCTAACGGCCCAAATCTTGCCTTTTAAATGGCCATAGGAACGTTTAACACAACGACGTGACAAGTGATGTAATCGATGAGACTGTTATGCTTCTCAAGAAGCATTTTTAGTGACAGAGGCACCATTGCTTAAGGATAGAATCCTTTGCGAGTAAACAAGCCCTAAGGAGGAGTCAAAGAAGAGATCCTTTCTAGTCAATGCTCGAAGTAATTCATAGGAATGCCTCAACCTTAAGGGCAACCTATTAAGAAGTCTCATTTCATTAAGAAGTCGATTAAGAGCATAATGACAACTCGGCCTTGGTGCCACGTCATCAACATTAAGCAATAACGGCAGGAAGTCGACCGTTCAAGAAGCTTTAAGAATGTTCAAGGGGATGAGGCTTCAAGCTGTTCCTAGGGAGAAGAGGCTTTGTCCAATCCTTGCAGAGTCGAGGCTTCTTAAGATCAAGAAAGTGTTTAAGGAGTCAAGACTTTGTAAGACCAAGTGTTTAAGGAGTCGAGGGTTTATAAGACCAAGTGTTTAAAGAGTCAAGGCGTCGCAAGGTTAGAAGAAGTGTTCAAGGAGACGAGGCTTCAGACTACACCTAGGGTGAAGAGGCTTTGCCCTACTCTTACGAAGTCAAGGCGACGGGAAGCTAATGAATCTACGAGATTTGATCCAGAAGTCAATATTTGTATTTTAAATATGAAAACCACACTAATTGATTGTAATCTTTATCGTTTAGGAAACTATCTCAAAAGATAAGAAAAATATCCCAAATTCAAGTAAGGAAGGTTTATGGGCAGTGAAGCTATAAATAGGGGATTACAGACTAAAACTTCCCCAATGTCTCACACTGAGGAAAAGACGTGCAATCTCTTCTCAAATTAGTGAAATTATCTCCTCCTCTATATGGTGGATGTAGCTCTCAAATCAAGGGTGAAACACTATAAATCTTCGTATGTTCTTATTTACTGTATTTAAATCAATTCTTCTATATTTATATAGCTGCGAATTGTATTAATTTATCTGAAAATTCGTTAATTCTTTGTTGTCAAATTTTCACCGTCAACAATCCAATTCCAATTAAATAACTAATGCCACATGGGTCAAGCCCACTATGGGTGCCCAATTGGGTCATCTATCGACCCAAAGTCCAACACCCCAAATATTAGTGACACAAGTGACACTACCTAAAATCAAATCTAGGCATAAGAAAACACACAAAAAATCAATAACCAACTCAAATAAGTGGGACATATAAACAAAATCAAAATGTATGGAGAAACCGCATTTATTATTACAATACATAAACTTGCCGAAAACAATGCCTTTATTATAATTAAAAAAAAAAATGCAATGAAAACTACGAATTGCCTCAGCCGCATGGCAAGAGATCATGGTGACTACGCCAAAAAAACCAGATCTTAGCAGAGCTTCGCAGCTACCATCACCACAACAACCTGAACAATGCCCTTGTGCCACATATTTGCCGGAAACCTCTGGCTCCTCGTGCCAATGAAAGCCGCCAAGTCTCCATCTCTGGTACCAGTCGCCCCAAGATCCCTACCATCCCTCCCCGGACTATATCAATATCAAAATCCAACTCACTAGATTTACGCTTCTTCGCCAATGGACTGCACCCATCAACTACCAACCACACCTGCATGACCTCAATTACCGTCTGATAAAGGGCTAAGAGTCTAAAAGCCAATCAATGGTGGTGCCAAACTCTTGCCTTAAGAAGAGATCTTAAACTCGAAACTTTGGCCACCTCATGAGAGAGAGTGAATGAGATAAATAATACACTCACTTGTACTCTTCATCTAATTTTCTTCTCTAGCAGCGTTTTTCGGCTTTTCCCATTTCTTAATGTTTTGTTCCTTCTGATTCATAGTGGTGTTGTTCCACACCATAACACTCTTAATTGAACATCATTATTTTCCTTTAAACGAAATACCATCATTTTGCTCACTACAACTTTTGCTTCTACATTTCTATTGTGCAATATTTTTTGGACTTAAAATAGAGAGAATGAAATAAATAGAAGATTTTTTTTTTTCAAAATAACTAAAGTAAATAGTAGATTTTAAAACTATTTAAATTAAATTGCAGTTTATCATGTAAGTGTTTTATTAACAACTAGAAAAAAAAAATTCACGTAAGTTTTCTTTTTACGACTAATAAACGTAAGTTATTTTTTACCAATCATAAATGAACCATTTACATAATAAACTGCTACTTATTTTAAATAGTTTTAAAACTTACTATTTACTTAAATTGGTTTCATAAATTAGCTATTTACTATAATTTTCTTTTAAAATAACCTTTAGACCCACTAATTCCTAAGTTGTAGGAGCAAATTGGAAGGAGAGAGAAAAAAAGAAGAAAAAAAAAAAAGAAAAAAAAAAAGCTAGTGACTCCTTACTAGTGACTCCTTCAATCTCTGATCAACAACTGGAAAAGCTACTACGAGTATTTTAAGCAACATAGAAAAGATGTATTGATATTGCCCAGGGTAAGAGTGCAAGTTTAAAAAACATGATTTAATGGTTGTATTTCCAAATCAAAGTAGGTAACAACTAACAAAGAGGCCAATCAACATTCAGAGAAGGAAGACAAATTTAGAACGGATGCTACCAAATTCAACCTTGGATTGACTTTTTTTCCGCAAATAAAAACTTTTCACAATAAATGCCACCAATAAAATCTTTAGATCGTATCTAGGATGCTGGATTGGATCTGGGATTTAAATCACAAATAATCCTTATCTCATGTTTGGTTGTAAACTTAGATCGGCTAAATTATCCGCTGCTAAAAGAAAAAAAAAAAAAAAAAATAGTCACAAATGTATGGATAAGGATTTTGATATGATATATTATGAAGCCAAATATCTTGTCGTATTATAGCGAAAAAGTGAAAGTTTGACTACATAATATTATGTCCAAACCTCCAATATATGAACTAGAGTTATGACGTAATGATTGTGTTTAGAGTTGTTTTTATTTTTAATTTTTATGTTTTTTTAAAAAAATAAAAATGAAAATAAGATAGAAATGATGTTTGATATGATTTTTATTTTTATTTTGGTTTAATATAAAATAAGAGATAAATAAATTTTTTTTTATTTTTGTTTTCTTCTTTCTCAAATAGAAAGAGATATTAATTGATTTTTTTATACTGAAAATAATTTCTTAATAAAACTATTAAATGTATTTTTAAAAATAATTTTTGTATGAGATTAAAAATAATTTCATTTCTATTTTCATATAAAAAATAAAATTATTTTAAAATAAGTTTCAAATGCACCCTATCTTATGGTTTATGAAATTTAAAAATCCTTTATAAAGTAAGGGCCCGTTTAGTTCGTTGATTCGAGTTTTTAATTCGAGTTGAGATGTGATTTTATATGAAAGCTTTTTACTGTAGTAAAAAAATTAGATGTGATTGTTTATGAGAGTTTTTTACTGTAGCAAAACTTAAATTCTAAACTCGAATCAGCGAAATAAATGGGGCCTAAGTTTTTTTTGTCTAGAGAGTGTTCCATAGCGAAAAAGAAAGGAGAAAAAATGTAAAGCACTAAAAGAGAAAAGAGAAAAAAGTTAAATTTACCGTTTATAATAGATGATGATTGACAACGATAAAAGTTAAAACAAAAAAAAAAAAAAAAAAAAAAAAAAAAAAAAAACTGTAAAGCACCAAAACGGTGAAGTTAAAGAAAAAAAAAAAGAAAGAAAGAAAAAAAGAAAGAAAGAAAGATTTAAGGGCGTTTAAACGGTAGACAAATGGAGCAAAAAAAAAAAAAAAAAAAAAAAAAAAAAAAAAAAAAAAAAAGAAAGAAAGAAAGAAGAGTAAAAGCTAAAGAAACTAAAAGAAAGAAAGGGAAAAAAGTCAAAAGAAAAAATTAGTAAAAAGAAAAAAAAAAGAAAAAAAAGGAAAGGAAAAGCAAAAAAATGAAAGAAAGCAAGCTTCAAAACGGTGCGAATTAGACTACCAAAAGTGAATAGTAGAGCCTGTATCAGATCTTTTATATATTTAGAACAGAATTAGAATAGGATTTAGGATTAGAATTTATGATCAGAACTAAAATGGTATTTGTTTTAATTATAAAAAATGTCTGTAATGAGATATGTAAAGACCTTTATATTATTACCCAATGAAGCAAATAAAAACGATTATAAATATTTAAAGTAGGAAACATAATGAGAGAAAATAAAGATATATCATATCTATAAGACCGTATCGCTGTTAGACTGAAGACTCTACCTAATATTTTATCTTCATATTACATCATTTTGTTTTAAGATTCGTATAAAAGTATAATGTGTTTCCTTTTAGGTGTTACTCAATCTTAGTATTTGTATCGTAATAAAAAGTTATTCATGTTTTAATGTTCTCATTAGGTCAATAATGACGTCATTATAAACAGGCATAAATCGAAAAGTTTTTTCTTCAATCGGTCACAATATTTTCATTAACATAATTGATATACAAATTATGATAATGATTTAAAGCAAAATATAAACATGCAAGGAAAAAAAAAGAATTAAAAAGTAGCAATTTATTGCACATAGACTAGCTAAACAAGTGCAATTTACTCCCTCATAGACTATAACATATAAGTTCATCATGAACACAATAATAATATGTTCACAACTAAAAATAAAAAAAAAATAAAAAATCATTTATCATAATTTTATGTTTTCATTATGTCAATGATTATGTCTTTTTGAATAAGTATGAGTAGAAAAGTTTACATTACAGTATTTATAATTCAATGTTTCAATGAAGACATAAGAATAATTTGAAATTCGGAATTAAACGCAGAATTGCTAACCCATAATCAAAAATTTGAGTCTAGTCATACATTTGAACAAAAGTATAAAAAATAAGCGACCTTTGATACACCAACGTGTCGATAGTCAGGTTTTTTATTCATCAGATCTACATAAAATTATATAAAAATTAAAAAAATATGCATATTAAATAATTAAAAAAACATAATTTATTAATATAACAGACGTACTAAACAATCTATCTCGAAAATAATAGCACCCACGACAAAACCATAAAAAAAAAAACGAAATGGAAAAAATATATATTAACCGACACATCAAACGAATACAAACCAAGACACACGAGACAACAAAATCAAGAACAAAAAAAAAAAAAAAAAAAAAAAATGGAGTGATGCAGCGTGATACCAAACTATGGAGGAGTGCAAATTCGGGTGAAATATAAAAAAGTTTGCTTTTCACGAAAAAAGGTGCGCAAATTACCAAAAGTTTGCTTTTCACCAATAAGTCAAAAAAACCTTGGAGAGTTGAAATTTAAAAAATGAGCATGAGGGGGAAAGTGAGATGATAAACAAAATCCTTTCAACATTAAGCAGTTGATTGCAACATTGATTATGAGAAAAAAAAAAAAAAAAAGCTATTTAAGTAACGATCTTAGTGGCCTAACCATATTAAATTTTTTCTTTCGCAAAGAAATGTCAATCGTGCGACCCATTAACACATCCTACTAATTTGTCACCTATTAGATTTCCAATACTCCATGTCAATGAATTAATTTTGTTTATGTACACACATATTGCTTAATAATTATTAAGAAATATGTAACATTAATAACATAAAATTATATCATAAAAACTAAAACAATATATTCATCATACCAACCTATCATACTTAAAGGGCAAGAGGAGAACGTATAGCGGCTTGTCTAGATCTCGTATTTATTGTCGGTCAAACCAACAATTCTCATGATGTGCTTGTGTCATGCTCGTAGTTGTCGTCGTGTCCTGTCATGCCAGACCCACATGTTTAAAACTATTAGCCCAACAAGACACACCACCCCATGTCGTCTTTAGTCTAGCCCATTAAAATGTAGTGTCGTCCGTGCCCGGCCTAAAATATTTCATACCATGCCATCATGCTTAATGGGCTGTCAAACCCAATTGACACCTCTATTCTTTTTTGCGAGAAAATTACAAAATTTTGTCCTTAAGAGCGCATGAGTCTGAATTTTTACCCCTCATTTTTTATTAATATCCTTTTACTAGTATAGTTAATTGACTAAAAAAATGTTATTAATCAAGAGTAAGGGTAGAAATCTTGACCCTTACATTTTTAAAGGATATTTGTCTTATTTTTCTATTGCTGATATTAAATTGGTGTTAGAATAGTCCCTCAAATACACGAGCGTAGAAAAAACCTAGACAATACAACATAGGCAGCATGCCTTGCACCAGAGAGAGAGGGCTGAACTACATATTTGGTTAAAAGAAACTGAGGAAAGAAGACGATTACTTACATGAGCCTAAATTTATATCCCTTACTCTTGATTAATGTCCGACTATCCCGATTATGTTTTTGGGCTTAAACTTTGGAGCTGGGCTTTGGGCTGCCGGTATGACCCGGCCCAAGTTGACCACTCTAAAGGAGATTATACAACTTGACACTTTTATCCTTTATCAACTACTTCCAAAATTAGTTATACAAATTCATAACCACCCACATAAATAAGAGCATATTGGGAATGATATTATATCAGTAACCATAAAATGGACAGATTGGTAATATTGTTGAATTAAAGACTTATTCTAAACACGGAGTTTCAAAATGATCATTTCGTGTAAATACTTTTATATTCGACATATGATCAGATTTCAAATTTCTACATTAAAGTGCTGCAAGTACAAAATCAAAGCAATGCAAAGTCGATGAAGGTGAGCGGGTCAAGACTCGCTTGGAAGTACATTAAAGAAATGGTAGACTTCTTCTTGGTCCATTACACCAACCTCTGTCGAGCAAACTTGGCAGAAAACTTGTTTGAATGTTTCACCAACAGCAGGATTTACTTCACTCTCCTCCGAGTCTCTTTGCCTTTTTATCCGTTTTGGTTTCGGGATGCTCTCCTGCAACATCCGTTCTCGTCCGACCTTGCAATTAACGACAAAAACTGCCCTGTACTGGGTCAAATATTTTTCATGCCTGGAAGAAATCAAGAACAGTTGAAACACACATCAGAAATACACTAAACCTAAGGAGAAAACAAAACTAACCATACAGTTTAAAAATCATACATTAAGATTGAAGAATCAAGTAACTTCATATGCTTATTTCAAAATATTTTCCAGTTTCTGCTCTATAGACAGATAACTGTGTGGTCCAAACACATTTGGGGCAATGCAGCGACTCATACGTGCAACCATTTCTCCTAAGCAGATTGAGGAAACAGGGATAAATCAGAAAATGTTTTGCTCTTGCCCTGCTTGAACAACTCTGAATTTGAACAACTCTAAATTTCATCTTTCAAAAGCTTCCGAAAATGATGACAAACCAAATTCGTTACTGCAACTGCTTTGGAAACAGAAGGTACCGCAGTGATAACGGTCATTGTTACTAGTGGCAAGATAAATGGTAATTACTAGGAACCGCATAAAAAAATATAGAACACATTGTAAGCTCTATAAAGATCAGATTTTTTTAGACTGCTGACAAGAACAAATTCAGGTACGTGGTCCAATTATCTGATCTTGCTAGAAGCTTATAGTAATCTAAACTCCCAAATTAGTACTGGGGTTGCCTGTACTACTCCTTTGAACTTCCGAAAATTTATAATATCATTTACTGACCGTTGGCCTGTCATGAATGCATGGTCAATGGAAATATGTCATTACTATTTCAAAGCTCTTTGACATGGTACAGATCACGTTATGATCAAGTTTCTAAGGCCTCTTTCTCAACAATTCGAATCACACTTTAACCATTTTGCTACGGTGTTTTCTTTCACAGCAATTTGAAGTTAAGTTCAAGTTTTTCAGAAAGAACGGGGCCTTTGTTTCATGTACTGATTCGGTTGACATAGAAACCATTGAACTACTTTGTTCTGCTGTATTTAAGGAAAGAGTCCCCTTTAGGAGAAATTCATTTTAGCATTACATGATAAAAATTTATGACACGTAATGGGATTGGATTCTTATCATGTCATGTCATCAAATTTCTATATTTGGTGGGTAACCATGATGAAAAAGTAACCATTGAAATCTCTCTCTCTCTCTCTCTCTCTCTCTCTCTCTCTCTCTCTCTCTCTCTATATATATATATATATATATATGGACTTGTTTCTATGTATTCTATAAGAATTCAGGAACTTCTGTTCAATCAAAACATAAAAAGTACAACACAAGATGATGGATGAGGGATCCATTGTCAAAATAAAAGAGAGAAAAAAAAAATCTAAAAACACCTCCAAAACACAACATAAGTACTACAAGTGTTACAATCCTAAACCCGATATGTTTTCCCAACTCAACATAATCAGAGAGAGTAGGAAATCCTTTAAAGATGGATCTGTCGACACCCAAAGAGAAACCAGAAATTTGGCCTTCTCAAAAAGATCTTTATTAACCATTTCGTCCTCAAATATTTTTTGATTTCTACAGAACCCACATAATGGCTAAATTGACAGCTTTCTAGCTTCACATGATATAATCCTTGGAAAGCTATCCAAGAGCAAAAAATTTCTTCATTGATTGAGATTGTCTTAAGAATGATATACTCACATATGAACTAGAGGGTGCTAACTAATCCATGTCATGTTGTAGGTCTCACTCATCATCATAAATAACAATATTTTCAACCAAAAACAAGATAGACAATGCAATGTTAATGCACTCCGTTAGTGACACTCAACTCTGCAAAATCAGCCAAAATCCCAAAACTCATTTCAAATTTGTTATAATTTTCATCGAATTAGGGACACTTAACAAGCAAGATATAACGTATAAACATACACACTTAAAACTGACAACAATAAATACGCTCAGACATAAGTTTTGTTATGTTCCTGCACCTAGAAATTCTTTCATAGTAAGTAAAACATAATCCATCAGAAAAATGTTCACAAAAACAAATTAAAACCAAGGAAAGATGCACAAAAGAAGCTATAATCAATCCTCTTATCACTAAAATGTGCAAATAATTAAATAATAATTGAGAAAATAAATGTAAACCTTTGACAGTCGAGAGAGAGAGTGGTGAAACAAGCTGGGCAGCTGAGAACAGCATCAGAAGTACGGCCTTTCCTCTTCTTGTGGGCCCATAACTCATCTTTATCATCAAGTTCGGGATCATAGAACTCCGGTTTCACTGAGTAGTCTATTTCTTCATCATCAGACACTGATCAACAAAAACCAAACACACCCATTAGACTAATTTGATTGCTCCAAGTTCTTTTGGCTTCCCAATAAATTAAATTCGGAAAAAAAAAAAAAGAAAGAGAAATGCTGAAGCAAAATAAATAAATAAATGAATACCAGTTTGTTGAGAATTTGTGGGAGAGTCCATCGTACCCTTCGTTTCTCTTGCTTTCTCTTTCTCCGGTGTCGCTCGTAAAAGAGGGAAATCGAGAAGGATTTTTTTTTTTTTTTTTCAAACGGATTTATGGCTAATCTAGAGCAAAAATGAAAAAAACTAGAGCAATACTGACAAAAATACTAGATTACTTTTATGGCTAATCTAGAGCAATACTGACGAAAATATATAAATATTGACTTAAAACATCCGTATTCTTAATTTTTTTTTGTAAAGAAAAATACTAAAGAAATGAAAAAACAAATATTAATATTAGTGAAAATATTAAAAAAATATATTAATATTAGTGAAACAAATACGAAAAAAAAAAAAATTAACACTAGTGAATACATTGTAAAATAAATTATATGAATTAAAAATATTTATTTCAAAATTTTGATTTTTTGATATTTTAAAATATAATAAACATAAAAATTATATAAATAAATAACTTTTTGACATAAATAAAAGAGAAAATAATACATTTTCCAGTTCAGGATTTTTACCCTTTTAATAAACTGCACCCCTTTCATTTGAATTTAAAAAATAAAAACTATTTTTATAACTCTTTCTGAACTGACCATTTAATCCTTGATTTTACAAGGGATGTAATTCAATTGTCTATTTTCTGTCTCAGTTTTTCTCTAAAAAACCGTTTCTCTCTCTAAAAGACCGTTGCTCTCCTTGTTTCATAAATTTTACAATCAAATTCAATAAGAAAAGCTCTTAGAAACAATAAAAAACTCAATTCACAGATTTAAATTTAAAATTTGAGTTTTATTATAGTAAAAAACTCTTAAAAACAGTCATATTTAACTTTTTTACTACAGTAAAAAACTCTCACATAAAATTACATCTCAACTTAAATTATAAACTCGAATCAGCGAAGTAAACGGACCCGAAATTTAACTTTATTTAGATTTAAATTTGAGTTAAAATTAAAAACTAGATAAAGGATGAATTTTTTCTCCTTCCCCTGTATGAAATTTGCACCAACCACAGAGAGATCTTCCTGTAGTATGGCCAGCTATATAGTAAAGGGAAGAGAGAAATTTTGTTTTCAAACTTAAATAAGAAACTGTATTTTAAATAACATTTAATATAAGCAATTTTCTATTAATACAAGATGAATGTGAGACAAAAGGACCCTAAAAGTTTGAAGAAAAGTATTTTCAAAGTGGAAATTATTTTATAGTTTACTTACTGAGTTTTAGCTCATATAACTCTCATGATGCAGGTAAGTGTTAAAGTAGAAGTTTCAGTTGACAGAGCAAGAAATATTTAAAGTCCCATGATGAGTTAAGAGATCCTAAGATTTGAATTTGTAATCTTAAGATTTTGTTCGGAGATTGTAATTGTGACAGATGTACTATAAAAAATTGTGTATTATTTAGGAATTCTACTCAAGGATTCTATTTGCTTTCCTTCTCTCAGTTTTCGGTCTCTCTCTCTCTCTTTCTGTCTTTTTGTTTTCTCTTTCTCTATTTCTCTCTCTCGCCAACTTTCTCTCTCTAGCTTCCTCCATATTGAGGATGGAATGAATCCAACACCTACTTATAGTATGTCATATTACATTCTAGCCCTTTGATCAAAGCTTATGTGGATAGATCCTAGCCATTGATTTCATATATAATATTTACCTTTGGATCGCAAGTGTTTGACTAAATCTTGGCTATTGATCAAATTTCAAGTGTCCATACACTTGACAAGTGTCTTTCAAAAGACAATTTAAACTTTTATTCTTTCCTAATCTCGACAAGTGTCTACTTAGAAGAAAATTTAAACTTTTCTTCTTTCCTAATCTCAATACGTGTCTACTTAGAAGAAAATTTGAATTTTCCTTCTTTCCTTATCTCGACACATGTCCACTTACATATGAATTCTTCTACATAAAGAAATCAGTTCAGATCCTAGTTCATAAGGAGAAAACTTTAAGGAATAAAATAGTTCCTTTAGTTTAAGTCTTGTGGCGAAATCATAATATTGAGGAAGTTACCTGGGAATGTGAGGAAGATATGAGGAAAAACATTCCCAAGTTGTTCTGATTTTCGACACTAAAATTCTTAAAAAGGGTAGATAGTAATGACAGAGAAAATTTTAGAATTAAATAATATAATTTTTTTTATTTAATTCAAGGATTTTCCCTGAGAATATCATGTCATATTGTGTGACTAAAGGATTCATGAAATTAATATCAACATTCTTAAATTATGTAGCAAATTTTATGATTAATTCATAAAATTATGAGCAAGTAAATTCAGTTGATAAATTCTTACCGCAATTAAGGGGGAAGGATTCTAAAGGTCCGTTTGGTTCATAGATTCAAATCATGTGATTAGAACTATTTTCGATTTACGTGTATTTTTTGTGAGAGAAAATACTGTAGCGAACCATGAATCATGATTCGAATCAGGGAGCGAATCTAGATACCAAACAGACCCTAAGTATACATTTTGAGAATTTTTATCTCAAGAATATCCTAGCACAGTACAATGTTAATAGTGTATAGAGAAACATTTTGACATTGAAAGAGAAAATCCTAAGTTTCCTAATAGATAAAGGAAATTATAAGGGTAAAGCTTTTAGTAGAAATATAAAGATACAATATGAGCTCAGGAGATGATACCATTAGAAATGATGTCATTCCCGGGATATAGTGTAAAAAAAGTTAAGATTAGAATTTATACAGTCTAGAAATGTTTTCAAGACTAGAACAGTTTGAGATATTATGGGATTAAGAGCTTGATTCGACCTTGAATTATGCAGGGATTAGTATCAGACTATAAATAAACAGTAGAAAATGAACCGTCAAAAATTAAAATTTCCTATCGGCTAAGCTAATTCTCTACAGTTAGTATAAATCTTGACTGCTTTACATGGAATCTTAAGAGATAAGCTTAAGGACATAAGGATGAGATTGTATTTATGAGGGGGACAAATGTTGATCAATCATTGGAGACAAGAAATTTAAGAATCTTCTCTTCTTCTTATCCAATTACGGCTGGACACGTAGAAGGCCAAATGGCGATTAATGATTGGATGAGTGTAGCCGGCCAATGAGATAAGAGCACCTAATGGATAAAATCAAATTATTCACCATCATGTGCTTATGTCAGTAAGATGACATTAAGTAAGTAATTAAGAATTTAAGTGAGATATGATCTATTTTCCACCTCACTCTAGTTGTTGAACCAATAAAATTAGGATTTTTGACTGATTGAGGTTGACTGAGTTGAAATATTATTAACGAAAGAGTCGACTAATAGATCGTACTTGAAAAGTTAGTCAAGGTTGAATAAAGTTGACCAACTGTTTAGAAAAGACAGATAAAACGCGTACTGGTTAGAAATTAAACTTAACCGAAAAAAAGATAACCATTAAATATAGATGGTTGAGATTTAAAGCGACTTTTTAGATGGAGGGCTAAGATTATGTCATTTGCTGAGGTGGCTGGTCAAGCTTGTAAAAGAAGCCAACATGAGATATTTTTAGTAAATTTTGCAAAAAAGAGCCTTAGAAAGTGAGAAAATTGCAATTGGGTCCTTCTTCCTTTATGTCAAACGTTTTTAAGAGGTAAAAAGACACCAAGTGAGAGAGAGAGGAAAAAATTTACCAAGTGAAGAAAAGCAAGTTTTAAGTGGAAATCGATCGAACTATAGATGATTAGTGACTCAGTAGCTTGTTCTTCATTCCTTTAAGGTGATATTTTAGTTTTTTCTTTCTTTTTCTTACCTTGGCCGAATTTTTTTTGGATATGGTAGAGAGGATGGAGAAAGTTTGTTAAGAGGATGATTAGCTTACGATTTGTAAAGGAATTGAAAACTTAACGATTAAAGAATGAGTTTTGGTTGATAAATTATGTTTCTAGCAACTTTTGGTTATGGGAATTCTTGTGAGGAATTAGATAAACCCTAGAGTTATAAAGTTTGAGATGATAGAATTGTATGAGAAAGATTGTGGATAGTGTATAAGAATTGAAACAATGGATAAAACGAGCTACGGATAGCTCGGGAAACACAAAAAATAAGGTGAAACTCCGCAGAAATTTAGCTCTAAAATTTGAAGCTAAACTTAGTTTTAGTTCTAAATAGAAGCTTTAAACTAGTTCCTTAGAAAACATCGCAAAACTAATAAAACAGTTTCGGTATTAAACAAAAGAGTTCATTAAAGAACTCAAAATGTAATCTCAGAAAAGTATTTCGATTTCGGACATTGTTTAATGAAAAATAAAGTTATGAAGATTCAATAAATCTAATCTTTAAGCTTGAAACAAGGTTTTACAATCCTTTAAGGTAGGAAAGAGAAAGGAAGCCATAAGTAGAGAAATCAGATTTTCTTATAAGCTTGCTAAAATAGAATAGCAAGTTATAGTTAATCTCACTCTTAGTGGATGTTTATTCTCAGAAATAAGCAAGAAAGAGAACTGGTTGTTTGGCTAATAAAGGATTCCACTCCTTAAAATAGGTAAGTAGGAATCTTGTCACACCCTCCAACCGGGGTGGGTGACGTGGAGCTCGATTAGGGATTAATAAAGCAGATCCCCAACCGGGTCCCACACTTAGCTGCATTAGAATATAAATAATCTACACAATCCAGGAGCCTCTGACGCACAGGGCTCCACCCCACAGGACATACAGTATCATACATACATGTTCATGTAAATAAACCATTACAACAGACATCATCCACAGTCTAGTAAATCTAAATATTAGTTAAGTTTACAGAATTTCTCAAATTCCTTACATTTGCTCAAGAGGATAACACAATCCTCACTTGCTCGATCCGTAGCACAACTCAGCTACGATGCACCGCTCCTCGAATCTCCTGGGAGGGGTTTAAACATTTGAAACATGAGCGAAAGGCCCAGTAGGATATAATTTGAAATTATTTAAATAAACGAATAAATAAATAAGTGCGTAAATAAAATAAATAGACATTCAGCCCGACAAAACAGCCGGAACCTCACATCCTTTTTCTCAAAGGAAATATAACAGTAAATAATCCATATTACAGGCTTCAGCGAGTAATTAGTACAAATTACTCACCTCACCGAACGCCTCGCCTACCGGACCAGTTTCGGGTTCTGCCCCCGAGGATGCACTCTCCGCATCCTATCTAGGCTTACAGCAATAGACTCTATTACCAGTTCACAAGATCTCTTATCTTAAGAAATCATCCGTTTAACATTATGAAATCGTTCATAAGACCCCACGAACTACTCAAGCCGCGGGCCCCATGACTGAACAAGCCATGAGGTTCCATGACTAGACAAGCTATGGATTCCATGGACAGGACAAGCCAAGGATTTCCATAAACTAACAAGCCATGGTTTTTAAAACATTTTCTTTCGCAAACCAATCCCTTTCTTTAAAACATTTTCAATGCCAAAATCTTCTTTAAAAACAGGCTCACAAGGAAAAGGAATAGAAATCCTACCTCGCACAATCAAACCTGGGACTAGCGTTGCCCTTTTCCGGCTTCCGCTTTCTCAAGCCCCTTCAGTCTGAATCCATAGTGAGCACTGATACAAGATAACACTTTAGGATCAATCCTCAGTCCTAAAGTAATCCAAATCTCAATCATATTCCAAGATTTTCCAATTAGTGTGCCCTAATCAATTTTCATGTTCAAATTCCATTCCAAGGGTTTTAAATATCAAATCAGGGGTTAAGGATACTAATTCTTTCATCCCAAGTCCCCAAATGAAGCTAATTTGGGTTCTTCTCGAAAACAGGGGTCAAAACGACAATTTCAGGCCAAACAGGGTCAAACCCCGTGTACACCGGTCGACCGAGACAGAGGAGGAGTGCATCACCACCGGTTGGCGGTGGTGTGCCTCTGCCGACCGGTCCGGTCGGCAGGTGGCCTCAACAAAATCCGGTCGACCGGTGGACATTTCCAGTTCGCGAAAACTCGCGGAAATCAGTCCAAAAACCTGCAAATCCAGTCCCAATTCACAAAATCTCAAGGGACAACCACTAGATCCGGGTTCTAGGTTCTAAAACAAGTCCAAAGAACCCAAGATCTCCAATTTCTACCCTAGTTTCACTCCAAATCCATCAAAATCCGTTTTGAACCAAAAGTGAGTTTTAAATCCGAAAAACTTGAAATCCAAGAGAGGTTCTTTCAGTAATCTTACCTTGAATCCTTCTCTTGATGTTGAAAACTCTTTGAAATCACTCTTTGGCTCAAAACCCGTTCGATTTGGAACAGAAATGAGAGAGAAAGAGAGAGTGAGTGCGCGGGAGAGTGAGAGTGAAGGAGAGAGAACGCACGGGGGAAAAGGGAAAAAGGAAGGAAAAAGAAAAGAAAAGAAAAGAAAAAGAAAAATAAGGAAAAATGACATGTGCGAAAATATAACAGTCCAGAAATGCGCCCATACACACTTCTGGATTAAAATAAATTACCGTAAATAATTTGAATACCTTGGAATCATTTAAACTCAATTAATTAAATCAGATTAGGCACACTAATAATCTTAATTACCTTAATTAATCTCAATTAATTCTTCAGGGTGTTACAAATCTTGCCTACATTATGAATATATTTTAAAATAAACAATATGCATGAATTATATATGTTTGAGTATATTTCATGTTATAGTATGTTATGTTATGTCATACTGCATACACCTAAATAAGTCAAGAGAAACTTATAAGAATAATCTCAGTTGAATATCGTAATCTAGTTTCAGAATCTCCTCAATGAAAGGTATTACAGTTTCAAAACCTCTTAGATGAGAAGTAATTCAGAGCCTCTTAGATGAGAGGTATTCTAGCCCAAGTGAGGCATTCCGTTTAGTTTTACTTACGGAGCCGATGGGGGCCTTATGAACCCTCACATCCCATATATCACGCGTAATGGTACGAGCACTCAGACCCATCAGTAAGCAAGATAAGATCAGATAATAAAATTATGATAAGACATCATAATTAAACATAACTAGTTCATGCATATGTATTCATGTGAACGTACAGTTTTTTTACGAGAGATAGTTCCTACTTGCTGAGCAAAAGCTCATTCAGATATATTCATACTGTAGGTAAAAAAACCTATCAGTAATTCGTGATGGGTAATGGCAAGCAGTGGACGAGTAGAGATTAGGAATGGATACCACACGCATTTATTCCGCAACAGTTTAAAGTGATAAGTAGCATTGGTAAATGAGACATTGACATTTTATGTAGCAAGTTTGCACTATGTTTATCAAGTTTATGCAAGTAAGCAGAATTTAAGAGGCTAGTAAATACATATGTATGTATTTATGCCCCAGAGAAGGAATTGTTTTTGAAGTGTAAACATTTTGTTATGTTTAAGAAGGAAAGTCATAATTTATGCTATTATAGTAAGTTTCAAGAAAATGATATAGCATTTAAGAAAAAAAAAAAAAAAAAAAAAAAAAACTTATGTTTAGAATGTTACAACATTTTTGTAGCATTTTTTTTTTTAAAAAAAAAATTAACCAATTTTTAAGAAATTTTTAAAAGTATATGTTAAAGTTAGTTTCAGTGATGACCACCTTGTAGGTTCGTCACAGTTGGTATTAGAGCACAACACGAAGTCAGGGTTGTTACAGTTGGTATTAGAGCAATACATTTCCGAAGACATAGTAGAGTAGACATGTCATGGGACCAAGAACTCAGTCAACCTAAGAATTATGTTTTGAGGAATAGTTAAGATTTTTAATTATTTTATGATAGTTGTTTAGTTGGAGAAATTGGAAGCTTCAAATTTCGAGGACGAAATTTTTATAAATAAGGGAGATTGTAACACCCGCCTTATCAGATAGCATATAGATGCAGAGAATTCACATGTAAGTGGATATGTGTCGAGATATCGAGATAAGGAAAGAAAAAAAGTTTAAATTTTCTTCTAAATAGACACATGTCGAGATTAGGAAAGAAGAAAAAGTTTAAATTTTCTTCTAAGTGGACACTTGTCGAGATAAGAAAAGAAGAACAGCTCAAATTGTCTTTTGAAAGACACTTGTCAAGTAGATAGACACTTGAAATTTGATCAATGACAAAGATTTAGCCAAATACTTGTGATCTAAGGGTAGATGTTAGATATGGAATCAATGGCTGGGATTTATCCACATAAGCTTTGATCCAATGGCTAAAATGTAAGATGATATACTATAAATAGGTGATGGATTCATTCCATCCTTCATATGGAGGAAGCTAGAGAGAGAAAGTTAGAGAGATAGAGAGAAAGAGAAAATAGAAAGACATAAAGAAAGAGAGAGCAAACCGAGAGAATGATTTTCCTCTCCACTAGTAAATTTGTAAGTAGACTTTACACTGCATCACTTGAACAGTAGTACATGAAAGTTTTCAGTTTATGAAAATTGTCAATTTATATATATTTGACAAGTTTTTAAGAGATTTAGAAAGTGTTTTAGTTTTCAGAATATAATATAAATCTTGTGTTGATTATGAACCAACTCAGTTAGTAAAAAGGCCAAATCCTTGAGGAACAAGTGATTCCGAGACAGGAGCCACCAGATAAAAGATAACGAGGTTCTAATAACACAAGATGAATGTCAGATAAAAGGGCCCTAAAAGTTTGAAGAAAATTATTTTTAAAGTGAAAATTATTTTACGGTTTACTTATTGAGCTTTAGTTCATACAGTTCTCATGATGCAAGTAAGCTCTTAGTAGAAGTTTCAGTTGACTGAGCAAGAGCGGATCAAGTTCCATGACGACTTTAAGTTAAGAGATCGTAAGTTATGTAATTTGTAAACTTAAGAATTTATTCGAGGATTGTGTTTATAATATATGTACTATTTGAGATCTTGTAAATCCAAGAATTTTGTTCAAAGATTATACTTGATATAGAGATTATTTCTCTATTTAAGAAGTAGTATAGTAAAGTAAGTTAACGTTTCTCTCGAGTTGGCGTAGTTTTTAACTACTGACTCAGGAAAGGCGTTAAATTTTAAAATTATTTTCAAAGTGGAAATTATTTTACAGTTTACTTGCTGAGCTTTAGCTCATATAGTTCTTGTGATGTAGATAAGCTCTCAATAGAAGTTCTAGTTGACTGAACAAGAGCAGTTTAAGTCCCATGACAAGTTTAAGTTAAGAGATCTTAAGTTACGTAATTTGTAAACTCAAGAATTTATTCAAGGATTGTGTTTGTAATAGATGTACTATTTGAGATTTTGTAAATCCAAGAATTATGTTCGATGGTTGTACTTAATATATAGATTATTTCTCTATTTAAGCAGTAATATGATAAAGTAAGTTAACGTTTCTCTCGAATTGACATAATTTTTAGCTGTTGGCTTGGGAGGGGCGTTACAAAAGTAATTCTAAACATTGTGAATTTATACTCACCAATTGTTTTAAAATCCTGCAATCGTAGGTGCATCCACTCATAACGCGCTTTAGCAATATTATATCATTTTGATGGTCATTTCTTTCTTTTAAACTTTGCCAAACGACAAATAGATCTTTTACTGTAAGGTATTCAATTCTTAATCCCTCATCAAGATGATGGCGAAGGAATTTCATAGCCTTAGCGCAGTCCAGCGGGGACACTTCATTTTCTTTTTTAATTGTATTTCCAAGGTTCATGGCATTAAGATAAATTTCAGCATCAAGTGTCCATAGCAAGTAATTCTTATCCGAAATATCAAGAGTGGCAAATTCAAGCTTTGTGACGTTTGAATTGTGAAAAACTATTATATCACAAGTGAAAAATTATAAGTTAGAAAATAGATAGAAAAACACATCTGTATATTTAACTAATATTTCTGCAGCTACAAGATATATAATAATTAACGAAAATTAATCAATAAATTGCATAATAGCATGCGCGTCATTCTGAATAAAATGATTTTTATATTTTTCATTAAGTAATGATGACAAATTCTTACCACATATCAGGAAGACCTTTTTCTTATATATGCAAAGTTCATTTACTTTTTTTATTACATAAATCTCCACGCCATGGCTATGGCTTATTAATCTAATTCTGAAGGAATCAATTATGAATAATAGATAGTTATTGACATAAATGGTTTTTAATTTATTTAGTAAGCGATAATTTAATTTTAAACTTTTTTTAATAAATTGACTCTCAACTATTTAAAATAAGTACAATTTAATTTTTTTTTTTTTTTTGGTTAAGATTCGTTCAAAAATTAATAAGAGAAGCTCACATGATCTCTTAACTTGAGATATATGTGTTAAAATACATCCTTAATTAATTAAAGATGATTTATACCGTCAAAGAAACACAAGTCATGATTAGCAGAAGACAAAAAGAAAAAATATATAAGACTTGTTTAGTTGTATTTTTAAATTTTAAAAGTTATTTTTTATATTTTTAAGTTAGAATAATTTAAGTGATAATTTTAAATTATAATTTAAATTTATATTTAAGTATACATATTTAAATTATGATTTAAATTAAAAATTTATTTACATTTATATTTAAAAGCGGGTCAAACGATCAACCGCACGGGTATTTCCTTCCGCCGGTGGCGTAACAAAGAAGCGGCGTCCCAACATGGAGAGACTCGAAACAATTACGACCACATAGAACACCATCACCAATCCGAGAACCCACGGCATCAGTATGAATCCCATGAAGAAAGTCACCGATCCACACAAAGATCGCCGCCAACGAAATCCCTAGCGGCAGCGGGCGAATCCCACGGCGAGATCTCATCTTCGACGGCGGCGCCCACGCGGTAGAGAGTGATAGGAGAACGGGATCGGAGACGGAGGCGATCGAATGATGTTGAGAACTAGAGACGAGAGCTCGTATAAAACCCCGGACTGCTGATCTTGCTGCCTTCTCATCATCTTTCTTTCATTTTCCTTTCATTTTCCTTCCCTTTTTTCCCGAAAAATGAAAAAAGAAAAAAGAAATATTCTACGTTTTTGCTAAAATCGAGGCAAATGGATAGGATAGAACTCCAGAAACTCTATCCAACTGGCGTTCACTTGATTGTAAAGGGTTTCTTTCCTTGTAATTCAGATTCAGAGATACAAGTGGAGAGTTCTAATTGGCAGAGCTTGAAAGGCCTAGTTCATTTCGCTGATTTGAGTTTAAAATTTAAGTTTTATTACAATAAAAAGTTCTCATAAATAGTCACATTTAATTTTTTTGTTACAATAAAAAATTCTCATATAAAATTAAATCTCAACTCAAATTAAAAACTCAAATCAACAAACTAAATGAGTTCTTTATTTGTTTTTCGAGAATTCTTGTCCAGATTCTCGGAAGAAAAAGGACGCGGCGGCGGCTCCGTTCATTTCGCTTATTCGAGTTTAGAATTCGAGTTTTGCTACAGTAAAAAGCTCTCACAAACAATCACATCTAACTTTTTTACTACAGTAAAAAGTTCTCGCATAAAATCAAATCTCAACTCGAATTAAAAACTCGAATTAGCGAAGTGAACGGGCCCATATGGGTTTAATTTTAACTTTAATTTTCTCAATTACAGAATAATTATCTTTAATTTTAACTTCAAATTCTCTTCTTCCACCTTATAAACTACCTTTAAATTAATTAATGATATATTTTTACATATATATCTCAAGTTAAAAGAGTCACGTGAATTTTTTTTGTTAATTTTTAAATAAATCTTGACAAAAAAAATTAAATTGTACTTATTTTAAATGATTATGAGTCGACTTATTAAAAAAATATTTGAGACTAAACTATTATTTATTAGGATTTCGTTTATTTTATCGATTCGAATTTTAAATTTTAAATTTTTATAGTAAAAAAATTTCAGAAAATGTCACATTCAATTTTTTTTACTGTAGTGAAAAATTCTAAAAAAAATATAACATCTCAACTCAAATTAAAAATTTAAATCTATAAAGTAAACAAGACCTAAATACATTAAAAACTTTTTGTGCTAATAACCCATAATACAATCAAGAAAAAACTAATGCATGGTAAAGGCAAAGAAACAAGTCAATAAGTTATAAGCATGTTATAAGGGGTTGGAAAATTTCGAAGTTTAAACAAAATTTACTTTTGCAAAGAAACAAGAGGTAGATACTTGCGTTGATAACATGTCGTAAAATTAGGGGATATATGTAACTATTATACAAACAAGGTTAATAAATAGTAAAATTTGAGTCCGTTTAGTTCGCTTATTCAAGTTTTTAATTTGAATTGATATGTGATTTTATGTGAGAGTTTTTTTATTGTAGTAAAAAAATTAGATGTGACTGTTTCTGAGAACTTTTTACTGTAGTAAAATTCGAATTCTAAATTCAAATCGGTGAAATGAATGAGACCTAATATAAAGAGAAAATACTATTTTTAATTTTGCACTATTTTACTTTTCTTTTCTATTCTCTCAGAACACTTCTATCAGTTTTCTCTCACCCAAGCCATCCGTAGATGGCGTTTTAGTTTGTTGTAGTCAGAAGAAGCCAAAGACCAAGGCTATTTATAGGCCAAGGATGAAGCCAAATGCAACTTTCTCCATTACGAGTAGCTAGCACACATCTTTTCATGCAACAAATTTCGACAAAACCATCATCAATGAAAATTATTTCAACAAAACTTCACTCATAAAAAGTTGTTACTGAAGGTGACGTATGATCATCTAAATCTTCACAACAAGTGTGACCTCAGTTTTTCTGTTCAATTGAAGGTGCAAAAAACATTTTAATGTTTTAAATTATACGTACGCAAATGTTAGTTTTTAAAATAGACGTTTAATTTATGAATTTAAAATCATGATTCATAACTATTTTTAATTTATGTGTATGTTTTATGAGAGATAATACTGTAACAAACCACGATAGCTGAAAAAAGAAAAAGAAACTGTTGACGGTTGGATTTTGTCAACAATAAACCTGCCGGATTACCTTGGGGTTTTCCTTCGGATTACCGGCTTATGGGAGTAATGAAAATGTAGATACTTGTTTGATTTGAGTATTTGTGTGTTCAAACGAACTGTATGTAAATGAACAAGAGCAATTTTATAGTGGTTTACTCTATAAAATTAGAGCTACATCCACTGTGAGTATTGTATTTCTTTTGAGGAGATTACAATTTACAACAATTGCTATCTCTTACTCTCGTTTTTCTCTTCTGGAATCTCTGAACCCCCTCCCTATTGGGGGTCCTTCTTCTTTTATACTTGGGCTTCCTTCGCTGGGTGGGTTTCCCTCATAGGTAGAAGCACTCAAGTGCTCTCTGTTTTTTTTAGGCCCAAACATAGCCCATTAATCAGTACTGTTCACTCAACTAATTAGTCTTCTATTACGGCTCTGTGACTTTCCGTAATGCTTTTCTGTCCCCTGTGGGGCGATCTAAAAACTTGCAATTAGTGCTGTCAGACGTCTCTCACTTTTGCACGCAACATGCCGTGTCTTAAAGGGACGTTCCCCTCGTCGTCAGCGCTATTTAGCCTCCCTCGTCCTTTCTAGCGATCTTTTCTGCAGTCGAGGGATCTTGACGCCCTGATCCAGATGGCGTTATCCGTCGATGCCATATGGGGCCATCGCCCTAATCTGGACTTCATCTTCGGGCTTTGCAGTTGATTTTGAGGGGAACGAAGCGTCGAGGGTTGTGGGTTTGGCGGAAAGCAAGTGTAGCCACGTGTCGTGGTGCCGTTGGTCTAGGTGTCCATCACATTTTCCCACACAACAGCTACCCCCCAGGTCGAGGGCTCCTTCTTTAGACGGCCTCGAGCTCCAGGTTCGGTTGTCCTTTCGTGCTTCGGGTGTGAGAAACTGATCCCGAGCCTTTTTTCGCAATGATGGTCTGGGTGCTTCGGGTGTGTAACCGTCATGTCGATTAGTCTGACATAATGATTTGTATCCGTGTTCCAAGAAGATGAATGCAGACTGTCAGATTTGTAACCCCTCGGTTTCCCACCTTTCTTTATTATCGTTAGATCCGGGCAGAAATCCCCTGCTGTTGGATTTTGAAATTTTTATCCAACGGTCAGGGTCGAGGATGTCTTTCTCTTTAAATACCCTTCACCAACCCGAGAGTCATTTTTTTTTCTCTCCAAAACTTTGAACTTTTTGCTACTTTTTGCTGAGACACTTGTATTTTGCCGGAACCCCATTTGCTGAACTTCCGACTCCATCCTTATTCTCCGTGGTGCACTTCAAAACCGTCCCGGATATACTTCTTCACCGGTAAATTTCTGAATTCTTTCTCATTTTACGTACTCACGGGGTTTCCCCCGTTGTGTACCTGGAACATGTAATCCTATATGCAAAAAATGAGAATATATATATAAGTTAAAGAGACTTATTTTGCTGTGTTCTGTCGTACTGGATGACCTGGCTTCTATACACGTACGTTCCTTTTTGCCTGTGTGTCTCTGGTTTCTGGGTTCTGGGGAACCCACGATTCCTATGAACACTCGTCGTCATCATTCTTATATGAATGGTCGACGTCAAGCAGTCGTCGTTTAGCGTAGTCGTCGTTTATTCCTCTCGACGTTAGGGTTTTAACTTAGCTTTTTGCCCTTTTAATTACCAGAATAATGGGCCAAAGTTCACCCAGTCGAGAGGATTCTTCTTCTGTCGTCCGTTCTGACCCCCCTTCGGTGGTGGAGATCTCATGGACTTCTTCGTCTTCCGGTGTCAGCTCTGTGCTTAGGGACATTGAGGACGTCGAGGGAAGTTTCGAGCCGGGTGACGACTTCGAAAGTGAATTCGGTAGCGTCAAATGGTTGTTAGATGAGGTAGTCGAGTGGGTCCCTTTCACGGGGGGCAGCGTAAGTGGGGTGGCTGCCGTGATGGTGGACGCCCCCTGGCTGCCACGACCGAAGACCCAGATAGGCCCTCCTTTTACAGCCGATGATGTGGCGTCGAGGGTCTGAAATAAAGATATTATTTGGGTTGTGAAGGAGGGATGCATTGACGGGAGGTGGTTTGAGTACCTCCTCTCGGACAAGCATTTTAGAACCAGCATATCGCCGACCGGATATCTTCCGGTCTACACAAGAGCAGTAACTGCGGGGATGACACCCTTGATTCATCCCTTTGTAAAAGACTATTGTCATTTTTACGGCATCTTTCCTGCCTAATTGGTGCCGAACTTCTAGTACTGCTTTGCGGGAGCCTGGATTCTATGGAACCAGAAGTTCGACATGGATCTCCCACTGGACGAGTTTCGATTTATGTACAAGTTATGCCATGTTGCCAAGTGTGACGAGTGGTACTTTCTGAGTGGCCATGGGAGAGCTCAGCCTAGGTTTGGGAAGCTCATTCTGGGCATCCCTTCGTCGTCACATGGGTGGAAGCCCATGTTTTTCATGATTCGTGGGCCCTTCAACTTTCACCCCAACGACCGCCGGCCCCGCCGAAGGCTGGTGCAGGTGGCGTTTGGAAATATGAGTAAGCCCCTCGATTCTCTTTTTATCTGACTTTGCCCTTTTTTTATATGTTGATGTGGAGTCTTTCTTTTTGCAGTTAATCAGGACCGACTGAAGTTCTCAGGCAATAGTTTGGCGAGGATTTAGGAGGCTTTTTCCTATCCATCGAAGGTTCGCCATATTGAAACGCTCATGACCAAAGAGAATCTTCGTGCTACCGGCCTAATTCTAGACCTCCCCAATCCTTCAGATCTCGACACCATCCGCGTGTACTTCCATTTAAGTGACGAGGGTAATTACTTCTCTCGACACCTTGTAGAATTAAGATTCATGTTTCCCTAACGCTGACAGTATCTTCCTTTTGCTGCTCGAAATGGCATCTTTGAGGATCCAACTTCCCAGGAGCCAACGGCCAGCGCCGAGCCAACAGCCGCCGTCCGTCCCGCAGCCCTCGCTAGGCCAACAGCCTTCGGGAAAGGGAAATGAGAAGGCCAACTCTTCTTGTCCTGCGCTGAAGGGCAAAAAGGGCAAGCATCACAAGAGGAGGCGTACTGAGGAGTCGGCCCCTGGCCAAGCTTCGACAGATAAGGCCTGGACACTGGTGGTGCCCACTCTCGATATCAGCACTCCCCCGGGGCCAAGAGAACGCGTACTGATCCCCGGGGGGAAAATAATGGATGAGAATTTTCAAGTCTCGGATATCTCTAACGCCGAGGTTGGGGCGACGTTGAAACTCCCTCCTCGCTTCTCCTTCATCTTCCAGGCCCTTTTGCGAGTCTTTCCTCGAGCCCCATTAGATCGCCGTGTCCCAGTCCTTCATAGTCGACTGCCAACGCAAACAGATTTCCTTCCAGATCCATGTAAGTTTTTTTTTTCAAAAACTTTCCTGATTTTGCAATCTTTCCAGAGCCTCGTCTTTTCCCTTCTTAACCTCCTTGACCTAGTCAAGGTTGAGGAGCGTAAATGCGAGATGGACGATTTAGAGGCCAAGCTTCGGTCTCTTGTTGATGAGGCCAAAAAGAACAGGGACGATGCTGTCGAGGAGAAGGACGTGGCGAGGGCCCAACTAACAAGCCTGGAAGGCGACTTGGCCAAGCTAAAGGCTGAAGTTGCAGACCTCACTCAACGGGCAGATTCGTCTTAAAAGAAATTGGCCGAGGCAATCGTGGAGGCCGAGAAACGCTTCACAGAAGGAAAGACCGAAGGGAAGAAGGAGATTGAGGCTGAGGCCGCCACAATCTTCGACGCCAGATAGGCGGAGATTATTGAGGAGTTCAGGACTTCTCAGGAGCTCTTGGATATCCGCAACAAGGATTTCCAGTCGGCGGGTCAGCAAATTGTTGACCTGATAAAAAATGAGCGTCCTAATTGAGACTTGGGCTTCCTCTACAACTCTCCTACTCCTGTTGGTGATGAGGGAGTGTCCCCTCCTGGTGGCGATGAAGAGAATGCTTCCTCCCTTGGTGGCGGCGAGGAGCCAGCGACCGGTGGCGATGCTTAGGGATCCATCTTTTGTCTTTCTTTTTGTTATTTCCTTCGGGAATTCTTTGCAACTAAATATTTCCTTCAAAAAATTTTTATGTTACCCGCATTTATATATATATATATATAAAGGCAATGGGTTTTGTTCATACCTTGATTCACAATCATTGCTTTTCTTTCTCTTTAGAAAATTCCTTAGAATTTGCTATGTGTTGTATTTCCTCCTGGGAGGATCTGACGTCAAGCTTACCCCTTGGGGTCATCGTCTTAGGAAATTCCTTAGAATTTCACTAAGTGTTTGTCTTTCCTCCTTGGAGGATCTAACGTCGAGCTTACCCCTTGGGGTCGTCATCTTAGGAAATTCCATAGAATTTCACTAAGTGTTTGTCTTTACTCCTTGGAGGATTTGACGTCAAGCTTACCCCTTGGGGTTGTCGTCTTAGGAAATTCCTCAGAATTTCACTAAGTGTTTGTCTTTCCTCCTTAGAGGATCTAACGTTGAGCTTACCCCTTGGGGCCGTCATCTTAGAAAATTCCTTAGAATTTCACTAAGTGTTTCGAGTGCCTTCATTCCCCCGTGTCTGTTAAATACACCATTGGGTTTTCTTTTAAGCAGACACATTATTAAGGGGTCAATCTATTTCATGCTGAAAACATATCAATTTATTCTATTTGTAAAGAATGTACAATTGGAATGCATAAAAACTTCATACATCATTGGTAGTACAGTCTTAGTTGCTCAGCATTCCATGGGTGTTGAACCTTCTTGCCGTCGAGGCTTTCTAATATGTAGGTGCCGGGTCGTAGTGTTTCCCTTTATGCAATAGGGCCCATCCCAAGCTGAGCCCAGGGGACCAGTGTTTTTGGGTTTCGTGCTCTGTGTTACCCTTTTTAATACTAGGTCTCCCGGGATGAGCCTCCTTTGCCGAAATTTCTTGTTGTAGTATCGCGCCGTTCGTTACTGATAAGCGGCGAGACGTAGTTGGGAGTCGAGTCACTTTTCTTCCAATAAATCGAGTTCTTCGTTCATGCCATCTGCGTTATCCTCGTCATTGTGGACAACAGTTCTTAGAGTCGGCGTTTCAATTTCTATGGGAAGTACGGCCTTGACGCCATACGCCATGGAGAAGGGAGTTTCTCCTGTTGTAGTTCGGCTTGTTGTTCTGTATGCCTACAAAATTTTGGGAAGCTCCTTGACCCATCTCTCCTTCAGGTCATCAAGTCTCTTCTTGAGGGTATATTTAAGTATTTTATTGACCGCCTCGACTTGCCCATTCGATTGTGGATGCATTGGCGCCGAGAAGTCTTTTTGGATGCCCAAACTGTCGCAGAATCTGCATGTCGCGGTGTTATCAAACTGTTTTCTGTTGTCGGATACTATCGAGTGTGGAACCCCGAACCTGCATATGATGTGATCCCACATGAATTTGGTGTAGGCTGCTTCTGTGGTTGTAGTTAGGGCCTTGGCCTCAGCCCACTTTGTGTAATAATCCACCGCAACGATCGCGAATTTTAATCCCCCGGGTGCAGGATGCAATGGCCTGATCAGGTCAACCTCCCATTTGGCAAAGGGCCATGGACTAAGAATAGAAGTTAGTTTTTCTGGCGGTGTTCTGGGGATCGTGGCATACCTTTAGCATTTATCACATCGTCAGGCATATTGAAAAGTGTCCTTTTTGAGCGTAGGCCAATAATATCCTTACCTCAAAACCTTCAGAGCCAGAGATTGCCCCTCCGGTATGGTTGCCACAGACCCCTTCATGAATCTCTTGGAGGACATTCTGAGCCTCGGTGTCATCTAGACACCGCTGTAGATGTGTTGAGTAGCCTCGTCGATAGAGCAGGCCATTGTATAATAAGTACCTAGCGGCTCTGTACCTGACGTGTTGAGCCTTATCTTTATTATTCGGCAGTTGCACGTCCATTAGGTATCGTATGAGCGGTGTCATCCAATTTTCACCTTCTTGGACACTATATGCCTTGGAGTGCTCCTCGATGGTCGGCCGTTCTAATTCTTCAATGGGGACAACGCCTAGTGTGTCAGCATCTCTTGATGAAGCCAACTTTGCCAATGCATCCGCGTTTGCATTTTCAGCTCGTGGAATCTGGAGTATCTCGTAGTTTTTGTACTTAACGAGCTCCTCTTTTACTTTTCTCAGATATGCCCCAATCTTTTCGCCGTGTGCTTGGTATTCCTCCTTTACTTGCGCGATAACTAGCTGGGAGTAGCTGTAGATGCTGATTCTCTCGACCTTTAAGTGGTTAGCTAAACGTAGTCTGGTAATTAGGGCTTCATATTCCGCCTCATTATTCGACACCTTAAATTTAAATCGTACCGCCGAGGTAATCTTGTGGCCTTTGAGGCTGATTAGTAAGACGCCGGCTCCTGATCCGTTTTCGCTCGACACCTCATCTATGTAAAGCTTCCATCTTGTAACCTCGATTTCTTTATATGGGGTGGAGGTCGGCCTGTGAGAGAATTCAGCTAGAAAGTCAGCGAGCACTTGACCTTTAATCGCGGTTCTTGGCATGTACTTTATGTCGAACTGGCTTAGTTCTACCAGTTAGCGTTTATGCCCTTAGGAATAAGTGTAACAATTTTCTTTGAGACATTTTGACTATTAATAAAGATTTGTTTATTTCATATATCTATGTATTGTCCTCGTTATGTTCATAATAGTTGAATGTATGATAAGCAAATAGAAAGTCTGAGATTGTCATTTTAAATCTTTAGATCATGCATGTAATGTGAAGAACATGCGGAAGACAAGAATCTAAAGATGATAGTCTAAATCTTATGATCCACAATCGAGGGAATAAAGTTGGGCGCTTTATTCATGTTAAGATTGTTATGTTGTCTACTTCCTAACAGAGACGGCTTGTCTTGGTCGTCGGAGGTGGGACTCCATGGGTAGAGACATTGATATAGTTTCTAATGGTGAATTCTATATTGGATCGGACCAAAGATGAATTGTTTTAATTAATAATTCTGTTTGAATAAAACAATTCACTTTTGACGAATTATATGTTGTCATCTTAATCATGAGATGGATGATGAACCCGTATACTTGACTTGTATCCTTTGATGTACTAAAAGGAGACATCCTGACATTATGTAAAGGTACGCTTGCTGGTGCATTGAGGGTATGACTCGTGTATGCGTAGATTCATTATTCATAGATAGTGGAATCCATAGCTCTTATAAAGAGTCAATGATATCCTCTTATGCATTATCAATGTGTCCCCTTCTTCAACGCTTTGAAAGGAAACAAGCACTTCGAATGGACGCCAAATGTGAGGAGGCTTTCCATATAAACCTATTTAGGGCGGCGACACAACTGGTCAACCTCTGCACCTCTTTCGGTTTTGTTGGTGACCGCATGTCTTACAGGGCTTTGATTTTCTCAGGGTTGGCCTTAATCCCACGACTACTGACCCTAAAACCGAGGAACTTCCTCGATCCGACTCCGAAGGCACATTTCTGGGGATTAAGTTTCATGCGGTATTTTCTTAATATGCTAAACATCTATCCCAGATGATCGACGTGACGGCTAGCCCTGGTGCTTTTTACGAGCATGTCGTCGACGTAGACCTCCATTGTTTTTCCAATCTGCTGAGCGAACATTTTATTCACAAGCCTTTGGTAGGTAGCCCCTGCATTTTTTAGGCTGAAAGGCATCACCCTGTAGTAGTATAGACCCCTATCGGTTATGAAAGATGTGTGCTCCTCGTCGGCGGGATGCATGGGGATCTGATTGTATCCGGAGTAAGCATCCATGAAGCTTAGCATTTCATGTCCCGCCGTAGCGTCAACCATTTGATCTATTCGAGGAAGTGGGAAGCCATCCTTTAGGCATGCTTTGTTGAGGTCGCTGAAGTCGACGCATGTTCTCCAGTTCCCGTTGGGTTTGATTAACAAAACAGGATTAGATACCCAACGCGGGTAATGTGCCTCCCTGATGAACCCATTGTTGATTAACTTGTCGACCTCTTCCTTTAGTGCTTCATACCTCTCAGGGTTCATTGGTCGTCGTTTTTGGTGCTTGGGAGGATATGTTAGGTCGACGTTTAGGGAATGGCACATTACTTCGGCATCGATCTCTTCCATGTCGGAATGGCTCCAGGCGAAGATATCTAGGTTCTTTCTGAGGAAGTTTTCAATCTCACTTTTGAGTAATGGGGTCAAGGTTGAACCTATTTTTAGTACTTTGGTGGACCCGCTCTCATCAATCTGTATTTCCTCCAACTGCTCGATGGGCTGAGTCCAAGTAACTTCCTCTTGAACCTTGGGGTCTATATCCTCAACGAGGCTTTGTTGAACCATCCTTGTTTCTTGTCTCCCCGGCTGGTCATATTCACGTAGGGCATCGGAGTATGCAATTCTGGCTTCGTATTGGTTGCTCTTAATTTATCCTACGCCGTTTGGGGTAGGGAATTTGACCTCTTGGTGGTAGACGAAGGTTACTGCCCTTAACGCCTGGAGGGTTGGTCTCCCGATTACTACGTTGTATTGGAGCCTCCTTTGATGACCACAAAGTTGGCCATCATTGTCGCCTATCGGGGTTTTTCTCCGACGGTTATAGGTAGTTGGATAGTACCTTGAGAAATAATGGAGTCTCCAGTGAACCCGTATAATGGCATGGTGGTTCTTTCCAACTGCCCCTTGTTGATCCCCATTTTCTCCAAGCAGTCGGAATACAGGAGATTCACTGAACTCCCATTATCCACCAAGATTCGACACACAGTGTGGTTCCCGATCATGGCTTCCACCACCAGTGCGTTGTTGTGGGGGAAGTGGACTCTGCTGGCGTCATCCTCATTGAAGGCCACGTCAGTGTGGCTGTGCCTCGGGGCTTTTGCAGCGGAGACGTTCCAGAACTGTTCCTGGTAAACCCCTTTGGCTTCGTGGGTGTAGTCCTTCTGCGACCTCCGCGTGTCTCCTCCTATGTAGGGGCCGCCGAGGACCGTTCGTATGACGCCGATAGGTTCCCGATCTTCCGAGCAGTGGTTCTCCTCTCGGCGTCGGCCGTCATTTTGCCCACCATGGCCGTCATTGTGAGGTCTCCGTTCGGCCCTGAATTCCTGCAGCCTTCCCTCGCGGATTATTCTTTCGATTTCATCCTTAAGATTGGCGCAATCATTGGAGTGGTGGCCGAAATCGCCATGGAACCTACATAATTTCTTCTGATTCCTTCGGCTAGGATCCGACTTCATTGGTTCTGGTCGGCGCAGTAAGTTTCTGCGGCCGATCTGGTTGAAGATCTCCTCGACGCCTACCGTCAGTTCATGGTAGGTGTCGTATTTCTGGAACAGCCGAGGACTGCGGGTATCCTCCTACCTTGGCTTCTTGGCTTCCGGTGCTGTTTGCGTCGGGGTCGGTTGCTTGTCTTTGCTTCCTCCTCCTCGATGTTTCTTCCCGTCTTGCTTCGATGGTGCCGACCCCTGCTCGGCCCTTTTACCCTTATTGGACCTATGATCGGGGTCGTGGCATCTGTTGGGAATAGTGTCCTGAAAGCATGAGATGTAAAAGGATATTTATTATTTATTTAATAAAATAGTTTATTCATCATTTTATGTGCATATATTTATGAATATTTTATGAATATCAAATAAAATTCCTTGATTATTTATGTAACCTTAAACATTGTATGTAAGTGTTATATACAAGAGGATAATGTTTAAGGATAATAATCAAAAGTAACTATTCATAATGAATTTAATTAAAGTTCGGAATCTTTAATTAAAACATTATAAATACATGTCATTCCCATTTAGAATGGAACGGTGTTATCCGCACTGTTAATATGGCGAGATATTGAATGAGTGTATTTCGCATAATGAGATTATGTGGAACATGGACCTTGAGACACAATATGAATTTCTAATAATTTCCGTTAAGCATAGAAATTCTAATTGAGTCTACCGATGGTCATATATAGAATGATCTTAATCCCGAGTTCTTAACAAACTCCTATTTATGGATTTACGTCTTTTTGATTTACTCGCACGTTCCGAGACCCCGAATCCTATTCCTTGTATTTTGGAGACATAATGAAATAGGTAGCTGGGAATGTTATTATACGAGATGAAATCCATTCCTTCTTGAGAAAGAAGCGGATAAATAATTCTCTTGAGTGTTGATTCGGTACTTGGATTAGTAAGAGCGCCTGGTTCATGAATGTGTTTTATGAATCACTATCCATTAGAGAATCAATGGTACTCAAGGATAAAGATGTAATTAGAGAGGTTAACGGATTCTACCCCGACTCTAATTATGAATTATTTATGGAGGATCGATCTATATGCAATGACTATATCAAATGGACACTTCACAGTTTAGAAGTAATTAATGTCTATAATTCCGAGAGTGCAATTCCAAGTTTATAGTGGAGTAACTATTGAATTAATAGAATTAATTAATTAATTAAAATGTTTAATTAATTATTAATTTTATTGGAGCTCAGAATTATAGGTCCATTAGTCCCCATCGTCCTTGTAATTCTACCGCACACAAAGGGCAAAATGGGAATTTTAGAATTACGGAATTCTAAAATTAAATACTCAAGAATAATTAATTGTGAATTAATTATTATTTAAATAATGAGATTATTTAAATTTGAATTTGAACATATCTAGATTTATCCATTTAAACTTATTTGATAAGTTGTTTAATTTAGAATTCAAATTAATTTAAGTTTGACTTAAATTCAATTTGAATCAATTAAAATTGACCACTGGATAAAGGATAAAATATCTTCTCCTTCCCTATCTTATCTAGGCGCCACACACACGATAAAACCCAGTGTGTGGCCGCCACCCAAGGGATAAGGGAAGGATTTTTTGTTCCAAATTCAAAATTGGAAATAAGGATTTGATCCTATTTTGAAGTTTGACTTCTTCTCTTTAAATATGAGATAAATGAAAAATTGTGAGACAATTTTTGAAACACTTTCAGCCCTAGTTTCCCTAGAGGTGGCCGGAATTCTCACATAGCAAAAAAAGAGAGTGAAAATTTTTCTCTCCAAAAATTCCACATCGTGCATGCATTGATGTTTGTGGAAATTCGAGTGTTTTAGAAACCGTTTTGTCTCACGTGTGCCCACACACACGTCTACGTGGAATCAAGGAATTGACGTGGAAGACTTTGATGTTCTAAACACAAAAAGCTTGGAGTTAGGACTGTTCGTGGTCAAAGAAAATCAAGTTATCATCCGAGTCGGCTACAAGGTATTTTTTCGGTTGATCCTTGAATCTTATAAATTAATTAGATTAATTTATTGGTGCATAAATTAATATAATCTATAGAGTATCTCAAAAGTTTTATGAAAATTTTTGTTATACACGATCCGCCTTTCCGCTGCATTTCCGCCGCCGAATTCGATTCAGCAACCAACAGCATCCGCCTCTTCTGCATTGATGTATCCTTGTGCCCGTGCAAGGAACTCTTTGTAGCTGGATGAGGGTTTTCGGTTCAGTTCCCTTTTGAAGGGAGTTATCTTTTTCATACTGGACAATGCCCCCATCAGGGCTTCTCTGTCCGTGATATCCATTGTAGCGGCGACGACCTCGCCGTATCTGGCAAGCCATTCTCTTAACGTCTCATTTGGCTTTTAGTATATCTTCGTTAGGTTCTGCTTTGGGGGCACGTATTTTTTGACCCCGATGAACTGGAGAGAAAATGCTTCCTTTCGCTCATCCAAGCTGGAGATAGAGTTTAGCTTCAACGTCCAGAACCATCTATGGGCAGAGTCTGTCAGGTGGTTCCAAAAGGCTCAGCACATGATCTCCTCGGCGTATCCGTACAAGAGCATGTGCCCCGTATACATTTCCAGATGGTCGTCGGGATCTCCTCGTCCGTCATAAGGTGGAATCGACGGCGACCTACATTTATCGGGGAGAAGGGGTGCCATTATTTCCGCGGTGAATGGATGGTTATGCGTGCGACTGGGCATGATGTCGACGTTTACCACCTCGGCCACTCACCCAATGTTCTTTTTCAGTCCCACCACGTCCCCCGTCAGTCTTCTTTCCAGGTTAGCCATGCGTTCCATGAGGGTCTGCGCTTCTTCTGTTGAAACAACCAAGCCAACAGCTCCCGGCGCTTCTGCCCTTTGAGCAATGGGCCCACCTCTGGCCTGGCTGCCCACCTGCTCTGACCCTGAGTCTCCTGGCCGGTTTCCTCCGAGATTTTGGGGCAGCTCCTCAATGGCTCGGATTCCGGCGGCTCTTAACCGGCTGCCGGAGGATGGGAGGGTCGAGGCCTAGGAGGGCCTTGGTGGTTCTCGCTTTCCCCGGTTCCTTCTTGGATATGCGGGTGGTTACCGTGATTTGGATTTTCCATTACGGCAGGTCCCTGTGGTCTCGGGGCATCTTCTAGTGGCGGCATGGAGTTCTTTCCGTCTAATCGTTCAACCACGGTCACTAGCTCACGTACCAACTCGGTCAACGTGGCTATTTGGGCTTGCATCTGCATCGGATCCGGCCGCGGTGCGTCTGGAGGTGGGACTCCATTTCCGTCTGGACGTAAATCTCATTCCATCCCGCTATTCTTTGGGTGGATGGTTGTTCGTAACTATACTTTCGGGGGTCGAACGCTTTCGGTCCCCAGTGGAGTCGCCAATTATTGACGGTTGGATTTCGTCAACAATAAACCTGCCGAATTACCTTTGGGTTTCCCTTCGGATTACCGGCTTATGAGAGTAATGAAAATGTAGATACTTGTTTGATTTGAGTATTTGTGTGTTCAAACGAACTGTATGTAAATGAACAAGAGGACTTTTATAGTGGTTCACTCTATAAAACTAGAGCTACATCCACTGTGAGTATTGTATTTCTTTTGAGGAGATTACAATTTACAGCAATTGCTATCTCTTACTCTCGTTTTTCTCTTATGGAATCTCTGAACCCCTTCCTTATTGGGGGTCCTTCTTCTTTTATACTTGGGCTTCCTTCGTTGGGTGGGTTTTCCTCGTAGGTAGAAGCACTCAAGTGCTCTTTATTTTTGGGTCCAGACATAGCCCACTAATCAGTACTGTTCACTCAACCAATTAGTCTTCTATTACGGCTCTGTGACTCTCCGTAATGTTTTTCTGTCCCCTGTGGGGCGGTCTGAAAACTTACAATTAATGATGTCAGACTTCTCATACTTTTGCACGCAACATGTCGTGTCTTAAAGGAACGATCCTCTCGTCGTTAGCGCTGTTTAGCCTCTCTCATCCTTTCTAGCGATCTTTTCTGCGGTTGAGGGATCCTGACGCCCTGATCCAGGCGGCGTTATCCGTCGACGCCATATGGGGTCGTCGCTCTAATCTGGACTTCATCTTCGGGCTTTGCAGCTGATTTTGAGGGAAACAAAGCGTCGAGGGTTGTAGATTTGACGGAGAGCAAGTGTAGGCACATATCGTGGTGCCGTTTGTCCAGGTGTCCATCACATTTTTTCACGCAATAGAAACTAAATTCAAGAAAAAATGTATAAATTTGAAGATATCTTGGGGAGGATTTAGAAGGAATAATTTTATCAATTGAAGATTTGCCCCAAGACACGTGACGGCATCGCGAATTTATTGTGGTCGACGAGCTTCCACGCTCGCAATTGAATTCCCGCCTCTAATCTCACGCTCACAGTGTCACTGTCCAATCCTTACTAAAATCAAGAAAACAAAATAAAATTCCACACAATAATAAAAAATAAAAAAAAAATCAATGCCTTTTCTGTACAAAATTTTATAAATGCATATAATTTCGACGATGTTGTTGTTGACGTTCTTTCTTTTCGCAGCTCTAACAGTCCCATAACTCAATGGACACAATCGTCTCGAAATCGACGATATTACTATCCAAACCACCCATTTTCCCCGTCCGTACATCTTCCCAAACAACTTATTATTCATCTCTCGCTTCCTTCACTTGGCCTTCCAAGAGCCTCAGTAGCTCCCGAAGCCACAGAACCCAATTGGGTTGTCGTTTTTCTTCTCGAATTCGCAAGCTTTCAGTGACTTGCGGAAGTGGGGTTCGGGAGATTGACGAGACCCAGTTCTCGGATTCGGTTCTAAAGTCCGATGGCCCGGTTTTGGTGGAGTTCGTCGCCAATTGGTGCGGTCCTTGCCGGTTGATCTCCCCGGCCATTGAATGGGTTGCTCAGGTTCGGTTGTTTTGCATATTCATGATCTTTTTCGTGATTGTTTTCATGTCGTTTTGTTTCTTAAGCCTCGAAAATAGATTGATTTGCTCAGGTTCGGTAATTTGTTTTCGTGAATTGTTTTCATGTCGTTTTGTTTTCTAAGCCTTGAAAATAGATTGTTTTGTTCTTTGACGTTAATTTATAGTAATTTGTTTTAACATATGTTTTGGAAGTTGGGGGGTTTGGTTTAACTTCTTATTTGTGTTGGGGTGGTTTAGTTTTTGAAGCTGCTGATGTAGCCAAGTTCATAGATGAAGAAAAAGTTTACTAACAAGAGCGTATATTAACAGTGGTTCATCCTCGACCTTAGAGCTATGTTCACTTTCAACCGCTACAGAAGTCACAATTTTATTGTGATGGAGAAGAACATTGTAAGAGAATCAGAAACCAAACGCCTCTAGAACTCAATATATTTTGATCTGAATTAGTACCTAAAACCTATGGCCCCATTATAATTATTATTAGGACAACCGAAATTCAGGGCGATAATTAGACTCTTCACACTCAAGAAAGGAGATTATGGAGGGAATGCAGTTTTGGAAGGGAAATTATGTTTTTTTTAGTTTCTGGGGAGAGTGAATGGCTTTGTTTTGAGTGGAATTATGTTGGCCTTTTTCCAAATCATCTTTGATTTAATCATACATTAAAGGACCATTTAGGCTCGATTCTGGATACGATGGAATCAATTTCATTACAATTTGGGTGAAGTAGTTGACAACGACACATAATGATGCATTACACTCTCTTAAAAGTGACCAGAAGAGATTGTAGATGGATGGATTTAGGATAAAGAATTCGAGAAATTTCTAGTTCCTATCCAAGTTAGAGTTTTTTGCCATCAGAGTAAGGCTCTAGAAAGGAGTATATAGTAATTTGCTGGTAATTAATTCATCGGCATCTGTGCAAGTCCTGACTGCTATGATCTTCAAGCTTGTAATCATATTCACAAGGAGGTTGGAGTACCATAACTAGCCTTACGAGGGGATTGCTTTGATACAACTAATTGTTTACAGGGAGAAAGTTTCTCACTGAACAACTAGAAGATTGATTCTTCCAGAAATTTTTTATGATGGTAGAGCAGAAGGGAATTGTATCTAGGAATGTAGTATTCAATTGTGAAAGTCTATGAACAAAAGGAATTAAGGAATGCAAGCCTTCCTTCAAGCCACTTGATTTTTTATCATTCATTTGATGGCATGTATCAACAACCACTAGGTCAGACGACAGGTGGGGAAGGGCTTGGGTTTTGGGACTGTGCGGTTTTATTCTCGCATTGTATAAAAAAAAAAATCAATCTGATAGCATGGCTCCAATTTAGAAGAAGAAGCATTAACATTGCCAATCTATCCCTATGTTGACCCCCTTCTCCTCTTATGAGTAGGATTATAATTGGGGAGCCCACCGAAATCTAGAAACCAATTTTATATTTATTTAGGCAAATGTGGTTTCAAAAACAAGTGTCAAATCTCATTTCTTCAGGGTCTTTTTTTTTTTTCTTTTTTTTTTTTTTTTTTTTCTAAGGTGGGAAAGTGCATCACTTTCCTAAAATTCCCTTAGGTGTACTACATCGGAACCCATTTTCATTGAACACTTGAAAAAGAAAAATATTATGCATGAGTGCATATTCTTAAGCAGACTCATTTGTAGCTGATTTCTGTCAATTAGCATTAAACTACCTCAGTAGTTCAGTACTAACTGACATAAAATG
Source organism: Morus alba (assembly GCA_012066045.3). Taxonomy (NCBI): domain Eukaryota; kingdom Viridiplantae; phylum Streptophyta; class Magnoliopsida; order Rosales; family Moraceae; genus Morus; species Morus alba. The sequence continues at coordinate 11,403,318 of CP050225.2, read as the reverse complement.
AGATGTTTGATCCCTTGTCTGTGTTTTAGGAACTCACGGTTTACTTAAGTGCGACATGACGTAAACTAAACTTTATTGGCTTTGTTCTCTCTTCACTTACTGTTTTTCTGTAAACTCAGTTTTGGTTTCATACTACAAATTGCATGAATCAACTTGTATTTTTCTTACGTTGAACATTTTTTTGGCTTCAATTAATTGAACGTTTTTTTTTTTTTTTTTTTTTTTTTTTTCCTCCCAGTACCGTGTTTCTTGAGCCATTAATATAATAAGAATTGACTGGTAGGTTTTTCTTTATGTCACAGGATTATTTCTTTTCTATGATGCGTTTGGTTTCCCTTGAAGGATGTACCAATCTATATAATAACTAATAAGATTCCACTCTTATTAATGCCTAACTAGTAAAAGAGTAAAAAGACTTTCTTTTTTTGGTGAATATAGTAAAAGACTGTTATACCAAGTACTGATGAGTTATGCTAATTTACAATTTGTCGACTGAAATTTACAGTGTCTTTTTCTGCAGTACTATGTCATAATTGGCAGTCTCTTTTTTTTTTTTTGTTTTTTCCTTTTTCACGTCCTAAATTTCTGTCACCGATAAACAAAGAAATTTCGAAAACTGTTTTTTTCTTTTTTGAAGTATTGGCATGGTTGATGTAAAACTGAATACATGCATTGTAGGTTTAGTAACTCAAGTAATTAAAGTGATAGAATTTCTTTAGATAATGTGGAGATTGGGGCTTCTAGGAAGTTTAGGTACCTTGGGTCTATAGTGCAGTACGAAGGAGATATAAAAGAGGATATTCAACATAGGATTAATGCAGGGTGGGTTAAGTAGAAGAATGCTACAAGAGTTTTATGTGATGACAAGATGCCTATTAAGTTAAAAGGAAAGTTGTATAGGATTACAATCCGTCCAGCTATGTTATATGGTAGTGAATGTTAGGCCATTAAGAGACAACATATATGTAAGATGAGTGTAACAGAAATGCGTATGTTAAGATGGATGAGTGGCTATACGAGAATGGATCACATAAGGAATGAAGTTATTTGTAGTGAAGTAGGTGTAGCACTAATAGAAGATAAGGTGCGCGAAGGCCGCTTGAGGTGGTACTAGCATGTCTAACGTAGACCGCTAGAAGTACCAGTTCGTGCTTGGGAGGACATTCTTATACCTAATACTAGGAGAGGGAGGAGTAGACAAAGAATTACGTGGACCGAAGTAGTTAGGAAGGACATTCTAGATCTAGGCCTTCAGGAAAGTTTAATTTCGAACAGAGCTGCATGAAAAAATAAAATTCATATAGTCGATCCTAATTAAGTTGAGATTAAGACTTATTGTTGTTGTTGTTGTATTGTCATGGTTGATGCAAAGATGTTGGACAATTCGAAACACTGCCTAAGAATTTGATAACTTAGGGTTGTAGACTGACACAATTATCTAATAGTAACTTGTCCAGCAATGTCTAGTAATGCCTTTAGAGTTGTGTAAAAATTTGCAACATTTTCTGAAATATGAGTTCCTCACAAAGTACAGGAATACAAAGACAGATTAACGGTTGTAAAGATCGATCATGATGCAAACCCAAAATTAATTGAAGAATACAAAGTTTACGGCTTGCCGACTTTGATTCTATTCAAGAATGGGAAGGAAATCCCGGAAAGTAGATGGGAAGGCGCCATTACAAAGGTGAAGCTCAAAGGGTATCTTGATGCTTTGTTAGAGTCAATTTCAGTCGTATAACAGATTTCCTTGCTTAAAAGACGTGCTTGTTCTTTCAGATTTAGCAATGTGAGATGTATTCCTTCCTCTTGTTCATGTTGTTTCATCTATTATTGTACAATATTTTGTATATCCTTTGTATTTTCTAACTTGGAACTGTAGATTTGCGGAAATCTTTTATGGCACAAGATTGGAGCTATTTCAATGTATTATTCTTCTTTTCCTCTTTCTAGTACCTTTTCTTTTCTCACCCATTTTATTTGTTCACCAAGATTTGTTCAAGCGGTTCCATAATAATGATAATAATAGCAATAAATATAGCAGCAACACTAATGATAACAATAATGATAATTGTAATGACAATGATAATATAAATAATAGACTGTTGAGTGTGATCTTTTGACATGAAAGTGAAGCAGTATTATTCATCCTCACGAGGCCATGACCCATACTAAACCCGTCAGTATTCAGTATGTAATAGGATTAGGATTGGATGGTTGTCTCCTTTTAAAAAATGACCAACCTTTTCTCTTTCGGTAGGCTGTTTTCCTGATAGTTTTAATTTTTAACTGTTAAATCTAGTGAAAAATATATTAGATTGAAAAAATATGTAGAATGAATAGATTTTAATATAGATTTGATAACTGAAGAATAAAGGATTATTAGTAGTCTATTTTTTTAGGGACTAATAAGGAAACTCTTTTTTTTTTTTAATTTGTTCAGAGTTTTTGGTGTTAATTGTTAGGAGACTATTAATACTGTGACAATTTGTCCTTTTTTGTCAATTAATCTTTAAATTTCATTGTTCAAGCACATTTGGTTTCTGACCATTCAATTAACAATGAATTTTTAAAATTTAATCAAATTAATTACGTATTCAACGCATGATAAATTGAAATTAAAGAAGAAAAGTTGCGCAAAATGGTATTTGTAATGTCTATGAAAAAGTTTGAAAATTAGAACATTTTTGCACATAAGATCATCTCTAATACAAATGTTAATGTCAATTATATATTTAGTATAAAAAATTATAATATGGTATGTTGTTTTTATTTTTGGTCCAACGCATATTTACTATTTAAAATGTTAAATCTACTTCTTTTCTATAATTATTAAGCTTTGTAAGTTGTAAAAATAAATTTTTATTTTTAAAATAATTAGAAAATACAAATATTGCATCTAGTATATAGAAAAAGTAAACATTTCAACAAATAGTATTCAATGTTAAATTTTGCATATGTAATATTTGGTAAGAAATTTACTACAAAATATAGCATATGAAAAATTTGACGCAACAAATAACATTGCATTGGAGTGTTTTTTATACTCAAACGTTAAATTTTCAATTGATGTATTAATTATAGTATTACATTAGAGATACTCTAATACAATTATTTTTAGGTAAAATTTTAAGTTGTAAGAAAATGCATGGACAATTGCTTCCGTTGAATTTAAAAAGTTTGTCTTAATTTTGTTGTAAGGGATTGAACTTGCGAAAAAAAGGGGGTTTTAACACATTTGCCCCCTAAACTTGTCGTAGGTTAGCAAATTGTCCTCTAAATTTTTAATTTTCACAAGTTGCCCCTTGTAAAGTTGTTGCAATTTACCTCATTTTGACAATGATTGTGCTAAATTAGTGTCAAAAAAGTACGTTTAACCTAATTCAAATGTAACACCAATATTTTAATATCTCAACTTTTAATTCCTTAAATCTAATAAAAAAACATTTGACTAAATTTAGTTAAATGGGACACATTGCAATAAATTTACAAGTTCAGGAAAAACATGTCAAAATTAAAAATTTAAGACACAATTTGCTAGACAATGATAAGTTGAGGGCCAATTGTGCCTAAAACTAAAAAATAAAATAAAATAATAAACTAATTATTCATAAAGCTTAAGAGACCAGCCATCACTATTAAAAAGTTCGCGGATCGATATTGTTGAAAACTCGTTGTAGATTTTAGGGGTGTAATTCGGCCGGGTAAGCTCAAGTTTGGCCGAAAAATTAGGCCGAGCCGCACTGTGCGGGTTGGAAAAATTTTAGGCTGCAACACCCTCATAAGCCCACAAACCTGTAACCTGTCAGGTGACTTCGAATAGGTTCGGGTACTCAGGTTACTCGGGTTACTCCAAATCAAGAAAACCCAATAGCAGCCCATTTATGCCAGCAACCTTATTATGAAAAATTGGGCCATTTATGCCAAGCCCAACAGCCCATTTACTCGGGTTACACACTCAGTTATCACTAATACAAAGGAAAATAGAAGTCTTATTGTGAACTTTTCAAAAATCTTCGTCCCTTCATCAATCAAGGCACGCTTGACTCCAGGCTCTAAAAATTGGTTATGATTGATGCTAGCACACCACATGTGTTGACTTTTTTGCTGATTTGCTCTCACGATTCTCAAAAGAAATTTGAGAAAAGGTGCAATATTTTCCAGAAAGAGCAGAAGAATTAACAAGCGAAATAATCTCCATAACCAATTAGTCCAATAACTAAAACAATTGAAAATAAAAAATCCACAACACACAGAGCGTTCGAAATCCTAAAAGTAACGAAATCATACACCAAAAGACCATTAGAAACAACATTGCTCCAAAACCCTAATGACAAAGCATCTGACATGCGAAAAACTTGTTCAAAAGGAAAAGGAAGGGGGGGGGGGGCGGAAGCCATAACCTTTGAGAATCCAAGGGCTGGGAGTGCTTGATACTGACGGAAGAAGAGGAAGCGAAGTCGGAGGTAACACAGTCCTTGGGTTTGTTTCCCCCTCTGAAACTTCTAAGAAAGTGGTTCCAACTCTCATTGCAGAATAGTGAGAAAAATAGGATATGAATGAGAAGAAGGAGGAGGAGAACGGAAATAAGGGGATGACTACTAATCCTTGGGTAATAAACATTCGGCTGGGTCGGCTTCCTCGGGTTCAACTGAATCTAACCCGGAACCCGACTCACACTGTGCAGGTTTAGGGGTAATATATCTGAAAAAATTAAAAAAAAAATTCCACTATATTCGGGTAGGGTAGGGTCGGCTCGGGCGGATTTATCGGGTTCGGACTTATTTCTTACACCCCTAGTAGATTGTCTTCTTACATTGCATTGCTTTCAATTTTTTTCTTGGGCATTTTACAAATTTATCCCTAAACTTGTATAGTTTTACCAATTTCTCTTTAAACTTTTAATTTTGACAAGTTGTCCACTCAACTTGTAAACTTATTGCAATATGTCCCATTTTAGTAATAATTGTGTTAAATGAGTATCAAAAAAGCATGTTCGATGAAAATTTTTAACATCCCGATACAAATGTGACATAAATATTTTAATTTCTCAACTTCTATTCCTTTGAATCAAAAAATTTGAGCAAATTTAATAAAATTTAGTAAAATGGGGCATATTGTAACATTTTTACAAGTTCGGGAGTTCATTATCAAAATTTAAAGTTTAAAAAGTAATTTGCTAAATAATAACAAGTTCGAAAAGTAATTGTGTTAAAAACCCTTTTTTTCTTTGGCCACGTTTTCAACAACATTTGAAATCCATCACTTTTCACCAAACTTAGTAAACAAATAGTTTTTTTTTTTTTTTTCCATTTTATAAAGATTATAACCATAAATAATTTCCAGGTTTCTCCCTATCCACAATTTTGTCATTGTTTAATCTTATCCTTCTTCCTTTGCCAAATTTAAATGGTCATCATCAACAATGTGAGAAGGTCTTGACTATATCACCTTGATCAGATTATCTAAATAGAGGAAACAGTTATCAATCTTATTTTTTTTTATGGGAGCTGAGATTAATTAGTTAGGGTTTTTGACACTTTTATCTTCTAGACTTTTCTTTCGATAACTTGCCTTTTGAGCTTCTAATTTTGATAATTCATACCATCGACTCGTTAAATGGTTGAGAATTAGGGAATGAGTGACTTATGTTAGAATTTGAATTAAGCTTTCTAAAATAGGTCAGATTACAATCGTTAAGCAAGTTCTTTTTTTTTTTTTTTTTGTTCTTTTGTTTTGTTTTTTTTGTTTTTTTTTGTTTTTTTTTTTGGTAGGGGTGTAAATTGCCAAAATCCGAAGTTTATGAGAAAGTTGCCCAAGCCGAAAAGTTCAGGGTAAATGTGCTAAAATCCTACTTAATTCTTACCTGTACTTGCAACAAACCTAATATGATTAGAATTTTGGTTAAGAATGACAACCATGCATATAATAGAGTAATATAATAGTAAGGAGAAAAACAATAAAATGGTATTAAGACAAAAAATATATATATTAAAACATTGATACACTATTCTATTTTTTCAACTCCTTAGAGGAACTTGTTTCAGGAAGGAGCGTGACAAAGAATAAGTTACAACAACAAAAAGCCTTAATCCTAACTTAATTAGAATCGGCTATATGGATTTCATTTTTTTACATAACTTTGTTCAAAAGAATAATAAATAATAAATAAGTGCATATGTTCAAAATCTATAGCAAAAGTAAGTGATTTTTTTTCTTTTATTCTTGTTTTTCAACCTAACAATTTGAAAAAGGATTACAATGAAATATCAAATATGTTACGAGGGAGGTTTAGAAATAAATATAGGATAAATTCTTAGAAGAAAGAGAAAAAAAGGAATAAGTACTAAAAATTAAGATTGTCAAAATAAATATTTTTGACTAAAACTTAAGAAATAAGTTTTTTTTTTTTTTTAACGAAAAAAAGAAAACTAAATAATATGTTCAATGTTTTGAGGTGCAAAGATATGATAATTAGTTAATGATTCTAATAATAGGGGCCTTGACTTAAGCGGGGCCTTAAGCGGGCATTGTTATTTAATTAGAGTTTATCTGCAAAACCAAATGCAAGCCATAAGATTGAGATACAGAATCCTATTTTTATAGCAAATTTGTTATCAAGGAATACGGATTAGGGATGGCTCAAATAAGATTAGAGGGCCTATATAAACTACATGCCAAAACTTAGGAAGCCATAAAGGAGGAAGGTAGAGAGAGAGTTACATAGCTGGGCGGATGTAACCTGAAGGAAAAAAAAAAAAATACCCATCTTTCTTTTCTTTCTTTTCTAGTGAATATATAATTTGGATTCAAATATATATTCACTGAAGAACATAGAGAACTGAGAGAAAGATAACGTATACATTTATTTGTAGTACGTACTTGTAAGAAAAGAAAGATGGCAGGAGGTGTTTTTGTTGCTCAAGGAGGGAGGAACTATGAAGGCGGCGTTACCGCCTTCGTCATTGTCACTTGCTTGGTCGCCGCCATGGGGGGTCTCATTTTCGGTTACGATCTCGGAATTTCAGGTAATTTATTTCCTTAAAACCTTCCCATGCATTGTAAAAGCAGCGTTCTACGTAACAATGCCTTTGTGAAAATATGACAGCAAAAAAGATATGGATCAGTGTTACACCTTATAAGACGTGACATTATTTAGATTAGTTAGTATATGAAAAAAAAAATATTCAAAATCAAAAATTAACGGTTATACATACTTTGTATTTAAAACTTGACGAGCCATTACTATCAAGTTACAAATCTTGCGACACAAATACCATAATGTCAAGTCTTGAGGGGCTTGAAAATTTTCATCGATCTTGTTTCGAAATTATTGCAGGAGGGGTCACCTCAATGGAGCAGTTCTTGACCAAGTTCTTCCCATCGGTACACAAGAAGATGACAAACGAAAGCGGCGAACAGAACGCATACTGCAAGTTCGACAGCCACCTGTTGACGCTCTTCACCTCATCCCTCTACCTCGCTGCGTTAGTAGCTTCCTTCTTTGCTTCCTCGATTACTAGGGTCTTCGGCAGGAAGCCCACCATGTTCTTGGGAGGTTTGGTGTTTTTGATCGGCTCCATTCTGAATGGTGTCGCCGAGGGCATCATAGTCCTCATTGTTGGTCGTCTGTTGCTTGGTGTGGGTGTTGGTTTCGCCAATCAGGTACATAATGGTTTTTTGTTTTGTTTTATCTAAACGCGGTACTAGTTTTGGTACATTCTTTACATGATATTTTATATTTTCTTAGTATACTGTTATCTAGCATAGTTTAGATTTAATTTCTAGAAAAAGATACAGGTCAGTTGGAATATGAATCAACAAGGTTTCTTTGTGATAATTTAGCATTTTCTTTACCTTTGTTTTACGCACGGCAGTCCGTACCAGTTTACCTATCAGAAATGGCACCAGCAAAACTCAGGGGAGCACTCAACATGGGGTTCCAAATGGCCATCACCATCGGTATTCTGGTGGCCAACCTTGTGAACTATGGCACAGCCAAGATCAAGGGTGGCTGGGGATGGAGAGTCTCATTGGCACTGGCCGCCGTCCCTGCTATCATGATGACAGTTGGTGCCTTTTTCTTGCCCGAAACTCCCAACTCCATCCTCGAAAGAGGCAATCAAGAGAAGGCCAAGAAGATGCTGCAGAGAATCCGTGGCACTAGCAACGTCGAGGAGGAGTTCCAGGACCTTCTAGAAGCTAGTGAGGCTGCAAAGAAAGTGCAACACCCATGGACGAACATCCTTCAACCCAAATATAGGCCTCAGCTTGTGATCTGCTCTCTTATCCCTTTCTTCCAGCAGCTCACTGGCATTAATGTTATCATGTTCTACGCTCCCGTCCTTTTCCTGACTCTGGGATTCGGGGACGAAGCTTCTCTCATGTCTGCTGTTATTACTGGCATCGTCAATGTCGTTGCCACCGTGGTCTCCATCGTCACTGTTGACAAGTTCGGTAGGAGGATTTTGTTCCTTGAAGGTGGTATCCAAATGATCATTTGTCAGGTAATCTCAAGGACATATTTCTTTGAAAATCTGTGCTTTTATTATCATTCTCAGTTCTACTTGATGCATTTGTGAAAACCACATTGGTAGATATCATAATTCAGATTAGTCCTTTAGCAGAGTAAGAGACCTTAATATTGTGTTTCAACCACAACAATGAGTAAAGATTGTATATCTAAATTACAACTCACATGTTTGAGTTCATGCTGATTTCAATAGATCGGTGTCGGAGTGATGATTGGCTTGAAGTTTGGCCTCAAAGGAGTAGGAACATTGTCAAGCACCGAAGCCAACCTTGTGTTGTTCATGATCTGTGCCTATGTGGCAGCATTCGCCTGGTCATGGGGCCCATTGGGTTGGTTGGTTCCAAGTGAGATCTGCCCATTGGAGATCCGCTCAGCCGGGCAAGCCATCAACGTCTCAGTCAACATGTTCTTCACCTTCATCATTGCTCAGGGCTTCCTCGCCATGCTTTGCCACATGAAGTTTGGTCTCTTCTTCTTCTTCGCCGGATTTGTGTTGATAATGACAATCTTTGTGGCCCTCTTCATGCCTGAAACGAAGAACGTCCCGATTGAAGAGATGAACAGAGTGTGGAAAGCACACTGGTTCTGGGGAAAGTACATACCAGATGAGGCTGTTATTGGTGGTAATGTTGACAAGACCACTGGCCGTGTATAGAGATGGCTTCGTGTGGAGCGCTTTATGTTGAGCTACTTATTGTAAGCTCAAAAAGTGACAAAGTAGAAGATTTAAGATTTTATAACTAAAGCGTGAGGAATGAAGGAAAATGTTTTAAGGGAAGATTAGAATTTCTTTTCTTCTTTTTGTTTCTCTTTTTGTCTCCAAAAATAAAATGCAAGGAAATAAATGAAAGTATTGTATTTAAAACTTTTGTACGCTCTCCATTTTGTAAGGACCAAAAGAGGAAAACGAAGAGAAAAAAATTTTTAAAATGCTTTATCTATGAGGATCTCCTTTCTCCATTTCATGCATATATTTGGAAAAAAAAAAAATAAAAAAAAAAAAGCCCAATCACTGAGAGAGAGAAAAATAAATAAATAAATCTGAGGCTAAATTTTATCATCCCTTATGAAAGTAACATAAACATCAATACAATGTTTCATAGCAAAAACATAAATACAATGTGGTAAAAGACTAAAAGCTAAACTTTTGTCTCAAGAGTTGCAGATACACACAACTATAACATTCACTTAATGTATCCACTTGGGTTGATGCATGAAGATTCCTGTTCTACATGGTCTAATGGTATGAATTATATAATCTAACAAAAGTTTAAATATATATTTGTTAAAAGAACTGAAGACGTTTTAGTAGAAAATAAATAACTAGGAGCAAGTAGACAGGTTGAACTTGAAATCATGTCTGCTAAGGAGTATGAATAAATTATAGCCACTGTTAGGAACCAAATACCATCTGACTTTGAAAAGGTGAGATTTTTCAACCGAGATCACACGCTTTTGGCACTGTGTAATAATACTAAACTTCACTCTGTGCTTCATCTCTAGAGTCCGAAATATTAATTGTTGGAAAGCTTCCCTTAGCAATAAGAGCTTTAACACTCGAGGAAGATCTATCATCTAGTTGGTTTGTAACACTTCCTGCGTCAACCATCTCTTGCAAAATCTCAAATGCCATAGGCTGATTTGATACAGATAGAAAAGCACTTACTAATGCTATGAAAACAAAATTGTCGGGTTTCATCCCCATTTCTTCCATCTCGTGAAGATAAACTAGAGCTGTGTCAGGCCGACCACACTTACAAAGACCATTGATGAGAGCTGTCAAAGTGATCCTGTTTGGAGCACATCCTTTTCTTCTCATATCATCCAAAAGCATAAGAGCGTCATTAGACTGTCCAACAGCGCATAACCCGTCTATTAATGTTGTGTACGTGATTACACTAGGCTCTATCTTTTCACCAAGCATCCTAGAGAGGAATTCCATGGCTCGACCAATATCGCCAATTTTGCACCATCCATCTATCAACAAATTGTACGTAACAACTGTTGGAACAAGCCCCTTCACCAACATCTCGTTCACAACATCCTCGGCTTCTTGCATTCTTGTGGCCTTACAAAGCCCATTTATCAAAATGTTATAGGCAACTACATCAGGGCAACAACCTTGGCCACAAATTTCTTTGAACATACGCAAAGCGCTATCTACATCTAGAGTCTTTACTAATCCATTTAAAGCAGCAGAATAAGCAACTATATCGGGAAGAAAACCTTCTTGAAGCATGTCATGAAGAAAATTACAAGCTTCAACTACCTTCCCATGTTTGCATAGCTGCTTCACAAGTAAGGTTGAATATTTTATCCATGGTTTATGTCCACGCATACGCATCCTTTTCACCATGTGAAAGGCTCCTGCAACATCCTCTCTTCTACTTAGGCACCCATATAAAGAATTATGAGTAAATTGTGTTGGTTCAAGTCCTGAATCCTCCATATCTCTCAGGAGCTCATAACTTTCTTCCAGTCTATTTGAATTACAAAGTCCATCTATCAAATCGTTATAGATTAAAATATCTGGTTTGCAGCCCATATGGATCATATCTTTGAAAAGGGATAAGGCCATGCCCAACTTATCGGTCTTTAGAAGACCATCAATAACAATTCTAAAACAAGACGTAACAGGACGAACATTTATATTGAGGCGATTATTTACCTCAAATGCAGCATTAGATTCACCGCCCATCATTGCACAGAGCAGGAAATGAGCTTTATCAATTGAACCCATATTGACAAGGCATTTCAGCACAGAGTTGTAAAGCAAAATGACATCATCTTCACCCATATCTTCTACTGTTTCTTCAAGCAATGAAATCACGCGCTCTCCATTAGAACAACATGATACGATCTTTATAAGGATCCTGACATCAGGACGGATACCCAATTGCTTCATTTCCGAAAACAAGCATAAGGCTTTCTCGACCTCATTGTTCTTACAAAATCCTCCAATTAGCACATCATAAAGAGATACATCAACACCAAGACCCGACTCCCGCATTTTGCTAAACAACTGAAGGGCCCTATCGACTCTAGACTCTTTCACAAACCCGTTAATTAAAACACGAAAAGTCTTCTCATTCATCCGAATACCGTGATCTTCCATCGCGCCAATCAACTCAAACGCCTTATCCACCTTAGCCCACTTGCTAAAAGACACTACAAGGATAGAAAACACATGTGCATCAACCCATTTCTTCTCAAACATTTCATTAAAAACATCCAAAGCCTTGTCAAACTTGCCCACTTTGCAATAAGCCATTAACAACGGTGTCAAAGTATATTTATCTAACTCCAACCCAGAATCCATCATTTCCTTTAACCTCATCTCAAGCAAATCAATCCCACCAGACTTTGATATGACCTCAAACAAACAAGTATAACTATAAGCATTAGGAACGCAAAGACCCTTTGTTCTGACTTGATCAAACAAAATATTAGCCTCCTTAACCAATCCCAAACTACCCAAACACCTCAAAAAGAAACCCAAACCTCCAGGAGTCATTAAGCAATTCAAATTCACAACATCCAATGCCAAAGCTCTCAGTGGGGCATTTTGTCGAGCATTTGATAGGATTGACGCCATGGCATTGTAAGTGTAACAGTTGTGCCTATAGTCAGACTGGTTTGACGCCCAAGTGAAGAAAGAAAAAGCTGTTTTCCAACTCTTTAAGCCGTTCAACACTAATTCAACAAGTTTGGTGGTGAGAATAGGTGCAAATTTCTTCAGCTGTGGGTTGTCCGCAGGAAAGGGTTGTTTGGTGAAGATGGAAATGAGGTCGTAACCGACTTGGGTTTGCTCCGAGGAGAGAGAAAGGCCATTGGAGAAGTTGGTGGAGTATGGGGAGTGAGATTGAGATGTGGGGTTTATGGGGTTTTTGTGTATCATCAGTTTGCAGAGACTTCGGTGGGTGTTTAAGATTCTTGGTAGTGCCATTCTCGTAACTATTAAGGATTCTGTGGTCTATATTACTTACGATTATGCAGTGACAAGTAATATGGTGTTGTTTTGTAAAGGATTAGTAAATCCTTGTTTCTCTATCGGTGTGTTTGGGATTGTTTTTAATTGGCAAAAGTACTTTTCATAATAAATAATGTGATTATAGTATTTGTTAAAAGTGTATAAAAGCACTTTGTACATAAATTATTCTTGTTTTATAAATTTTTAGCTAAAATTTAAATTGTTATACATATTTGCAATCAACCTCATTTAAAATCTCAGTTTAGGTTCTAAATTACCTAAATCAACAATCTGTAAGCAATGCAAAATTAGAGAAAAAAACACACAAACACACACACAAAAACAACACAAAAGAAACAACAAAATAAAAGTTTTAAAAAAAATAAATAAACAACCCTATAAAAGCGAGTCAAAATAATACAATGACATTGGAGAATACGTTAATTTTGGCTTAACCAAATTCTAAGTCGGTGATCTATAACATAATATAAGATACAGAAAAATCAGATAATTACATGTGTTGTAGTTGCTTGCTTTTCCATACTCGTGGTCACCCTTGTCGTCATATCTTTTGTGTCATGAAGTGTAACGACCCTAACTTTTAATCATTATCATATGTTCATACTTACCTCTACTACTTACTAGTTATAACATCTTAAAAATTCAAGCCAATTTTTTTTTCATTCTTATCATGTACGTCTAAATGCTGTAGCATTTAGCTAGCATTCTGTTTTTAACTATTCGTAAAATGCTGTAGCATTCTGACAGCATTCTGTTACATTAGTCATTCTCAAAATACTATAGCATTCTGACAACATTCTATTACATTAGTCATACCTAAAATCCTGTAGCAATCTAATTTCATTAATCATACCTTGTGACTAGATGTTGCTATGCATAGCCTCACTATCTCGTAAGCTTAACTTTCGTTACATAACTCATCTATATTCATAAAATACTATTTAATGTTTGCACATAAAGTTTAACAACGTTTCCAAAACACGTGATGCATCTACAACCCACTTCCCCACACTCCGCTGCTACATCCTCTCTGCATGCCCAGCAACATGTTTCAAGGAGCCGGTGCCTTACCTGAGCTTCCTATAATACGAACAAACTTAATGAGCTTTCACTCAGCAAGTATCAATATGTCATAACAGATGTAATAATTATGCATACCCATATATGCATTCATGTCATTTATCATAATACATTCTATACTACTAAAACATATATGGCTTATATTCTTCTTCTTTCATTACATACCTTGGTATGCTTTCATCTCATTCTAGTCTTCACATTGTGTTTTCACATTCTAAACGACTTTCATTTCGTGTTTCTCATTCTTTTCATTCTTTACAGATATTGTACCTTTATATGAAATGGTTTCTGTTTTTTCATTTTCTTTTCTTTTACTTCTTATAGGCCTCATCCTGTTGTACCATAGCGCGCATAACCAGCGAGGAGTGGGGTAGCTAACCAATCCAACTCAGTCACGATATCATTTTGTCTCATAGTCTCATAATAACCTTTCCTTCGAAGGCTGGTACAAACAGGATGTTTGGTCTTTTACCGTTTATCAATCTTCTTATTGAAACGGTAACTTTAGTTAAATCTTATGAATTTGTGCATTTTTGAGCAATTTATCATGAGATTAACTTTTCGTTAACACTTAACTTTTCCTCTTAATTTGACCTCAACTTAACATCGATACATACTTTTCATAGAATAAAGTTCTACGGCTACTTAAGTCTTGTAGATACATGCATAACATTGTATCTAACATTCAAAATGCTACCATAAGCACAATTTTTTGTGCAACATAGAAAAAGTAAGCTTGTTCGTGAAACAGACCATAGAAAAACTATTGTACTTACAAAGGTTTTCTTAACAACGGTCGTCCTTCGTCTCACTTGGCGCTTTTCGACTTTTAGTCGTTAATCGATCCTATTGCATAAATTTTTTATCATTAGATTCAAAATCTAAGATCAATAATACATTTAAAATTCAATTCAGAAAGGTATACAATCCTTTTCTTTGGTATTCAATCCCAAAATATTTCCTATCTCAAGAATTTGCACTAAAACTGCAGACGCTCATCAGTTATGGCCAAATTTTCAATTTCGGTCCAAAACTGTAAATTCTTATTGTGTTCAGTTTCTATACATCACCAGTTATCGAATCACCTTACTTTTCACACTTAAATCCCTTATTACTCTTGAAATCTGGTTTTAGTTAAAAAAAAAAAACTCAAACTAAATTTCGGCAGAGTTCCGCCTATTTCTTCATGTTTCCCGAGCTAACCTTAGCTCGTTTTATCCATTGTTTCCACCACCAAACATAAATCACATACTTTCTCATTCCATTTTATCATCAATAATATCACAATTCTTAGGGTTTCACTCAAGTTCTCACAAAATTTTTCATGGCCAAATAGGCTAAAACAAAGTAAAATAATCAAGAATTTCATCCTTAATTCACTAGATTTTCGAGTCCTTAATCATCACAAGCTAATCATCATCTTAAGTAAAAAAATTTTCATGCTTTTCACCCTTCTTCCACGTGCAGCCATGATAAGGAATTGAGAAGAAAAACTTGAAATCTCACCTTAGAAAATGAAGAACAAGCTTCAGTGATACGAACTAGCGGTGTCGTTCCCTCAATTTCAATCAAAACTCGTTTTTCTCCACTTTGGAATTTTTTCCTTCCTTTCTCTTTGGCTGAGTTCCCTCTATTCTTAGCATGAAAAATGAGTATTTCTCACATGTTTCCCCTTTATGAACCGACCATCCAAAATTAGGGACCAAAAAGTGCAAATTTTGACTTTTCCAAGGACCATTTTGTAAGGAAAGTCAAACTTTTCCTTCTCCATTAAGCCTTGGCCGGCCACCTCTCATGCCACATGGCTCAATCTCAGTCTTCCATCCAATTTTCACTTTTAATCTCAACCATTGATAATCTTATAATTATCCTATTTTAGTTTAGTTTAATTTCTATCCGGTACGCGTTTTATACGTGTTTTTCGGACAGATAGTCAACTTAGTCAACCTTGCCCATTCTTGACTAACTTTTCTAGGGAGACATTTTGCTCGACTCTTTGTTAACAAATTTTGACTTAGTCAACTCAAATCATTCAAAACCCTAATTTTCTCGGTTCGGCCGTCTGAACCCTTTTTTCGTTCGTTTTTCGTTCCGATTTTTCCTAAAACCCTAGAATTGATGTCTTTCAATTCTTTTCCATTTCTTAAACTTACCATTCATGTGTTTACCCACTTGTGGGCTTAACACAACATTCCATACTTCTTTCTTAAATACAGTCAGAGAATCGATCACTGCATCGTAGTTTAGAAATTTCTGAACTTTAACTTATAACTTGCTATTCCATACTTATATCAACAAATACTTACCATAAAAGTATTTATATTAATGATACAAAAGATTCTAGAAAATATTATCCTATACAATAATTTCGATAAATTTCTCAGTCATGACATGAAGTGTCTTAGCTTGCCGGTCATTCCTCAATCACTACTAAATAGATGGATAGTAAACACAAAGGTCTCATTCATTTCACCGATTCAAATTTTCAATTTCAATTTTGCTACAATTAAAAGCTCTCACAAAAAGTCACTTCTAACTTTTCTGTTACATTTAAAAGCTCACATAAAGCCACATCTTAACTTGAATTAAAAACTCGAATTATCGAACTGAACGAGGCCAAAGTCAAGAGTTGAAAACCGCATTGAACCATTCATGAAAGTGTCATTAGAGTTGCAGGAGATGGCTAGGTATGGCTCGCTTACTATCCAATTCAACCAACTAGCAAACTATGCAACCAAGGGGGAAGAACTCTACATAGAGGCCAAGAGTGAGCTAGCATGGTTGACTATAAAATTACAGAACATCTTCATCAACATGCAATCCTCTAACCAGCAAACTTCCCCTGAAACCGCCTCTTAATGAAACACCATTAGGCTTCATTTGGTATGAGGATTTAATGTATGCGATTTTAGTTTTGATTTTAGAAACCATGATTCATGATTTTAGGTCCAAATCATGGTTCTAAAACCAGAACCAGAATCAAGAGTTTGAACCACCTAAAACTAAGGGGTAGTTTTAGAATAATGGGTGATTCTGGTTTAAAACATCACATCGGGATTCAAATCTTGAATCAGAACCATCCAAACTAAACACTGATTCTGAGTGAGTCAAATCAGAACCACTTTTTATTTTTTATAAACAAACAAAGGTTTGAATTAGAATCATGTTTCCAGGTTCTAAAACCCTTATATCAAACGTGTTCTTAGATATCCATAGGTAGTTTGGAATAAAGGAACAACGAATCATCATATAAACAAAGATCACTCGAAACATGATGTTGCATAGAAAGCAGAAGGACAAAGTGTAGTGTGTGCAAAGGTGAAGGGCACAACAAGGAGACATGTCCCCAGAACAATACTCAAGGAAAAAACATCAATCAGTCAGAAGAATCGACTTGCACAAGATCACGGGAGCAATAGTATAGTTGGTCAGATGTAATGGATGCAAAAAATGGATTTTACCATTAGGCAAACTACCAACATGACTCATACCTCAAAATTTAGGTAACAACCATTCTTACAGATATTAACTGTACAACATTACATCGATATTTACTGACACTTTATTTAACAATTAAATGCTTCTTTTTTGATACAGGGTTTAATGCCAATCATCAATACAAAAACTACAAAAATAGGACTTCTCCTAATTACATATTCGTATTAAGAATTTTGTTCTTTCAATTGCACACAATTTCTAAATTGGTCGTGTCGTTTTACTATTTAATATCATAAATAATGCTTGCATAATCTGCATGCAGTAGTTAGTTGTTATCATCAATCTAAAATTTCCAATGCATTATGGTTGTTACTTTTTAACCAACTATATGTTTTGTCTTCTGCATTGGATGTTACGCTGTCGTTTTCTGTTATGGTGGTACATTTTTATAACTACAGACAAAATCTAAAAACACAGTGTAATTTACTATAATAACCACACTCATTTTCAGGAATAACAAAGATACTAGGGGTGCGTTTAGTTGGGTGAAAAAGAAAAGAATAGAATGGAATGAAATTTAATTTTGATGTTTAGTTGGATTTATAAGAAAGAAATAGTCATTTAAAAGGAGTGGTTATCCTCTGATTTGAGTGAATTATCATTCCTTACTCACATAGGAGGAATAATCATTCTAAGTTACTTTCTTTGTTTTTTTTCATAATTACCCTTCAATATTATAATATAATTAAAATATATTATATATTTATCTAAAATTTCCAATGCGAGATACATTTTATTCTGGTTGTTACTTTTTATCCAACTATATGTTTTATCTTCTGCATTGGATGTTACGCTGTTGTTTTCTGTTATCATGACGGTACATTTTTATAACTACAAACAAAAATATAAAAATAGTGTAATTTACTATAATAACCATACTTATTTTCAGGAATAAAAACGACACTAGGTGAACATACCATATCTAGTTAACTATGAAGACGTTTGGTTCATGGATTAGAATCATGAGATTAAAACAGTTTTTAATTTACATGTATTTTTTGTGAGAAAAAACACTGTAGCGAACTATAAACTATGATTCAAATTATGATATAAATCCCCTTACCACGCTTTAATAGTTTCCACGTCAATAATTCTTACATCTCACCTAGTACTTTGCGGTACTTTTATATATAATACACATCAAGGGACATAAGTCGATCGGGGAGAATATGGAGGGAGTATAATAATTTTAATAGGTTATAAATAACATGAATATTTTATTTGTTAATTGAAGAACATGGCAAAAAAAAAAAAATAATAATTGATTTGCAGGATAATATTCTACATGAAATGCATCTACATCATTAGAAACAAGCTATGAAATAAAAATTTTATACAAAATAATTTTAAAATTTCTGATTAAGAGCGGTACTACACGAGGTTGTAGTGTAAATAAAATGATAAAATGATCATTTTATCACATAATACAAATATTATTATTTAACTCCTTAAGTAAGAGAAAATAATAGATGCACTAACAATTATGTAGCATTATTTTTCTTAATATATAGACTGCACCTGCTATTACATGGGACAAGCCTTGTAGGTTCAAAAGTCACCTTTAACACGTAATACAATTATTACTTAATTTGAGACCCTTTTTCTTAAGCCCTAATAAAAGAAAGCAGTATATAATAAGTAAGTAAAAAGTACAAAAGGTGAAGATCATAAATAGAAGGAACAATTAAACCGTTTTTTCTTAAACTGTTAAGTAAGAGAAAAGAGTAGATAACAACAACGTAAAAAGTAGTATTAGTAAAAAAAAAAAAAAAAAAAAAAAGTAATTAAAAAGTACAAAAGATGAAGGGCATAAATGGAAACACAAATTAAACCAATTTTCTTAAGCTCTAAGTAAGAAAAAAGAGTCGATAACAAGTAAATAAAAAAGAAAAACATGAAAATTTACTCTTGAAACTGCATGAGTCTGGACATTTACCCCTTACACTTGATAAATACCATTTTGTTAGTGTAATTATTTGACTAAAAAAATTATAAATCAAGAGTAAAGGATAAAAAACCTGATCCATGCACTTTCAATAGGTATTTATCAAGATTACCCAATAAAAAAATATAAAAAGTGAACGGCATAATAAGATAAACATCTTTTTCTTAAGCTTTAAGTAAGATAAACAAATAGATAAGTAAAATATACAAGAGGTAAAGGGCATAAACAAATAAAAAATAATTAGTCGACGGCTACTTGCTTCTTCACATTTTTATTATATAGTAGATATAACAAAATTAAATTTTTTTTTTTTTTACAGACCCCTCAAATTTACCATTTTAGCTAATTGATCCTTCAATTCTTAATCTTGACAATTTACCCTTTAAATTTTCAAATTTATT
Organism: Morus alba; assembly: GCA_012066045.3. Classification (NCBI taxonomy): domain Eukaryota; kingdom Viridiplantae; phylum Streptophyta; class Magnoliopsida; order Rosales; family Moraceae; genus Morus; species Morus alba. The sequence goes on along the minus strand of CP050225.2, from coordinate 11,383,870 downwards.
ACAATGTTTGTTAAAATGAAACTAAAGTTAAAATTTTGAATTGTTTCTTTCACAACGCGAGTCGAGTGTTTGATAATTTTGATCATTTTACGTCGAATTATTCCTCATATACACATCATTAACGGAAATTTTTTTGCTGAGTTGTGCCCCCTCACACAACGATTAGTGGATACGAAAACAACATAGAGGACCGATTGGTTAATACTCTTCTAAAAGAAAGTTCAGTCAGAAGTATTACGTAAGAGTTAATAAATTACTAGATTTAATTTATTATTCATATTAACATGCGTTTTATTCCTGACCTATACTAAATATTTGTAAATTTCAGTAAGCCATTTAATTAATTTTTTTTTTCAATACAGGGATCTTTTGTGAATTCAATTTTACAGTTTCTATCTTAATAAAGAGACTATTAATGAGACACATTTTTGTTTACGCTATCCATGGAATAAAATAGACTAAAAAAATTAGTTCTACAGAGAGAAAGGAACAATTTTTAAAATTTTAAAAAATTTGAAAGTGATAATGTTGTAACTATCATGTGATATTAACCTACTAACAGACAAATACTAACTTTTGACAAATGTTACATTTAGTGTCTAACTTTGAAAGTAAATATAATACATGTCAATTTATAAGACATCAAGAACTATATTGCCAATTGAAAAATGTTTATGTTACTCCAATGCTAAATATTTACAATTTAGTGGAAAAAATTGTGAAAATATTGTATCCATTGAAATTTGGCAATAAACTAGAAATTAAAAAGATAAATAAAAGATAAAAGTTTATTCTTATCCATTATTTATCAAATGAATTGCATTATATAGTTTTCGTATGTGTCTTCATTATTCCTCATATAAACCTAAATTTATTCTTAATTTTAAACTTCATTATTTGAAAGAGAAATTCAAAATATCCGCTCAATGATGAATCACACGTGATTCTAAAAGGTCAAAACATTCACAATTAGATGATAATTTGAGTCATGACAGCACGATTTAAAATCTGTATGTAGTTAATAAGTACGTAGTTAACAAGTTCAAGTTTGGTTGGGGTCATAATTAACATTATTAATAAATAAATTGGGTTTGAATTTATTTTTCTCACAATCATCGCATCAAGACTTGTTTAATAATTCTATGTCAAACATGTTTAGTTTCTAAAGAGTTTTTTTTTTTTTTTTTTGAAAAAATTAATAATCAAAATAAAACAAGAAATTTTTTAGGAGGATATAAAAGTTTATGTGGTTCTAAACATTCATAATCGTGTTATATGTTCATACATAAGCTATTTATGCAGAGCACCTCATTATAATTGCATGTTCTTGATCATTATATTTCATTACAATCATATATACAAAACTCATTGCAGATCCAATTAAGCATTCAAAACAAAACCATACTGCTGAGATATTTTTCAGTACCCTATCATAAAAATCTCAATATATATATATATATATATATATTATATGTAATATAAATATTATGCTGACATAATTTATTAAAATCTCTAGATAATGTGGACTATCAATATATAGAATATTTATTTGACAAAAATTTATCTACCAAAAATTTGTTTAGAATAAAATTATTTTGTATGACAATACGACAATATACCTCCTGAAAGTCCTTTTACATGTCAACCCCAGAATTCAAACACTTGGCCTAGCAAACCCTTAAAACCACCAGATATCCTTACACCTCATGATAAACGGTCTGAGAAGTTCAGTTTTTCTTCTCTCCCAAACTTTTCCTACATTTCTTGATCATTCTTGAACGCAGAAAATCGCAGATACTCAAACATAGAGATATATATATATATATATATATATTTTTATATATATGATCATCTCAATCATCTAGCTAGTTATACAGTCGCAAGAGCCATGTCGTCGTCGTCGGAGCTGAGCCTAGTAGCATACGGCAACAAAAACGGCAGGTCGTCATCGCCGACGACCTTCTTGAACTCGATGTTCATGTCGACGGTGAATGCGGCGGCGAAGACTCTGGTGTCGGTGGCGGCGACAACCAAAGGAAGCGGCGGGAGCGTGGCGGGCGGCGGCGGCGGCGGGGGGAAGTGGAGGCCTGGAGACCACTTCCGGTTCATGCTGATGCTGATGACGTGGCTCACGCTTTGGGTTCTTAGGGTTTTAATGGACCACATACCGTCTTGCTCTTCTTTGATGGCCTTGGGATACTGCACTACTTCTGCTCCTTTGAATCTTCTTCAGGCCTTTTCGCCTCTCGGGTTGCTGGAATTCCGAGGATCAGGGCCGTCGTCGGCGGCAGCGGCGTCGGAGTCCGCTTCGTTGTCGGTTTCGTCGTTGCAGATGATTCTGAATGAAGGAGTTGAGGCTGTGCCTGTTCAGGCTCTTGGAAGAGCCCTTTCTCATGTAAGTAAATCTATTTTTTTTTTTAGACATTTTCTAAAATGACTCTAGATTTTCGTGTGAGGCTTATTTTAAGGCAGTTGTGGGGGCGAGGGAATATACAATATATATATATATATATATATATATATGATTTTAGTGAGAAAAATAAAGTGAAAGTATTGAGATTTTTATTGCATCGTAAAATATGGTATAAATTTTCTTATTGTGAAGCTGTAAAATCTCTTGTTAATTTATTGACTAATTCTATTTATAATCGATGGATATATGCTCTTGTACTAGTACAAGTGAATTTGTGCTTATGAGATGACGTAGTAGTGTGATTTAATTGATTAATTAGTCGTAGTGTGATTTAATTGATTAAATATTAATTAAGACATCAAAATTTAGACAGTAAATAAAGGATCCGGCGTTAAACTAAAATTTAGACAGTAGACAGAGGATTTGGATCCGGCGTTAAATATATTGTATCTTAGATCAATAGGTTAAAGTTCGTGATATATATATTTCACCAAAAAAAAAAAAAAAAAAAAAAAATACTCGGGATATATTTATCAGAAAACAGATTACCACTAATTGAAATTTATCTTTTCTTTTTCTCTCTGTTTTTTTTTTTTTTTCCTCCGAAGATTATTAGTGAAATTGACTAGGGCAATGTCTAATATAGTTAGTTCACTCCCGCTGAAAATTTTGTGTTTCAACATCGCATTTCCTTTCATTTAAAGGCCCGTTTAGTTCGTTGATTCGAGTTTTTAATTCGAGTTGAGATGTGACTTTATGTGAGAGTTTTTTACTGTAGCAAAAAAAATAATAATAAATATGACTATTTCTGATAGATTTTTACTGTAACAAAACTCGAATTCTAAATTTAAATCAGTAAAATGAACGTGACCTAAATTTTAGTTGTTTCAGTTCAGAGGGATTATTGGCCTTTGTTTAAGATAGTGGAGAGCTTCAATTAATTACCATCTATATATATGCTAGAGTTTTTTGTTTTTATTTTGTTTTTTTAGTCATGAAATAATTTGGACATCATTAGTTCTTTACTAATAACTACAAGAGATTTCACATATGGCAATCCAAATATGCATTTTTTTTATTTTTTTTATTTTGAAGGAATTCAAATATGCATGTTCACATGGAATATAGAAACTAAAATATTGCTCAAACAGTAAATAGTACGTGGATAATTCTAATAATGGAAATTATTTGTTTCCATTTATCGCAGAAAACCTTTTCTGAAGTTATCCCTCAATATTGTTCAAGAACTAGATTCTAACTTCGGTCTCCGTTCGCACTTCATGCGGTCACATGCATTCATATTTGTGATGTTTGTTTCCTGTATTCGTTTATGATTTTAAATTATGATTCATCATTTTTTACAGTATTTTTTTCTGACAAAAAATATACGTAAAACGATAATAATTCAGAATTATAAGTTTAAATTCATAAACTAAAATGAAATGTTTATCAAATTATGATAATTGAATAGAAGTATACGTAATTTATTTAAACATTTATTATTTAAATCTAATAAATATTTACACAGTGAAGTAAGTTTCTTAAAGTAATCCAATTAAATATTTTTAGGGACAATATAATTGGTTTTATGATTTCTATATTTGATTTTTTTTTTAGGGTGACAAATTAGATGTTGTTAATATAGATTTCCTTCTTATAATTAAATTGGTTTTGTATTTCTTTTATGGTTTTAAATTGGTTTTGTATTTGAGTCAAAAAATCTCCCAAAATTGAATGACCTGAAAAAAGAGCAAAAGATTACTGTTTAAATCCACGTAGCAGCCGACTTTACTTGGGACTGACAGGTGTTCACATTAGTCCACGTCGACACTTCCCCGAGCGCCACGTACCCATTGTCTCAACACAACTCTGAATACGTGTCATTTTCTGATTCGTTGTTCAACACGTGCAGATCCTGGCCTTACTCAACGAGATTCCCGCCACCTCGCGGAAATACCAGTTTGCGATGGCGATGGCTGAGCGAATCATGGACGGTAATGCCAGATCAGGCCACGTGGACATGTTGGAAGTCAACCGAATGGCTCTCTCATCAGCATTTGAGCGCACCTCAAATCTCCTGCAACGCTCCCTAGAGAAGCATCGCCGCATAAAAACGGGAGACCACCTTGGAGGCTGCGCGTGGGCCGCACGCGCCATCCGGTCGTTGCCGCTGGGGTCGTACGTGGTGCCATATGTGAAGGGGCTGGGCGCGTGTGTTGGGGCGGTGCGGTCGTTGATCGCCACGTGCCGGTCGCAAAGGACGAGGCGATTGGCTATAGGTGGGGACGGTGGCGGCTGGTGTGGAGGAAGGGTGGTTTGGGAGGAGGAGGAAGGGGGTGAGGTGGTGGCGGAGAAGCTGGCGGAGGAGCTACTGTGGATAAGCCACAAGCTGAGGGCTTATGGAGCAGTGGATGAGGCTCTAGTGCAATGGAGCTATGCTTCTGGCTTGGCTTCGGTTTCTCTCACCACGGATCCCAGGCTTCAAGGCCTCATTGTCAAGATTTCTGGTTCTTATCTCTTTCTCTCTCTCTATACGTAAAAGCTTATATATGGCTTAGTAAGCACTATTAGATGTGTGTGTACACTACAAGGGTGTTTGGTACTTTGTACTAATTGCACTATTAGCTTTTTTATATATATATAGGGGAATTGCCATTAGAATATTAAGTAAATATGTTCTATTCCTGTAACATCACATTAGTTTGTTATAAAACAGTTGTTACTTTGTACTAATTGCATTTACACAAGTATTAACCATATCCTAATTATTCGAATAATTAGGAGTAGTACTGACGGGCTAGCCATCATTTTTTTTTTTTTTTTTTTTTTTTTGCGTGTTCAAATCATGTATACTAGTTTTGTTTGCAAGAGAGACATACTCCGTACAACTAATTATTTTATACATGTAGCCATGTTATTTGGTGATATGAACCACGAAGAGTTGGAGATTTCAAGGGAAGTGAAGTTCAGGCTGCTGCTGCTATGGCTTCCGTTGTTTTGCCACGCCGGCAACGGATTCGCATATCCCGTCTTGACATTCTTCGAGAAGGCAGAGGTGGAGAGAGCGGTCGACGAAGCGATCTGGAGTTTGCCGGCAATGGATCAAGAAGTGATCCTGACCAATTGGATACAAGACTATGCCATCTCCGCCTCCGATTGGCCAAATCTCCAGATTTCTTATGATCGCTGGTGCCAATCCACACGCAATCTTGTCAACTGATCATGTGGAGAAGCTATTGAAATACTATACAAAATGTAATATGCACCAATCGTTTCTCATGGTCATGTTACGGTTTCTTTAGTACGTAATAATTATATATATTTATGTACACTTGGTTTCAATAAGCATCTGAACGGCGAGTACTAGCTAGTGTGTGTAAAGCATTTTATTTATTTATTTTATTAGTGCTTTTTGTATATAATGGCCGATTGTATCGGAACTAATCGGTAATGAAAATTGTTGATTACCTATATGTACTTAGTTTCGCATTTCTCGACATGTTGTGGTTCTAAGCTGCATTTTATTTCAGCTAACTACAGTGTAAATTCTGTAGCCTGTTAGATTTGTAAATCATATTTAGAAATTTACATCCTACAGAAAAACGTCTCTCGGAGCCTATGACCTCTCAGTCTAGTGGCATTGGAAGTTCCGGTGGGGTGCGATTTGAGGAGAATGCGGTTCAATCTCGTTTTGTATTAAAAAAACAAAAAAACAAAAAACAAAAAAACAAAAAACAAAAAACAAAACAAAAAAGAAAAAACGTCTGTTTGAAGAAGAATTCCACGGGGATATGGTTGGTTAGCATATATGGTATTTTCATTGCCTTGCTATATTTCCATGTGTTTAAATTTGTCTACCGTTTTTTGTCTGGTTTTATGTTCAAAACCCTACCGGTAGGAGCCATGGACCCAAGTGTCGCAACCGCCGTCGGTTTCAGACGCAGGCAGGGCAGTAACAATACAGTGGCAATGGAGCATGATAAGTCCGCTAAGCTAATTATTTTCTGACTTAATTCAACTCTTGTTTGCGACTATGACCATTTAAGTTCTTGTAGAAGTGATTTTGGCGTTGGAACCGTGTAAGCGTTACGTACTTTGCGACTTTAAATTGGATGGTAAACTCAGATAAATTTGTGTTTCTGATTGTACAGCCAATCCACCAACTTCTTTTTGGATCAAATTGTGAAATGGTACAAAAGAAAAAAAAAAATTGACAAGTACTCCTTAGAGTGCATTTGATTAGGGGTAATCCAAAGAAAAGGAATATTAAGAGTTCGTTTAGAACTCGTTTCAAAATAATTTTATTTTTTATATGAAAATGAAAATGAAAACATTTTCAATCTCACATAAATTATTTTTAAAAATGTGTTTGGTAGTTTTATCAAGAGATTGTTTTCAGTATAAAAAAATATATTAATATATATATATATATATCTCTGCTCGAGAGAGAAGAAAACGAAAATAAAAAATGAAAAACGACTAAAAGTCATTTTTCATTTCACTCTCATTTTACACTAAACTAAAAAACCGTTTTGATTTCCATTTTTTATCTTTATTCCGCCAAACACTGTTTTGAAAACATTTTCATTTTTTCTTTCTCAAAAAACGTAAAAAATAAAAACGGGATCAATTGTCTTGTGTGTTGGGATTTCTTTTCTTGATTTATGTTGATTTTTAGATTGATTGATTTTTTGGGCGATTAGCATTATTTTGAGAATGTTTGACTAATTAATGTCATTGGGATAATATTGGCAGTTGGATATCTTCATGTGGATGACATGGAAACATCACAAAGTTCTTTATTTTGAAAGTCAACTTTTGCTCTAAATATGGTTAATTTGTAATTGATGGAATGATTAATATTTGGATGAGATTTAGCAGCCGAACAAATCTCTCTTGCTTCTAAGAAATCATCCGTTTAACATTATGAAATCGTTTATATGACCCCACGAACTACTCAAGCCGCGGGCCCCATGACTGGACAAGCCATGAGGTTCCATGACTAGACAAGCTATGGATTCCATGGACAGGACAAGCCAAGGATTTCCATAAACTAACAAGCCATGGTTTTTAAAACATTTTTCTTTCGCAAACCAATCCCTTTCTTTAAAACATTTTCAAGGCCAAAATCTTCTTTGAAAACAGGCTCACAAAGAAGAGGGGTAGAAATCCTACCTCGCACAATCAAACCTGGGACTAGAGTTGCCTTTTCCGGCTTCCGCTTCCTCAAGCCCCTTCAGTCTGAATCCTCAGCGATCACTGATACAAGATAACACTTTAGGATCAATCCTCAGTCCTAAAGTAATCAAATCTCAATCATATACCAAGATTTTCAATTAGTGTGCCCTAATCAATTTTCATGTTTCAAATTCCATTCCAAGGGTTTTAAATATCAAATCAGGGATTAAAGATACTAATCCTTTCATCCCAAGTCCCCAAATGAAGCTAATTTGGGTTCTCCCCAAAAACAGGGGTCAAAACAGCAATTTCAGGCCAAACAGGGTCAAACCCCGTGTACACCGGTCGACCGGAGACAGAGGAGTGCATTACCACCGGTCGGCCGGTAGTGTGCATCCGGTCAATCGGTCCGGTCGGCCGGTGGCCCTAACAAGATCCGGTCGACCGATGCGGTCGACCGGTGGAGAACTCCAGTTCGCGAAAACTCTCGGAAATCAGTTCGAAAACCTGCAAATCCAGTCCCAATTCACAAAATCTCAAGGGATAACCACTAGATCCAGGTTCTAGGTCCTAAAACAAGTCCAAAGAACCCAAGATCTCCAATTTCTACCCTAGTTTCACTCAAAATCCATCAAAATCCGTTTTGAACCAAAAGTAAGTTTTTAAATCCGAAAACTTGAAATCCAAGAGAGGTTCTTTCAGTAATCTTACCTTGAATCCTTCTCTTGATGTTGAAAACTCTTTGAATTCACTCTTGGTTCGAATCCGGTCTTGATTTGAGACACAAAGGGAAGAGAGAGAGGGAGAGAGAGCACGGAAATGAGAGAGAGAGAGAGAGAGAGAGAGAGAGAGAGAGAGAGAGAGAGAGTGAATGCATGGGAAGGAAGAGAAAAGGAAAAGAAAAGAAAAAGAAAAAGAAAAAGAAAAAGAAAAAGAAAAATAAAGAAAAATGACATGTGCGAAAATATAACAGTCCAGAAATGCGCCCATACACACTTCTGGATTAAAATAAATTACTGTAAATAATTTAGATACCTTGGAATCATTTAAACTCAATTAATTAAATCAGATTAGGCACACTAATAATCTTAATTAGCTTAATTAATCTCAATTAATTCTTCAGGGTGTTACATGTTTTGAGATTGAAAACTCTTGGAATTGATTATTGAAACGTGAAATTGGATTAGGGCACACTAATAGGAAATCTCGGTTGGTAATTGAGATTGTATTGCTTTAGGAATGATAATTCATCCTAAAGTGTTGTTTTGTATTAGTGCTAGCTGAAGATTCAGACTGAAGGGGGTTGAGGAAGCGAAAGTCAGAATAGAGTAACGCTAGTCCCAGGTTTGATATTGTGAGGTAGGATTTCTATCCCCTTTTTCCTTGTGAGCCTGATTTTTAAAAGAACTTTGGCCTTGTAAATGTTTTAAAGAAGGGGCTTGTCTGCGAAACAAAAACCATTTGAAAACCATGGCTTGTTTAGTTCATGGAATCTATGGCTTGTCCTGTTCATGAATCCATAGCTTGTTTAGTTTGTGGGGTCATAATAACGATTTTATAAAGTTTAATAAATGATTTCTTAAGATAAGAGATCTTGCGAACCGGTAAAGAAAGTATGGCTGATGGCCTAGATAGGATTTGGAGAGTGCATCCTCGGGGACAGAACCGAAAGCTCGGTCCAGGTAGGCTAGGTACTTGGATATGTAAGTAATTTGTACCAATTACTTACTGATGCCTGTAATATGGATATTTTATATATTTTTCCTTTGAGAAAAAGGATGTGAGGTTTTGACTATAGTGTCGGAACTGAATGTCTCATTTTATTTATTTATTCATTCAGTCATTTATTATTCATTTATTTTAATGTCATTTTAAATTATATCCTACTGAGCCTTTCGCTCACGTTTTATTATTTTATGAATATTAAACCCCTCCCAAGAGACTCTAGGAGCTGTACGGAGTAGCTGGAGATTTGCTATTGTTGGATCAAGTGAAGATTGTGCTCATCCTCTTAATATATAAATGTAAGGAAGTGTAACTTCTGTAAACTCTGAATATTTGGATTACTAAACTGTGGTTGATGTTTGTAATGATTATTTACATGTTCATATATGTACAATATTGTATGACCTATGGGTGGAGCCCTGTGTGTTGTCAGAGGCTCAGGACTTAGAAATTTATTTATATTTTAATCAAGCAAGTGTGGAGCTCGTTGGGGATTTCCTTTATTATTATTGCACGCTTAACCCCTAATTGAGCTCCACGTCACTCACCCCGTTTGGGGGGCGTGACAATATTTTACCAAAACAATGTCAAAGGAGGAGATTGTTGGGATTTGCTTTCTTGATTTGCGTTGATTTTCAAATTGATTGATTTATTGGGTGATTGGCATTATTTTAGGAATGTTTGATTGATTGATTGATCTGATTGAGATAAGATTGGTAGCTGGATATCTTCATTTAGAAAGGATTTTGCTGATATAGAAACATCATAAAGTTCTTTATTTTGAAAGTCAACTTTTGCTCCAAATATGGTTACTTTGTAATTGATGGGATGATTGATATTTGGATGAGATTCAGCAGCTGGACGAATCTCTCTTGCTTCTAAGGAACACATCCAGATTCATGTGCTATTTATGGGAAGATTTTAAGGATCTATGTGATGGATTTTCATATCAGTTTTGACAGCAGTGTTATAAAATTGTTACAACAAGTTTCTTCAACAGTATGAATGCAACTGATTTCTTAGAAGTTTTTGACATATGATCTTAAATTGTTTATTTAAGAGAAGTATTTTGCCTATTCTTGGTACGCCTTTTGTATCAGTTTGACTAAGTGTGTGAGATTAGAGTGTGCGATTGTAATTTTCTTAATTCATGGGGACAAGGGTTTTTAGTTTTTTGGGAGAGAAATTTTGTTGAAGGGATTTCAACGTTGTAAGTTGAGGGGATCTCACTGATCAAGTATGTTAAGAAATTACAGCTCATAGGCATCTTGTCTTGAGAGGGGGTCTTGAAGAGTCTAAGTCCAATTGGATTATAAGTTTGAGTTCTTAATAGATTGATCATCATCTGGACATGATCTCACAGAGTAAATGGTTACCAAACCGCAATACCAATCTCATGTGTCTATTTTCTATTTCAAGTTCTATATTCATTTGTTGAATCAATTTTTAACAGCAAACTTGATAATAGACTCATCCGGTACTAACATTGTGTTTGGTTGAATTTTATTGTCAACATAATCTTTCCATTTGGAATGACTTTTCTCATTTTAAAGGAATTGTCATTCCTTTGTGGGATAAGATGAATGGTCATTCCAACCTATATAGTATTTATCTATTTTTTCTGTTATTACCCTCTCTGTATTTTTTTCTATTTTTTGGAAGCCTCCAACTTCATCACTTCCACTACAACAAAAAAGGCCATTTGTGACAACATTTTTTGCGATGACAAATGTCGTTGCAAATAATAGTATATTTGCGACGACATGTCGTCGCAATTACTCCCCGCTAAATAAAATAACCATGTCGTCATAAATAATTTTGGAGCGCAAATTTCAATGGCACGGATTTTTGCCGCCAAGGTAATCCATTTTTTTGCGACAACAATGTCGTTGCAAATATGTTATTATTTGCGACGACTTGTTGTGGCAAATAATTTCATGTTATTTGCGACGACATTTTCTCTTTGTCGTCGCAAATAATCTTTTCAAGATTTCACCAAAAAGTAAACACGGAAAAAATGATTATTTGCGACGACATTTTAGATTTATTTGCAACGAAAAATGTCATCGCACAAAATTTCATGTTATTTGCGACGACATTTTCTCTTTGTCATCGCAAATAATCTTTTTAAGATTTCACCAAAAAACTAAACGCGGGGAAAATAATTATTTGCGACGACATTTAAACTTATTTGCGACAACAATGTCGTCACAAATAAGTCTGATCTAATATACCCTATCTTCTTCCCCTTCATTTTCCCCTGACGTGTTCTCAATCTCTCTCCTGCTAAGTCTCTCTCTCTCTGTACCTCTTCTTCCCCTCACCGCCGCCGCTGCCCATCGCCACTGGCCCTCTTTCTCTCTCTCTCTCTCTACCTTCTCTCTCTCTCTCTCTTCCCTTCTCTCTTCTTCCCCTCTCCGGCCGCCGCTGCTGCTCTCGCCGCCCTGCCCCTGCCACTCTTCTCTCCTCTTCTCTCTCTCTCCCTTCCCTTGTCTCCCTCTCTTCCCTTCTCTCTCTCTCTCTCTCTCTCTCTTTTCCTTCTCTCTTCTTCCCCTCTCCGGCCACTGCCGCCGCTCCCGCCGCCCCGCCCCCACCACTCTTCTCTCCACTTCTCTCTCTCTTTTCCCTTCTCTCCCTCTCTTCCCTTGCTCGTTGTTGCTGCCTCACCGTTCGATGTTTACCGGTATGTTTTACACACTCCGGTAACTTTTTTATTGTTTTTATGTGTTTTGTTGAGTTGTTTTTAAAGTGTTTGTAAAAATGTCTAAATGAAGTTTCTAAACATTTACTATGAGGATGTGTAAATGTTAGTTTATGACGTTAATTTAGAATTATTTTTGAACTAGTGGTTAATTTATTAATTTACATTATTTGTTAACATAATTAGATTTAATGTCGAGGAATGAAATTTTTTTGTGTATTTAGATATGTTACTCTAGAATGTTAATTTACATTATTTAAAATGTTAATTTCAATCACGTTGAATTATGTTCGATGTTTTAATTTGATGTAGGCGTTTGATTTTTCGCCTTCATCACTGTTTGCCCAGTTCCTCTAACGTAATCCCGCTATTTTCAGTCCCCGTTTAGTGGGTTTAAACTTTATAAGTTTTTTATATTTATTGTACTTTTAGTTTAAAATTGTTGTAGTTTTTGATTGTATGAATTTAGGATTATGATTTTGATATTTGAACTATGATTTTCTTATATTATTGAAATTTAGTATATGTTTATGATTCTTGTTCTGGGTGGCACATCATGGAGCTATGGTGTGCCGAAATCTTTTAAAGTTATTTTTCTGCAGGTTTAGATTTTTGGATCATAAGAAAAATAAGCCGTTATGTTGCCGAAATTTAGTTAGAAGGTGTTAGAGTTTATGGCTAAATTGCAGCCCAACATCCAATTACCTACGATTGATCGTGCAGAACTAATTGACCTAGACGCTCCTCTACCTCCTTTAGATGATGACGGTCCTAATAATAATTCAGATGCTAGTGATCTTAGATGATTAGTTCCGTTATATGTACTTTTTATTTTTCATTTTATTTAGACTTTTATATTTTTTTGAACATTATATATGCACTTCATGTAGTATTCATAATATATTTTATAAATTTATTTAGATTTATTGTTTTTAATATTAATTTATATTTCACTTTTAATGCATCTTAATAAATTCTATTTAGCATGTAACATAATAATGCTTAATTAAAAATATTAAAAATTAATTAATTGCCATTTTTTAAAAATTATAAAAAAAATTAATTTTGGTTTTTTGCGACGACTTTTTTAGACTTGTCGTCGCAAAAAATAAGATTATTTGCAATGACAATTTGAAATGTCGTTGCAAAAAATGATCATATCACGAGAATTTTACAACGACGTATTAGCGACGCCTGTCGTCGCAAATACAGAATGTCGTTGCAAATACATTTGTGACGACACTATGCCATCGCAAAAAACATTTTTGCGACGAATTATTTGCGCCGAGTCGTCGCAAAAAACTTATTTGCGACGACATTTGAGTTTTTACGACGACAAAAAGTCATCACAAAACCCCCTTTTTCTTGTAGTGTTCCCACTAATAGCGTACCTTATCACCTCCTCTTCCTTCATCCTTCGCCCCTACCTTTGCTCTTCTAGCAACTCTCACCAGCACTCATCTCTTCTCAACAGCCATTCCTCCTTAAAAAATTGCAGTTAGCATTCCTCTTTAAAAATTTTCAAAAAAAAAATTACCATTCAAAAAATACATATACTTAAAAAAATTGTCATATTTCAACCTCACTATAAATTTTTTAAGGAGTTTCTCTGTTAGAACTAGAAAAAAATAAACTATCAATAATTTTTACTTTTCAGCTATTAAATTTATATAAAAAACTGTCTCTTATGCATACTTTTTTAACTTAATGTGATTTTGACCACATCAAACGGTCATAAATTGACAGTATCAATAAGTTATGCTAATAAGAGAAGCTCCCAATAAACATTTCTTACAACTTTTGCGAGTAATAATTAGAGTAACTATTAGGGATTATTTGTTGAAAAAAAATTTACATGGACTTTCCATAATTATAATAATTCACTCTAATTTGTTATTAAAAAATCTTAGAGATAACTTTGTTAATGTCAATTAGTTAATACATATATGTTAAATATCAGTTCGTAATGGGATAAACACTTAGTTTGTTGACTAGCTTGGTGCCTATGGACTTTCTCTCATAAATGTTTTGATCAGCCTATTAGATCAAATAACCTCTTAATACAATTAAAATAAGCACTATAAGCCAATTAAAGTGTGAGCCCAAAATAAAAATATTACTATATATTTTGGGGTGTGGCTATTTTGTAGTGTGCTATCGATAGATACTTTAATTCTCAACTGGTTCAATATTTAGTTTCAACATTATTGTCATAAATATTAAGGTGCCTCCCACCCCTTAAAACGTATAAAATCATAAGTTAGTAAATGCTAGTCAAATGCATTTTATTTCAATTTGTCTCTATTTTTTTTTTTTTTCCAAATTCAAGGGAAATGTTGACAAATATCAATAGCTGGAAGAACAAGTTAACTTAAAATCAATGGTTCAAGGGACATTTATAATGGTGTCAAGCCATCATTATGCTAGTCTACGAATGTAGGATACTTAGTTTTGAGAAATTTATGAAATTAATCCAATTATATATTATTATGAGATGATTACCAAAGAAAAAAAAAATTACATTTTTGTACTGAACTTACTTACCATCATCTTAATTGAATTGAAAGCTTATCCAAAGCCCTAGCTGTCCTTAGGACTCCAAAACTTAATTTAAAAAAAGAAAAAAGAGCGAGAGATAGACAAATTATTAATGGACGAGATGTACAAGGTTATCAGTTTTTACAGCATGACAAAATTACATAGATTCTTGTAGAAAAGTGGCCCTGGTCGTTTCGTTAATTGGAATTACAATTGAAGTGTTTGTTATGGTATTTTTTCTCACAAAAAATTAAATTTTTTTTTACTATTGTACTTTCTCTCACATGAATTTACTTTTTAACTTAAATTCTAAACTCAAACGAGCAAAATGAGCTAGGATTATATTAAAGAGAAGAGAAAAAAAAAAAAAAAAAAAAAGCTTACTCTACCTTTAGTTGATTTTTAAAGGTGGAGTAAGATTGTTGAGCCACATAGATTTAGATATTATTCTCATCTTGAGCTGTACTAGGGACAAGTATAAGACAAAAGTGCCATTGAAGGAGCAGATGCCCCAGAGGATGTGTCTGTAAATTGTGAAGAAGTCGTGTATGGGCTCGTACTGCTTGCAGGCTGAGTCCCGCCAATCTGAAAAGCGCTCATACTACCTGTACCGGAATCTTGAAAAGATGAAACTAAACAAGGCAGATAGGATGGTAAAGGCATATGACTCGGGAGAACCGGCAAAGGAGCTTCAAAATCAAGCACATGAATTGCTTGTTTGATTGAAGGCCTTAACTTGTGATCTGGGTGAGCACACCACAGCCCAACAATCATAAGCCTCTCCATCTGTTGCTCATCGAACGCCCCGCAAAGTGTCGGATCAGCCGCTTCAAGAATCTTATCCGCCCCGTATAGATCCCAAACCGATTCCACTATTATCTTTTGGTCTTCTCTTGAATTAGGCTCAATGGCTTTTCTTCCGCATGCTATTTCCAATGCCACGACCCCGAAACTGTATATATCGGATTCTCTACTAGCCCTTCCTGTGGTGACACATTCAGGGGCCAGGTAGCCTAATGTCCCTGCCAAGGCTGTAGTTTGTGACCCTTTGTCGTGGTCCACTAGCCTGGCCAAACCAAAATCGCCGAGCTTCGCGTTGAAATTCGAATCCAACATTATGTTGCTTGCTTTTATGTCCCTATGCAGCACACAGTGTTCCCATTCTTGATGCAAATATAGCAACGCCGACGCCAGGCCCTGAGCTATGTTGTACCTCGTTGCCCATGTCAACACGCTTTTTCGCTTGAAGAGATGCGAATCTAGACTTCCATTTGGCATAAACTCATAAATTAGGAGGAGATCTTTCTTCCTATGGCACCAACCTATGAGTTGAACTAAATTTCTGTGCCTCA
This sequence comes from Morus alba, assembly GCA_012066045.3. NCBI lineage: Eukaryota > Viridiplantae > Streptophyta > Magnoliopsida > Rosales > Moraceae > Morus > Morus alba. Next base: position 11,367,963 of record CP050225.2, on the reverse strand, counting down.
ATTGGCTTATGATCTTTACCTCTGATGCGTACTCCTTTATTCCTTGATTGGAGACACTAGAGACCTTCTTGATGGCAACATAACAGTTCAAGCTTTTCAGAAAACCTCTGTAGACTCCACCAAATCCTCCTTGCCCAAGCTTCTCTTCCTCTGCGAAGTTGTTTGTCGCGACAAGCAATTCGTCATAAGAAAACCTCCGAGCGCCACTGTTCCTTTCAAAATCATCATCCATATACGAGTCAAAAACCAAATCATCATCATCATCATCATCACCACCAATCTCTTTTTTAGTCCTCTTCTTCCACAATACTAGACCAATCAAACATAGCACTGTAACAAGAATTACAACAGCGCCAACGCTCAATCCCACCACCAATCCCGTCTTCTTAGAATCTGAGCTTTCTTTCCCGGACTTTGGAACAAAATCCTCAGATTTAAAAGACCACGACACAAGAATATGCCGCGAAGTGAATAGTCCATTCGCAGCTGAAAAGCCAAAACTAACCAACTCCGGTAAATAAAATGCCAAATCTATTTTGTTAGAACCGGTTATGTGCTTTTACTGTGTTTTCTTATAAAATGATTAAGGATTACCAAAGCAAAACACAAAAGCAAAGTAAATACCACACAATGATTAAACGTGGTTCAGTCAAACCGACTTACATCCACGGGGCCACGCCCAGGCATCAAGCAATCCACTAATAGGTAAAAATTCTGAGACACCAATCGGACTTAACCAACTCAAGACTCCCTCTTGACTATCGACGCCTTGTTGTGTCTAACATCCTAAGTGGCTAGCTTGGCGAGCACCACTAAATCTTCAAAACGCCTTCTCCCGAAAGCTCACAAAATCATCTCTCAAAGATCAAAATCAATGAATGCTCTCACTCTTCAACTTGTGCACACCTGTGCTTTTTCGGAGTTTCAGTCCATACTCGATACCTCGCGTATCAAGCTTTTATAAACGATCTGGTTTCAAAATCTGAATACATCACGAATCAGTAATTCTGAGATAAAGCGATTATCGACTCAAAATTCAAAGCACGTAATCTGCTTCGCATATTCCAGTAGCTATTCCCTTTAACCCAGATTCTCAGCACTCCAATCTCTTTAAAGATAATATCTTGATCTTCACCACCAATCCATTAAGAGATACGGTTTTAAATACACCTCTTATCAAACTAAAACAAAATCTATAACAGATATTTGTTTTTCAGTTTCAAATCCTGTTTAAAATCAGAATCGCAACATAGTCTTGATCTGCTCCACGAAATCCTCAGAGCCTTATCTTAATGAAGCTGATTTCTTCTTTTAAAAAGAGCCCAACAAATTCGAAAGCCTAACTTCAGATTTTTGCGGATCTTCTCCACAATTTGAAATTACATTTCTGCAAAAGAACTAATATCCTGCTTTCAAAACGTAAGTTTTGACTTGACACTTTCAAAATAAACAAACTAAACAATAAGCCCAACTAAGCCAATAAAGGCCCAAAACATAGAGGAGAGCCCAACATATCCCATACGACTCAACAATCTCCCCCTTTGGCTTAGTTTGGCAAAATTATACAACTCTACATGCTGGTACTCAAAACAAAGCAAAGTGTCAAGACAATTACTCTCCCCCTAAGTTTGATAAACAAAAAGCCAAAGTCCAAAATAGACCATAAACTATTGGAATCGAAAATTGCAAACCAAGAATAGATCAAACCGAGGATCAACAAATGAGGAAGAAGAGGGCACAAAGCGATGAGGAAAGAAGTTGTGCCATTTGACTCTGCATATCGATTTTCTAACCCAAAGTTTTCTTGTTTTTCTATCATTAGGTGGATAAAACGCATTCCTCTATTCAAGGCATTTTGATACTTATAACACCAAGGTCTTATGTGTCCATGTATGTGGCGAAATGACAGATAGGAACAAAGTGCTTCCTTGCGTTTTGTAGCTCTGCTGAATTTGTGATGATTTCATACCTGGCCGTTCCTTAGTATTACGCTCATGGTGACATCGACTTGTTTGTGGCCTTCACAAATGCCAATTTTCTACCGAACTCTCACCCATGTAACCAAGACCAGTGTGATCGCTACTTGTTCTTTGTTGAGATAAAAGATGGTCCAATTTAGTCGTTCCAGAGTTCAGCAACCTTAGGTTTCTTTGAGTTCGCTCTAGCTCCAGTCTTGTTCCTGTAAGATCCATTTTATTCTTTGCAGCCTCAGACTCGTATTTGGTCACTATAGCCCGGAGTTCTTCCTTTTCCTTGTTAAGGCTTTTAACTTGCTCTTCTAAGGAAATATTGACCTTGCAAACCACTGTCCACTTGGAATACATTTTTTCATATGCTTTCTGGACCTCTTCAATATCAATGTCTTCCTCCTCCTTTATGCAGTATAAGTATCGATTCAGATTCTGCGGAAACATCCTTCATGCTTATTTACGTACCTCTGATTACCTTTCTGATGCATCCTTCTTTGGTGGTACTTCCGTGCGAAAGGACTCAGCCACACGTTGAATGCAAACAAAATTATCTTGTTGTGCTCTTCATCCTCATCTTGACTTGCATTGGAACTTTCATCATCACTCCATGTGGACTTCATGGCCTTATTCTTCTTTTTCTTCAAGGTGTTTGCACACTCCGCTTGTATATGACCATATCCATCACACTCTCTGCATTGAATTCCTCTTCCCTTCTTATTTGAGTCAGTTTGTTTTGAACCCTGAGAATTAAATCTTTGTTTCCCAGTTTTAGAGAAATCTTTGAAATTTCCCTTCTTTTTCAGCTTCTTCAAAATCTTCTTGAAGTTATTTGTGAGACGTGCCAGAGATTCTTCTAGTTCTCCTTCATCTTCAGATTCCTCTTGATTGCTCTGTGATTCTACTCCAGATCGAAAAGCCATTCCATTCTCCTTCTTGTCCTTCTTAAATTTCAATTCGAAAGTACGAAGAGAACCCATGAGTTCATCAAGTTTCATTGAGTCAACATCCTTAGCCTCTTCTATAGCAGCAACCTTGTATGCAAACCTCTCAGGTAGTGATCTGAGAGTCTTTCTTACCAGTTTTGCATCCGAATACTTCTCTCCAAGAGCAAAAGATTCATTAGCAATGTCGCATAATTTTGAATTAAAATCGGCAATACACTCATCCTCATGCATTTTTAATTGTTCAAACCTGGTGGTAAGAATTTGAAGTTTAGAGATCTTTACAGCAGCGGTACCTTCATGAGCAACTTGAAGTATCTCCCACGCCTCTTTGGCTGATTCGCATGTAGAGATCAGTTTGAACTGATTCATATCTACAGCATTAAAAATAGCATTGAGTGCTTTCGAGTTGTAATTCGCTAGGCGATCTTCATCTGTCGACCACTTCTCTTCTGGTTTCAAGGTGACTTTGTTCTTTGGTGTCTCATTGTTGTTGGATGCTCCCATCCTGTCAGTATCGATCTCCAAGCTCGTTCATCAATGGCTTTAATGAAAGCTCTCATTCTGGCCTTCCAATACGAATAATTGGATTCATCCAAGAGTGGTGGCTTTGACACGGAACCTCCTTCACGCAGCGAATACATTGCTTCAGACGAGCAACAACCGGTTATGCCAAGATCTCACAAACACAGTAGTTTGTGACCCTCTCTGATACCAATTGTTAGAACCGGTTATGTGCTTTTACTGTGTTTTCTTATAAAATGATTAAGGATTACCAAAGCAAAACACAAAAGCAAAGTAAATACCACACAATGATTAAACGTGGTTCAGTCAAACCGACTTACATCCACGGGGCCACGCCCAGGCATCAAGCAATCCACTAATAGGTAAAAAGTTACAGACACCAATCGGACTTAACCAACTCAAGACTCCCTCTTGACTATCGACGCCGCTGTGTCTAACATCCTAAGTGGCTAGCTTGGCGAGCACCACTCGTCTTCAAAACGCCTTCTCCCGAAAGCTCACAAAATCATCTCTCAAAGATCAAAATCAATGAATGCTCTCACTCTTCAACTTGTGCACACTGTGCTTTTTCGGAGTTTCAGTCCATACTCTGATACCTCGCGTATCAAGCTTTTATAAACTGATCTGGTTTCAAAATCAATACATCACAGAATCAGTAATTACGAGATAAGACAGTTATCGACTCAAAATTCAAAACACGTAATCGCCTTCAAGATATTCCAAAGAGCTATTCCCTTTAACCCAGTTCTCGGACTCAATCTCTTTAAAGATAATATCTTGATCTTCACCACCAATCCATTAAGAGATACGGTTTTAAATACACCTCTTATCAAACTAAAACAAAATCTATAACAGATATTTGTTTTTCAGTTTCAAATCCTGTTTAAAATCAGAATCGCAACATAGTCTTGATCTGCTCCACGAAATCCTCAGAGCCTTATCTTAATGAAGCTGATTTCTTCTTTTAAAAAGAGCCCAACAAATTCGAAAGCCTAACTTCAGATTTTTGCAGATCTTCTCCACGAATTTGAAATTACATTTCTGCAGCAACTAATATCCTGCTTTCAAAACGTAAGTTTTGACTTGACACTTTCAAAATAAACAAACTAAACAATAAGCCCAACTAAGCCAATAAAGGCCCAAAACATAGAGGAGAGCCCAACATATCCCATACGACTCAACATATTTCATAAAAAAGATGCTGTTGAACAGGGACTTTCTCTTCATAACCCGTGAACACAACACTTAAATTCTTCGTTCCAGAATTGTAACTTATAGTAGCATTATATATATTCCATGACGTGATATCACAAGACCATCTTGTAGTCATCTTAGATTTCACTGAATTCACATCTATACCTACATGTTCATCAAGGTCTTCAGGATCCAAAACCTGGTTCCGCAAAGTGTCGAACTCTATCGCAACTAACGAATAAGAAGTTGACTCTCTCTCCTCAGAGCTCACCAATCCAATTCCACTCCCGTCTGTTACCTTTGGAATCTCGTATGGAGGCTGCGCAAGGAAGAAGGCAATCCCATCTCCGTTCGGCTTTTTATCGGCATGGACGATGAAGGAGAAATCCGTAGTGAAATCCGCGACGACTGCTGATCCTGTTGAGTTGTTCCAAAGGTGCAACGGTTCGAGGTAAGTGACTCGGCCGATTTGGTCAGTTTTGTTTGCGGTGAGTTCGATTTCTGAACCCAAGTAAGTGATGTTTCCTTGAGTTATCAGCTTGCTCTTGTGTTGTTCTCCAAATTCTGGAAAATTGAATTCCAAGGGAGTCGAAAACGGGATTACTATCACAAACAATAAAAATATGGTCAAAACCATGAAAGAGTGGTTTGAGCGTATTGGAGCCATGGTAAGAGGAAAGATTAGTTGTGCAGGTTTATAACAATGCTTTTGATATATAATAGAATAATGATGGTGTAAAATGGTGGTCGGTAAAATAAAGATAAAAAATAAAAATAAAAATAAAAATAATTTTTTAATTTAATATAAAATGAAAGAGAAATAAAAATTAATTTTTAGCTATTTTTTTTTTTTTTTTTATTTTATTTTTTTCTGTTTCGAACAGAGAGAAAAAAAAAAAAAGACATTAATAAATTATTTTACATTAAAAATAATCTCTTAATAAAATTTTTAAATATATTTTTAAAATAATTTATATCTAAAATTAAAAATATTTTTATTTTTATTTTTATTTTTATCTAAAAAATAAAATAAATTTTAAATAAATTTTAAACGCATTCAATATATTTTAAGGGTCCGTTTGATTCATGGATTTAAATCATGTGATTTGAACCATTTTCGATTTACGTGTATTTTTTATGAGAGAAAATACTGTAGCGATCATGAATCATGATTCGAATCAAAGATTCGAATTTAGGAACTAAACGAACCCTAAATGTCTTCAAGTAGGTGTACGTTAATTAATTAGAAAAGGACCTTTAGTACTATGCGTCTCAAATTCAAACTTGACTTGGTATTATTTTTTTCACTTTTTCTAGAAATCTATGATGGAATTAGTGTAAAGGTGGTCGTTTTGCAACCACACGCAAAGGTATATCTTCATCCGCTATTGGCCAATGAAGTTTTCACGGAATTAAAACAAACCTGACACGTCTTCTTCAATTTTCACGGAGCTGGTGTAAAGCCCTTTTCAGTCTCTGACTCTTTGAAAAGTTTTCCAAGCTCGTCTTGGTCAATGAAGTCCTTCAATTATTGTAATTTTCGAAACAATTAAACTGTCAATTATTTATTTATTTATTTTTGATGATTTCTGGCTCGAAATTTCTAAAACTAACCCCTCGTGTTCTTAAGGCTCAGCATTTCTCACTTGACGACTTCTTATCAGATATCAAATGTTTGACTAGAGTCTAAACAAACAAATCATGATTGGATATTTAACCTATAATATATCATCTGATTTGTTTTTATTTTTATTTTTTAATTATTTTTTTATTTTGTATTTGATGTAGTTTCGGAGACTTTTATTTGTGAATGCATTTTAAGTTTTTTGTTTCTGTTTTTTGGTGATTTCTGATTTTAATTTGTTGTATTTGACCCACTTTGTTCATATATATATATATATATATATATATTTAAATTTTAAATTTTTTTAAAAAAACACTGTAACAAAAAGGTTTCAACCTTTTGAAAATTAGAGCTTAATTTTAAGTAAAATTCATGTTTTGATTTCTTTTTTTTGGTATATAGTGGAGAGGTAAAATAACTAAAATATACATACTTTAACACACATATTTATAATTAATTTAATTTCTATTTTTAAGGTCAATACTCACTACACTTTTACATAAAAATACTAAAAAATAAATAATTTTAATTTTATAATTTATTGTTTCCAAAAAGTAAATTACTTTTATTCAAAAGAAAAAAAATAAATTCTTAGTTATTGTTGTTCATTTTGATAGTTGTTAAAAAATATTTGAATAAATTTAGCATAGCATACTTATTAAATATTTTTAATTTTCAAAATAACTATTATAAAATTATATATTTATTAATTTTATATTGAAAAAATAAATAAAATGGGTAGATTAAGAAGAAAGTTTTATCATTAAGATTATCTTAGTAAATTTAAACAATAAAAGCAAAAGTTATTGTTCAAAAAATAAACCCTAATTTACTTCTTAAATTTTACTACTATTTTTTAGAAACCATTCAGCAAAATAGAATTTAGAAGACATCTAAACCTGCTGCTAACTTCTTTAAAAAAGTTAAAATTAATCTCAAAAACAATGCTAAACTAGCTCTATTGTTCATTTTTAATTTTTTCTTATTCTCACATGAATTGTAACTATCAAAAAACAATAAGAATATGGCTAAAATCATCAAAGAGTGGTTTGATTGTATTGAAGATTCTAACAATACTTCAATGTATAATAGAATAGAATAATATGTACAAATATCTTTAGGTGGAGTAGTTTTTTTTTTCTGTTTAGTTCGTTGATTCGAGTTTTTAATTTGAGTTGATATATGACTTTATGTGAGAATTTTTTACTGTAATAAAAAAATTAAATATAACTATTTTAAGAATTTTTTACTATAATAAAATTTAAATTTTAAACTTAAATCAGTAAAATAAACGAAACATTTAAATCTTCCTCACAGCTTAATTCCCCAATAAATCTTGCCAAACATTAATAAATAAATAGGTAAATAAATCTGGTCAAACGGAAGGTGTCTAAAAGGACACGTTTCATGATTTGTCATCAAAATCTTGACTTTTCTAAAAGAAAACAAAGAAATGTTGTCGAGAGTAAAGAACGGGCATAATATAGCTGACCGGTCAATCCACGTCCCGACATAAACTTGCTTTTTGGGTCATTTCTTACTCGAAATTTATCAAGACTTGGGAATCTCTACACCTCTAAATGTGAGTTTTTTAGTCCGTTCATGTCACTGATTTAAATTTAAAATTTGAGTTTTATGATAATAAAATTATTTTAAAAATAATCATATTTAATTTTTTATTATAATAAAAAATTTTCACATAAAATTATATCTCAACTCAAATTAAAAATTTAAATTAGTGAACTAATCAGGCTCAAATTCTTGATGCTATGACCGTATTTGAAACTAATTTCGTTTTTATTTTTTATGTTTTTTTGGAGAGAAAATGTGACGACCCTCCTAAGAGGTCGTCATCGTAGCTTAAATTTTAACTCGTACTTATTGGGGTTTCTTAAAATTTACGGAACATTTTTTTTTATATAAGAAGAAATACTTTCATAGTTCATAACAATAATTTTAAAAGAATGAATCAGTAAATTTCTTAAAGCTTTTCTTAATTTTAGTTAAGATAAAACCTTCTAGAAATATCCTTCAAATGGAGTAGCGTTTGAACTTTTGTTTCAAATATTCTTTTAAAGCCCTTCTAAAACTAGCCAATTAAATCGGCCTATTTAATTTGACTTTAAAATGGATTTCATGATAAATCTTAAATTCAAGTACATCTTAAAGTCCTCTTTAAAATCAATCATTTAAATCGTCTTGTTTAAAATTCGTTTATTTGTTGCATGCTCTGTTGCAACGTTCTCAAACTTAAATACTCAAAACTAGGGTTGTTAGCTACAACCTCGGTTTCCTTAACATACATATATACATATACTTTTTAAACATACATGCTTGAAACCTTTGAACCATAAAACATATGCATGATTTTACTTAAACTTACTGCGGAAGATAACTGCGTGAGCGGTATCCATTCCCATCTCCACCATTCGTCCACCGCTCGCCATTGCCCTTCAAGAATTGCTGATAGGTTTCTTACCTACAGCATGAACATATATGATCGAGCTTTCGCTCAGCAAGTAGAACTATATCTCACAAAATAACTGTAAGTACACATGAATAAATATGCATAAGCTGATTATGCTTAATTATGATGTCTTATCATAGTCTTATTATCTTATCTTATCTTTTTTATCTTTTCTTTCTTTCTTATGGACCCGAGTGCTCGCGTACCACTTGCGCGCAATCATCAAGACGTGAGGGTTTGCAAGGTCCCCCACAACACCGTGATTATAACTTGAATGCCTCCCTTGAGTCGGAGGACATTATTATTATTATTATTTTCTTTTCTCCCTTATGGAGCTTGAGTTACCTCCCTTGAGTTGGAGGCTAGTACGACACTCAACTGAAATTATTCTTATAATTTTCTCTTGACTTATTAAGGTGTGTGCAGTATGATATAGCATCGCATACAATACTTAAAGCATAAAACATGAATATATTATACATGTGTATGTTGGTTGCCAAATCGAATTCGACCGCGGAAGCGTGGTAGGAAACAGCAGATCGTGTATAACAAAAATTTTCATAAAACTTTTGAGATACTCTATAGATTATATCAATTTATGCACGAATAAATTAATTGCATTAATTTATATTATTCAAGGATCAACCGAAAAAATACCTAGAAGCCGACTCGGATGATAACTTGAATTCCTTGACCACGAACAGTCCTTGCTCCAAGCTTTGTATTTAGAACACCAAAGTCTTCCACTTTAATTCCTTGATTCCACGTAGACGTGTGTGTGGGCACACGTGAGACGAAACAGGTTTCTTAAACACTCGAATTTTCACAAACACCAACGCATGCACGATGTGAAATTTTTTAGAGAAAAAATTTGCTCTCCTTTTTTGCTATGAGAAAATTCGGCCACACTCAATTTAGGGCTAAAAATATGTTTCAAAATTGTCTCTACAATTTTCTTTCTTTCTCATATTTAAAGAGTAGAAGTCAAACTTCAAAATAGAATCAAATCCTTATCTCCAATTTTGAATTTGGAACAAAAAATCCCTTCCTCTTATCCACAAGGTGGTCGGCCACACTCTAGGGTTTTATCCCTGTGTGTGGCGCCTATATCAGATAAAGAAGGAAGAGATTTTATCCTTTATCCAGTAGTCCAATTTTAATTCAGATTCAAATTCGAATTCAAGTCAAACTTAAATTAATTTGAATTCTAAATTAAACAACTTATCAAATAAGTTTAAATGGATAAATCTAGATGTGTTCAAATTCAAATTTAAATAATCACATTATTTAAATAATAATTAATTCTCAATTAATTATTTTTCAAGTATTTAATTTTAGAATTTCATAATTCTAAAATTCCCATTTTGCCCTTGTGTCTGGTAGAATTACAAGGACGACGCGGGGATTAATGAACCTATAATTCTGAGCTCCAATAAAATTAATAATTAATTAAACACTTTAATTAATTAATTAATTCTATTAATTCCAATAGTTACTCCACTATAAACTTGGAATTGCACTCTCGAAATTATAAACATTAATTACTTCTAAACTGTGAAGTGTCCATTTCATATAGTCATTACATATAGATCAATCCTCCATAAATAATTCATAATTAGAGTGAGGTAGAATCCGTTAACCTCTCTAATTACATCTTTATCCTTGAGTACCATTGATTCTCTAATGGATAGTGATTCATAAAACACATTCATGAACCAGAGTGCTCTTACTAATCCAAGTACCGAATCAACACTCAAGAGAATTATTTATCTACTTCTTTCTCAAGAAGGAATGGGTTCCATCTCGTATAATAACATTCCCAGCTACCTATTTCATTATGTCTCCAAAATACAAGGAATAGGATTCAGGGTCTCGGAATCCGTACCGAGTAAATCAAAAGACATAAATCCATAAATAGGAGTTTGTTAAGAACTCAGGATTAAGATCATCCTATATATGACCATCGGTAGACTCAATTAGAATTTCTATGCTTAACGAAAATTATTAGAAATTCATATTGTGTCTGCGTCCATGTTCTATATAATCTCATTATGCGAAATACACTCATTCAATATCTCACCATATTAACAGTGCGGATAACACCGTTCCATTCTAAATGGGAATGACATGTATTTTAATAATGTTTTAATTAAAGATTCCAAACTTTAATTAAATTCATTATGAACAATTACTTTTGATTATTATCCTTAAACATTATCCTCTAGTATACAACACTTATATATCATGTTTAAGTTTACATAAATAATCAAGGAATTTTATTTGATATTCATAAAATATTCATAAATATATGCACATAAAATGATGAATAAACTCTTTTATTAAATAAATAATAAATATCCTTTTACATCTCATGCTTTTAGGACTCTATTCCCAACAGTGTAACTTTTTCTTTAAAATCTATTCCTGCTGTAGGCGAGATTCCTACTTACCTGATTTACAGAGCTGGAATCCACTTTTCGCCAAACAGTCTATTCTCTTACTTGCTTATTTCTGAAAATGAACACCCATTGAGAGTGTGAGATTAATTGTCGTTTGCTATTCTATTTTAGCAACTTATGAAGGAATCTAACCATTTTCTTAAGGTATGTATTCCTTTCATTTTCTGAAGGATAATTTACTATAAGGATCAATTTATTAGATCCTCAAAATTTTATTTTCCTTAATTTCCCTTGGTATGATATTAAGGCCCAATTCGGCCTAAGACTTGTACATGGCATTCTAACTTTTACGCCACTGAAATTTATACTCAAACAGAGTCTCTTAAATCAATGCGGGTGTTGGACCCACATCAAATCCTCGAAATCCTAAAGACCTATCGTGTTAGACTCTTAGGTGCCCGTCGGGATGATTTGCTCGATAACCCACTATGTTCTTTAAAGAAAGCATTTTTCTTGAAAAATTTCTTTATGAATAGTTATGTTAAAGCGAGGTTTAATATCATAATATTTTACTAAAATCACATCTCGGGTTCTTTGATCACTTTTTGTTAAAACCAACACTAGGTTAGTTTTGTTTCGTAAAACTGTGCAGTTTCTGAAATCTACTATTTAGTGCATCTTAAAGTCAGATTTCAAAAATTTATTCTTCGTGATAATTTTTCATCTCGTCGAGATCTTAAATTTATGTTTTATAGAAAGTTGAAATTCAGCCTCTAAAGGCTTCGTTTGGCTGAAAACAATGGCTGCTCTTTTTTCTTGAAACTGGTTTAGTCCAAAACTGTGTCATTTTAGAAATCTGCATTTTACTACATCTTAGGATTAGAATTTAAAAATATGTTCTTCATAAAAGTTCTTCATCTCATCGAAAGCTAAAATTTTCATTTTTATGAAAAACTGAAATTCAGTTTTAAAGGTCTCGTTTGGCTGAACTAGTGGCTGCCAGTTTTTTTTTTTTTTTTGAAATTGTTTTGAACAGCCTGTCTATTTTTGCAAAATGACTTTAAACTTGCTTTTAGAGTTAAAATGGGATTTTGTCACAGCCACATAAAATGTTCAAAACATAAAGGGCTACAAGTTTAATCTTTGGAACACCTAAAAATCTTGCTCTAGGGTTCTCACTTCCGTGTTCAAAGCAACTGGAAAATTTTTCCTCTAATAAAAAATAAGCAACTTAGATTAAACATAAGCATACCTTATAAAACTAACCTCAAAACTCACACACCCTTATTACAACTTATTTCCTTGAGAATCACAATTTACATCAATGGATTCTCAAACTTAAACTTTTCTAGAAAAATAATTGAAAAGAGTTCAAGAAGTTACCCTTGAAGAACTCTTTCTTGAGAGCCTTTGAGATCCTTCTCTTCTTCTATGGTTTGCTAGTGGCTTAAGGTTAGAAGAGTGGGAGAAAATATTTGAGAAACAATGGAGGAGTGTGGTATGGCCGGATTTTGAGGAGGAGAGAAAACCTAGGAGGAAAAAAAATGAGACCTATCATATGTTGGTTCCTTTTATAGCCAACTTTGCGATCATTATTTAACTCCACATCAACTCCCTCAATCAACCAAATTTTGGTTCAATTCTCCCTTTCTTGGCCGGTTATGGAAGGAGAAAAGGAGAAGCAAATTTGCCATTAATTCCCCTTCAACCACTACAATCACATCACCTTAACATATCATCCACTTGCACACTCAACTAACTAACCAAAATTTTTGGCCATAAATCCCTAAGCATGGCTGGTTTGGGTGCTTCAAGAAAGAAGTGAGGTAAGCTTTCTTGTCCAATAGTTGATTTGACACAATCCCATCACACCTTACCATAATCCCCTAGCACACTCAACTAGCCAATTTTGGCTCTATTTTTTCTATGCATGGCCGGCCAAAGTGGAGAAGGAGAGAGAGAAAAATAAATCCTACCCATTGTATTTTAGTCCACTCTCTTAGGTTACCTTTGAATCAGGTAAAAATCATACTGACTGTAAAGGGTACTAAGCTGACAAGAAATTCTTATTTCTGACGGTTCTCTTTTTTTTTCTACTGTTTATTTACAGTTCAACTGTTAAATCCTCGTCTGCTTTGATATCACGTTAAATTCTTAGTCGCGTAATATCTTAAATTGTTTCAAGTCTGGAAATTAATTCTAGACTAAATAAATTCTAAATTTAACTTTTCTGCATTATATCTCGGGAATGACATTATTTCTGACGGTGTCAACCCCCGAGCTCACATTGAACCCTTCTACTATAGGTATTTATCTTGTGACTTTAACCTAGCTGTCTGGCAATTAAAGATTTTCTCTTCTCTAAAAATGTCAGTGCATTTTTTTTACGCTGCTAACATCATGTTGTGTTTGGAGATTCTTGAAATTAAAATTCTCAAACTATACTTGTCGTCAAAATTATTTCGTCTTAAAGTACGGCAAGAATTTATCGATCTAATTTACTTGATCGAAAACATGAACTTAACATGAAATCTGCTACAGAATTTAGGAACACAGATATTGATTCCATAAATCCTTCAGTCACATAATATTTTCTAGGAAAATCGTTGGCTTAAATAAATAAATTATATTATTTAAAGTCTGAGATTTTCTCAGTCATTACAGAAAAAATTAAAATGTTTTTAAAACGGTATTTAGTGCAATAAAATTAAAAAAATAGAAATAAAAATAATTTTTAGTTATTTTTCATTTTTTATTTTCGTTTTCTTCTCTCTCAAGCAGAGAGAGAGAAATAGAGACATTAATAGGTTTTTTTACACTGAAAACATTCTCTTCATAAAACTACCAAACGCATTTTCAAAAATGATTTTTGTTTGAAATTAAAAACGTTTTCATTTTCATTTTCATACAGAAAATAAAATTATTTTAGAACGCGTTCCAAATGCGTCCTTTGTATTGGGTTTTTAAGGATCTATTTGGTTACGAGTTCAAATTAGTAGTTTTGATTTTGTATTTAAATTTTATGAGAAAATTCATGAATTTTTTTTATAAAAAAAATACTATAACAAAATTAAAATTATAATTTAAACTTAAACAGAGCATAAGTTTTTAGGTTAAGGCCTCGTTCACTTCGCGGATTCGAGTTTTCGATTCGAGCTGAGATGTGACATTTTCTGAGAGCTTTTTACTGTAGCAGAAAATTTTGATGTGATATTTTCTGAGAGCTTTTTACTATAGAAACTTAAAACTAAAAACTCGAATTGGTGAAGTGAACGAGGCCTAAGATTTGTTTTTATTTTTTGTTCCGACATTGGTTTACAAAAATTCTTATCAAATGACAGGAAAGCTTTGTGGCGTTTGACATTTTCTTTTTTTTCCTTTTTTTTTTTTTTGGCTAAAAGAAGATTTCATTTAATCGAAAGCAGCCATAGAGGCCAAGCACAAACACCAAAGAGTCCAACACAAGGCTCAACACAAACAAACACAGAAGAAAAGAAGAGAACCTAATGAAAACCCAAAGAAAGAAGACCTAACGAAACCCGAGAAGAAGAGCACTAGACTGGAAATGTAAACTCAGAAAAAAATTTAAACTCAAGTTACAACTTTATTCAAGTTTATATTCTTTTGTAAAATTTGAGTTTGAACTCAAGTTTTGGGCTAAACTCGAGTTTAAATTTCCCCTTTAACTTGAGTTCATAAACTCGAACTCAAGTTAAAGAACAATATTTTTTTATTCTTAAAAATGTCATAATTTTTTCGTTTTAATTATGATTGAGATGATTTTTTTCCATGCATTCACAATAAAAGGACGAATAAAACCTCACCCATATACCCTATTAAAATTTAAGTTTTAATCCACTCAAATACAAACTCAAAAAGATTTTTTAATTCAAATCATAACTCAAATGTGCACATCTAAACACAAACTCAAGTTACAACTTTAACTCAAGTTATAACTCAAACTTAACTCAAGATCATCACTCAAGTCACCTTAACTCAAAAATGCAAAAGAACAACCCCTAAGAAACTAATTTTTTCATTTTAATTCTGATTGAGATGATTTTTTTATGCGTTCACAACGAAGAGACGAATAAAATCTCACCCATATACCCTATTAAAATTTTGTATCATCATTGAGTTTTTATTAAAATACTATCTAAATACAAACTCAAATTTTGACCCACCCAAACACAAACTCAAAAAGATTCTCATATCAAATTATAACTCAAATGTACACAGCCAAATATAAACACAAATTATAACTTCAACTCAAATTATAATTTATATTTAACTTAAAATCTACACTCAAATTACCATAACTTAAAAATATAATTGAACAAAGCCTTAAATTAAACAGAGGCAAAGGAAGCTGAGGCCGTTAATAGGGGAACACTCCCCACTCCTCACTGTATCCTTGAGTACTTCAGGCGGCTTATGGTCTTTGAGAAATGGAGCCATAAAAAAGTCTAGCCCTGCTCCACTTTGCTAGGCTATGGCTTGCGAAATTACACAGTCTACTGTTCCATGAGAACTCTGTAACCTACAAGCTTGTTTCATAACATTATGATGAGTGCGTTTAAAATTCATTTTAAAATAATTTTAGTTTTTATATGAAAATGAAAATAAAAAAATTTCTAATCTCAGATGAAAATTATTTTTAAAAATGAGCTTGTTAGTTTTATCAAAATATTGTTTTTAGTATAAAAAAACATTAATGTCTCTCTCTCTCTCTACTCGAGAGAGGAGAAAAAAGAAACAAAAAATAAAAAATAACTAAAAATTATTTTTTATTTTTCTCTCATTTTATACTAAATTAAAAAGTCATTTTCATTTCCGTTTTTTATTTTTAATTGTATCAAACGTCATTTTTCTCATATTTTTATCTTTTCTTTCTTAAAAAACATAAAAAATAAAAGTAAAAATAACTCCAAACACAACCTACATTCCATCATGATGTTTTAGTCCCGTTTATTTCGTTGATTCGAATTTATAATTTGAGTTTTGCTACAATAAAAAGCTCTCACAAATAATCACATCTAACTTTTTTACTACAGTAAAAAACTCTAACATAAAATTACATCTCAACTCAAATTAAAAACTCGAATCAGCGAACTAAACATGCCCTTTAGATCAACCAAGGACATCTGTTGTAGAACCTGCTAAGCTAGAAAATCGCAATGGCTGTATCACTTTCAATGGTAATTATATTGCTGTGAAGCTAGTTGTCACGGAGGCCTTAGCGCAAATCGAATTGCCTCCATCTCTGCAACTAGAGGATCATCTTATACTTTGACTATAAATATAGATTTTAATCACTATATTTATAAATTTAAAATTTTAAAAACCATCATGTTAAATTACTAATTTAAAATCTTTTGAGTTTGTATTTAGGTAAACTTTTTGTTAACATTTTAGTATTTAAGGAGAATATATGTTATTTAAAGATTAAAAAATAAAATATTATAAGGTATAATTGAAATGAAATTTTTGTAATTAATCTAGAAAAATTGGATGATTAAGTATGGGCACCAAGAGGCCCGCCTCGAAAAACGAATTCTCCCGTAATTATTAGGAATAGATAGACAGATAGATAGATAATCACAGTGTAACTTTTGCAAGAAAATAAAAAGTACTTAAACTTCATTTAAAAAAAAACGGTACGTTTATTTTATTAATTTAAATTTAAAATTTTAATTTTATTATAGTAAAATTTTAATTTTATTATAGTAAAATTTTTTTTAAAATAATTATATTTTATTTTTTTATTATTATAAATTTTTTTTTTATATAAATCACATAACTAAACATCTTCTTAAAATACAACTATGTTGCCGATCGTCCGCTCCTCCCCAGTGTACGATCACCTCTCAGCTGCAACCAGCTCCGGGTTTGTTTACTCCAAATTTCTACTGTTTTTTTTTTTTTTTTTTTTTTTATTTCTTCTTTTTCAGTTTTCTTTTCTGCCATTTATGTATGATTTGCGAGTTATTCTTCTTTTCCAATCTTCTGATTTTCCATTCGTTTCTCTGAAATTTGGCGAACTCTGAACAACAGCAAAAGAAAAATGGGGAGTTTGAGAAAAGCCTTATTTACCGTTGATCGGCTCCTAAAGTCAACGTCTCTCATTCAAACAGAGGCCTCAATCAGGTGTGTTTTTACCGTTGTTTCTGGCTTTTGATTTTCCTTGAATTTGTTCTTTTGTTGGTAACTTTGAAATTTGAGGAAAAAAAAGGTTGAAAACGTTGCCTTTGATATAACTTTTTCATTTACGCATTTCGTTAAACACTTGGCAGGTCTGTTTGGAATTGTGGGATTTACTGCTTTTATTCAGAAAATATAGATCTCTCTGATGAAGAGTGTAAGAGAGGACTTTGTAACAGGTAAAGCAAAAGGAAAATTAGACAAATATTGAGATTACGGAAGAAAGGCCGAGTAATCCAGGAAACTTGTTGATGTCTCTCAGTTCCCTCTGCTCGATCGGGAGAGAGCTTTGAATCCAACCATAGTAAGTATGTTTGACAGCAACATTGACCTGAGACTGCTTAAGATAAGATATTTGAGCTTCAAGACGAGCAATTTCCACGGAAGAATGAGTAACATTTGCGACCTTGTATTGAAGATCTCAGCTAATGTCACTCAGTTCTCAGATTCTTTGGTTCGAGATTTGTTCTTTCTTGTGAGAAACAGATTCTTGAAGCAAGGTATCATCCAGTTGTTCCCTTAGCATGGAAATTTCTCTGTCATTTGTGGCAAATCTTTCCCTGGCAACGCTCTCATAAGTCGAAAGCTCAGTGAACGTATTCCGTAGCGTATCATTTTCCTTCTAATAATTTGCCAAGCTGGATTTCAATTGTGCAATCTCCTGCTTGAATTTGGCAGTGCTAGCTTAGGAGAAGGCCTGCCCTTTGCGCAGAGACACTCCAACTTCGTGTAGGCGATTTCTCATGGGGTAGGATCTGGAACAAACCTCCAAGAGATCCTATTCTGAATGAATTTTGTCAACAAGCCCCTGAGCAGCAGTTTGAAGCTGGAAAAATGGCAAATAATGACATTGATTTTTTTTTTTTTTTTTTTTTTACATTTAAAAAAAAATAAAAACGTTTTTAAAAGTAATAAAGACAAAAAAACAAAAATAAAAATAATTTTTAATTTAGTGTAAAATGATAGAGAAATAAAAAATAATTTTTAGTTTTTTTTTTTTTTTTTTTTTTTTTTTTTTTTTTTTTTTTGAGCAGAGAAAAAAAGAAAGACATTAATAGTTTTTTTATATTAAAAATAATTTCTTGATAAAATTATAAAGCGCATTTTTAAAAAAGAATTTTTATTTAAAATTAAAAACTTTTTTATTTTTATTTTTATACAAAAAATAAAAGCATTTTGAAACAAATTTCAAACCAGCTTAATAAATACGCAAACTGAATATAAGGCATTGCTCACTTTGCGGATTTAAATTTTTAATTCGAGTTGAGATGTGATATTTTTTGAGAGTTTTTCACTATAACAGAAAAATTTAGATGTGATATTTTTTGAGAGTTTTTTACTGTAAAAATTTAGAATTAAAAACTTAAATCGGTGAAATGAACGAGACCTAAGAATAAATGTATCAAAAAGCAACCACAAAACAGTGATCAAAACAATAGCCCACCTGATGAAAACTTGAGCGAAGAAAATGCTGAGCAGATTGATCAGAGACGGAAGCTGAAGAAGGTATGGTGGCGGCAAGTAAGATTAACTCTCTGGACCAAAAGGAACGTAGAGAGCAGCCGCATTTGGTAAGATGGAGGGATTGGAATTATCGAAAGTAGTAAAGAAATCCTCACTGAGTGAGTCAGATTGGAAACCATGCAAATCAGAAGGAGTGGTTAGGAACTTTGAAACATCAGCGGACCCAAGGAATGGACTGGAAAAGAACTAGGAGATTGAGATAAATTTTGAACTACAGGTGTAGAAAGAAGTGCCTGGGAGGAAACATAACTAGGAGGCTGAGGGATAGAGATAGAAGAGACTGGGAAAGATTGAATACCTGAAGCAGCGACTTCTATGAAGAATGATTCTTGGTATTGGAGGACGAGACAAATCTTTGAGATTCTCCTCTGGAGCTTCTTCTGAAGTTTTCTGTTTCTTGCTTGGAGGTTCAACCTCCGGAGAATCAACGACAGAAGACTTCGACATAGAACCTTGAGGAACTTCATCCTGAATCTTTAGCTCTTTAGAAACTCCAGATTGTAATTCTGCTTTAGGAGCTTTTTAATCTTCAGGTGGATCGGAACCTACGGAGAAACTGGACAGGACTTTCGGAAGTTTGGTGGAATTGCAAGTCACTCTCTCTGAGTGCGTTTTGATCGGGAGGATTTGCTAGAAGGATTTGGGGAGGAATTTTTTTTGCATCTTCTCCTTTTCTAAGGCAGAGATTCTGGGATACTCGGTTGAAACCCAACGATAAAATTGAGATTTGGCTTCGTCAGAACAGGAAATGTCAGTAAGATGACTGGACGTAATGCTTTCCAAGAAAGTAAAGAAAGTAAAATCATTAGATCAAACCTGCGAGTCTTTCGGCAATCAGGTTAGGTTGAGCGAAGGAGTATTCCTAATTTCCCTTTATTAGGGAAGTTAATTGAGTCTTGTTTAAGAAGCTTTTCTGTTAAGCCTCTCTGTTAGAGTTTGTTACAAGTGTGTACACGTGTAATTATTCTAGTGGTTGTAGTCTTGATTAGTTAGAAGTTGATTGGGCTATATATAGCTAACACTGTATGTTCAGAATCATTAAGTCAATACACAATTCTTTCGAGCATATTCTTTCTTTCTTCTTTCTCAATATGGTATCAGAGCTTCTTGATTCTGGTGAGGGAAATACTCTGGCCGCCATGGATGAAGCTTCAAGTTCTTCCGTCAAGTTCTCGGCAGTCTCCTTCAGCCATCCAATCTCGATTCGACTTGATCATTCCAATTTTCTTCCGTGGCGCAAATTAGCCCTTTCCACGATTCGAGGGCACAAACTTCTCCAATTTATCTCAGAAACGAGCGAACCGCCATCAAAGTTCCTTACTGCTGCCGACAAAGCTGCTGGACTAATCAATCCAGAGTTCTTGGACTGGGAGCAACAAGATCAACTGCTATTGTCTTGGCTTCTCTCTTCGATGACCGAAGCAATTCTTTCTCGTGTTGTCGATTGTGAAACTTCCTCTCGTGTATGGCGGACTCGAATCTTTACTATCTTTGCTCAAATTCGGGCCAAGATATCTCAATACAAAACTCACTCAAGAACATACGAAAAGATTCTTTAACCATGAATGATTACCGCTAAAAGATCCGGCATTGTGTAAGTTTGTTGCGGCTTGTTGGCCAGCCTTTTTTCTCAAAAAAGAACATCTAGATGCAATCTTTGAAGGATTATCATCTGAATATGATACATTCATTCTCACCGTTGAAGCTCGAAATGATGATTTTGTAATCGAAGAAATTGAGTCTCTTCTTCTTTCTCAAGAGGCTCGGATTGAGAAATAATAATAAGGTCCTTGATTACGCTCAAGCCAATCTGGTCTCCTCACAGCAAAATCAAGGTTTCAAAAAGAACTTTTCTTTTAGTCAATATCCTTCTGGGAATAGTGTTAGTCGTGGACAATTTCAGCATCAACCTCAGTTTTAACATCCTTCTCGTGGTGGTCGTTTTCCTGGTAGAGGTCGTGGACGTGGTCGCTTCTGGAACTCCAACAAACCTCAGTGTCAATTATGTGGCCGAATTGGTCATATTGTGTTGGACTGTTATTACAGATTTGACCACTCGTTTCAAGGTCCCTCTCAGGTTCAGAACAATTCCAGGCCATCCTTTCACTCTGCAGCGCACGTTGCAACTGTCTCAAATTCTACATCTGCTCCGGCTTCAGCACCTGTTCAAGTCATGGCTGCCACCGCGGAGACTGTCACTGATTCTAGCTGGTATCCAGATTCTGGTGCTTCAAACCATGTCACCTCAGAAGCTTCCAATTTGATGCAGATTAAGGACTACTTTGGACCTGAACAAGTCTATATTGGAAACGGTAAGGGTCTCGCTATAACACATGTTGGTCAGTCACACTTTCAGTCTCCTTACACTTCAACCATTCTTACTTTAAAACATCTTTTACATGTTCCAGAAATTACCAAAAATCTGTTGAGTGTCTCCAAATTTGCAAATGATAACAATGTCTTTTTTGAGTTTCATTCTCATAAATGTTTTGTCAAAGATCAGGTTTCCAAAACTGTGCTTCTGGAGGGGAGTCTTAGGAATGGCTTATATGTCTTTGATCAAAGTCAAGTTCTTCTCAATAAACAGCAGCAGTTGCTTCCCACAACACTTACTTCACCGTCTGCCTGCATTTCAGAACAGTTTCCTTTACATGACTCTTCTGCACATAGTGTCAATGTACAATCTGCTATTCCTTTTTCTTGTTCCACTTTTGAGCTGTGGCATAATAGGCTTGGGCATCCCTCAGCTAAGATTGTAAACACAATTTTAAGCTCTTGTAATATCTCTCACAGAAATAAAAGTCTTACTTCAGTTTGCTCTGCGTGTTGTCTTGGCAAGATACATAAATCTCCATTTTCTTTGTCTACCACTGTTTATAGTGAACCATTACAACTTGTGCATTCTGACCTATGGGGACCAGCCCCTGTGCAGTCTTCAAGTGGCTATAAATACTATATTAGTTTTATAGATGCTTTTTCTCGTTATACATGGATTTACATGCTTAGAAACAAGTCCGATGCCCTTCAAACCTTTGTCAATTTCAAAAATCAGGTTGAGCTACAGTTAAACTTTAAGCTCAAGTCCATTCACCGACCGGGTGGGTGAATACAGAGCATTTACTGATTTGCTTTTGTCTCATGGCATTACTCATAGAGTATCTTGTCCTCATGTGCATGAGCAAAATGGTGTTGCTGAAAGGAAACATCGCCATATTGTTGAAAATGGCTTAACTCTCCTTGCTCACTCAAAGGTTCCTTTAAAATACTGGGATGAAGCCTTTAGAACTGCTGTTTATCTCTATAATCGCCTTCCTAATTCTGTTTTGCAGTTTAAAACCCCTCTTGAAGTCTTGTTTCATACGCAGCCTGATTTTTCTATGTTGAGAGTTTTTGGTTGTGCTTGCTTTCCTTATCTCCGTCCATATAATAAACATAAGCTTCAGTTTAGATCTTCAAAGTGTACCTTTCTTGGTTATAGTCTAAATCACAAAGGCTTCAAATGTCTTGATGCAACTGGTCGTATCTATGTGTGTCGGGATGTCATCTTTGATGAACAAGTTTTTCCTTTTCATAAAGATTGTTCTTCCAGTTCCTCTACTTCCTCTGCTCAAACTTTTTCTTCTTGTCCTCTTCCTGTCATTCCTCTAGCTTCTCCACAACCACGTCCCATTTCTGTTCCACAGCCTATTTCTCAACCTTCTTCCTGTGAGACTGATCAAAATGTTACTAGTGTGCCCTGTGCTGTCACCACTGATTTTCCTTGTGCAGGTTCTATTGTTCCTAATGTTGCTGCTGGGGTACAAGTTCCTTCCTCTCTGCAGCCTGCACAGCCTTTGTTGTCTACAGTGCCTTCTAACACACATTCTATGGTTACTCGAGCTAAGAAGGGGATCTTCAAACCAAAAGTGTATGCTGCCACCTTAGAACCAACTTCAGTTCAAGATGCCTTAGCTCAAGAACAGTGGAGAGCAGCAATGAATGATGAGTACTTAGCTCTTTTGAGAAATGGTACGTGGTCTCTTGTCCCTCTGCCTGAAGGAAGGAAACCAATTGGGAGTAAGTGGGTTTTCAAGGTTAAAGAGAATCCTGATGGCTCTATAAATAAGTACAAGGCTAGGTTGGTAGCTAAAGGTTTCAATCAAGTCGCAGGCTTTGATTTTAATGAAACCTTTAGTCCGGTTGTCAAACCAACAACAATTCGGGTAGTTCTCATTTTGTTGCTTGGCGAAAACTGGTGTATAAGGCAACTTGATGTTAACAATGCCTTCTTGAATGGTGACTTGCTGGAAGAAGTTTATATGGTTCAACCACAAGGGTTTGAAGATCCTAAACAGCCTCACTTTGTTTGTAGACTTCATAAGTCTCTTTATGGCTAAAAGCAAGCTCCAAGAGCTTGGTTTGATAAACTAAAAGGTGCTCTTCTCTCTCTGGGATTTGTTTCTTCAAAATCTGATCAATCTTTGTTCATGAGGTTTCATACACATCATGTTACCTTTATCCTAGTGTACGTAGATGATATTCTAATCACTGGAAGTGATAATAGTGAGGTAAATAAGATAATTGTCCAGTTGAATACACTCTTCTCTCTGAAGGATATGGGAGTTATGGATTATTTCTTGGGAATTCAGGTTACTCACACAACCGATGGTATACACATGTCACAGAAGAAGTATGTTTCAGACCTCCTTCACAAGGCAAAAATGTTTGATGCTAAGGCCATTAATACTCCAATGACAGTAGGTCTTAAACTCTCTGGTTTTGGCAGTGATGATGTGTTCAATCCTCAATTGTACAGAAGTGTTGTTGGAGCACTGCAGTATGTAACAATTACTAGGCCTGAACTGTCCTATTCAGTTAACCGGGTTTGTCAATTTATGCATAAACCCCTTGAGTCTCATTGGAGGCGATAA
Organism: Morus alba; assembly: GCA_012066045.3. NCBI lineage: Eukaryota > Viridiplantae > Streptophyta > Magnoliopsida > Rosales > Moraceae > Morus > Morus alba. Next base: position 11,344,208 of record CP050225.2, on the reverse strand, counting down.
AGAGGATTCTGCGGTATTTAAAAGGAACACTTGATTTTGGACTTCATCTGCAAAAACTCCTCGGCTTGACTTAGTGGCCTTCAGTGATGCAGTTGGGCCTCGACCACGATGACCAAGGTCCACTTCGGCTTTTGTGTCTACTTAGGCTCGAATATTGTCTCCTGGAGTTCAAGGAAACAAAGATATAGTCTCTAGGTCCTCCACCGTCGTCGAGTCTGTAAGCTTGGCCAATGTTGTTCTTTGAAATCACATGGTTAGTTTCTTTCTTTGAATGAGCTGCAAGTTAAGCTTCATGGAAAACCTGTGGTTTGGTGTGACAACCTTAGTACGGTTCAAATTTTGCAGCCAATCCGGTCTTACATGCCGAACAAAGCATGTGGAGCTGGATTTGTATTTTGTTCGAGAAAAGGTGCTTCGGAAGCAAATTGAAGTGAAGCATGTTCCAGCCCTTGATCAAGCTGCTGATGTTCTCACTAAGCCTATATCCAGTTCAAAGTTTCCAGATCTAAGAAACAAACTCAATGTTAAAAGTCTTTCCACATTGAGTTTGAGGGGGGCTATTAGGGAAGTTAATTGAGTCTTGTTTAAGAAGCTTTTCTGTTAAGCCTCTCTGTTAGTGGTTGTAGTCTTGATTAGTTAGAAGTTGATTGGGCTATATATAGCTAACACTGTATGTTCAGAATCATTAAGTCAATACACAATTCTTTCGAGCATATTCTTTCTTTCTTCTTTCTCAATACCCTTCAAGCAAAGAAGATTCTAACTCTGCTTTTTCAGAACCAACGGTTCTGGAGAAAAAATTGCTGCGACCAATCTGGACGTGAGCGACTATGGAGACGGATGGTGATACTGCCGTTGATTTTACCGATTTGAGTTGTACTTTACGAAATGAGATTCTTTTGTTCTTGCAATCTTACTAGAATTTAAAGAGATAAAGTTTTAGTGAAAAAAAAAAAAGATCAATTCTTGACAATTTCGTCTGAGTAATTCTTGAGAATTATGTGTTAAGAGTTAAAAGACAAATTCTGACCCCAACATGTTGAAAATAAAAATTTGAGAATTTTTTTGAGTTTGGAGAGAATAACAAACCTTATGCATTAAGCGTAATTAGGTTAGGTATACTGATGGAACCGGTCTTAATTAAGAGTTATGCTTTGTACTATAGGGTCGTTTACATTGTACCGTTGTTTAAAAAGAAATTTTCTTAAAAAAAAAAGAGAGTTTACGGCACAAAGTCAAGAGGAAGATAGTTAAAAGTAAGAAAAGAGAAAGAAAGAAGGCAAATCATAACTTAAGCATTTGATATAATATTTTTTCTTATAAAAATTTAAATTTAATTTTTTTTATTATAATATTTTTTTCACATGAGTTTACTTATTAATTTAAATTGTTAACTCAAACGGGTAAAAAGAACAGGTAAAAAAAAAAGAGATATTGATGCAAGCAAGCCAAAAAAAGAGAAAAAAAAAATTTAGGCTCCGTTCACTTCGCCGATTTGAGTTTAGAATTCAAATTTTATTATAGTAAAAAGTTTTCATAAACAATCACATTTAACTTTTTTGTTACAATAAAAAGCTCTCATATCAAATCAGATCTCAACTCGAATCAGTGAACTAAACGGATGTCAAAACTGGAAAGAATTTGAAGAGATAATAAACTGATGCATAAAAATAGAATGAATTGTCTGATGCAATACACAAAAACCGAGTAAATGATCCTTTGAGTGGGGGCACAAAAGATTAATATAGAAACACATTGTCAAGTAGTTGCATTTTATATTATTTTGTTAATGTTTTTTCGCTGGGGGATATTCCCGAATTGACCACACCATAACCTCTGTGCCTGCAAGTAGGTTAGATATAATAAATATCTCATACTTAAAAAATAAATGGCTTTTGACGTAAAATTAAAAATTTAAATTAACGAATTAAATAAATTTTATATTATGTTTTAACTTTAAAAAATGATATGACATATTTGATATGTTATTACTTTTTGCTTCTGTTTCAAACACTGTAAATGTATATGTTTTGTTAGATTTATTAAAGATTTGACGCTGGAAAAAGTAAAATTTTTAATTTAAAATAGTATGAAAATAAAAATATTGTAATAATTAAATGAAAAATTAAATACATCAATCAAGAATAATTAAATTTAAAAACTTGACATATAATACATTTAGTGTTAAATTTGGCATTAAGTACAATATATGTTAAATTTAACAACAAAAATCACTTTGTGTCGAATTTCCTATTTAAATGCTATACTTTGACGTTGATAATTTAATATTTTCTCGGAGATGCTCTTGCCAAATAGTATAAGTTCACGTTAATTATTTTCTCTAAAAAAATTAAACATATTTTTGCTATGTAAAAATTAGGATTAATTTCAATTTTGGCCCTAAAAAATTTTCATTGTCTCACTTTACCCTTTAAATTTTTATATGTCACATTATTGACATCCAAGCTTTCAAAACCTTTCACCATCGGTCTTTCTGATTCTATCACAAAAAGACCGATGGTGAGTGGACGGAGGAGTATGTGAGACGCACATTATGCGGTTGGTATTGTTAAAAATGACATTAATAGTATCCTTGACCTAAATAACTTCCTTCTTCAAATTGTTGTTCCGCTAAGTGTTCTTTAACATTATGGTGTGGGAAGAAGAAATTTTGGTTTGCTCTCCTTCCCACAACCATGCAATTTGGGGATGTATAGATTTTGACTCCAAATCAGATAATTTCAACTAAAGGCACTATTCATGGCTTTCTTAACAAACCAAGCCGCATCATGTGTGCCTCATATGTTCATTTTGTCCATTTTTAAGGGTTTTGTTGCGAAGATACTAATGACATGTTTATCTGCATAATCAGAACATATATGAATTGAAGTAGGCAGGATTTAGAATGGGCAGGATTCGAAGTGAGGAATCAGAGTTAAAATAAGTTGTTGACTTAGTAACAGGACTTGGAATCAGGATCACTACAAATCATATTCATGTGTTTATTTGTGGGCCTAAAGAGAGTAAAATAGACTTTTAATTTAAAATTTTAAGGGATTTAATAAATCCTTCCATTAAGGGAAGGATCCAAATTTGTGGGCCTAAAGAGAGATTCTCTCCCTCCTCTCATCCATCCAACCAAACAATGGCTTAGTTTGGTATTGCTGCGGATTTTAGATTAATTGCTTTTAGCTGTGCTGAAGGAAAAAGCTGCTGTTACAAGAATCCGCTGAGTGTTTGGTAAATTATAATTATAGTAGCTGTGCTGGTTCTAAAATCAGTAAATAGCGTTTGGTAAATTTTGAGGTAGAATTGCTGTGGGTATGTAAAATGACCAAAATAGACATGATATGTAATTTTTTTATATATAATTGTTTTTGATATTTAAAAATAGTTGTTTAACTTAAAAAAATATAATGTTATGATTTTAAATTTTTTAATAATAAATTTATGATAATTAATTCTCTTTTTTTCATTTCTTTATTCACAATAAAATTACAACTAAAAATAACATAATGATAAATTGTCAATTTTATTAATGCAACCAAATATCATAATTATCAATTTTGGTGGGGTTCTTTTCAAAAATCTGCAAGAAACTTCTGCAAGCACTTTTTTTAAAATCCACAGCATTACCAAACTAAGCCAATAATGTAAGATGTCATACCAATAAGATATCATAAGAATTACCCTAAAATAAGAAAATCTTCAAAATATTATTGTGAAACATTATTTAAATATTAGATTAAATTAATCTTACACATAAAAAAATGTATGACCCTTCAGTAATTTTCATGAAGTCTACTTATAGTTTCTTATAATATTTAATTATTCTTCTAATGACATGGCATGCATTAGCTAGTAATTTGAAAATGTGACATCAATGTTATTTTTTCTTTTAGTTTAATTGAATTCAAAATTTTAAATACATAAAAACCAACGTTGGTTTTTCACTTCCGAATTGCTTGTTCTACGTCGACATTTTGTTTTTTTTTTTTTTTTTTTTTTTTTTTTTTTTAAGTTGATCAAAAACCAACGTTGGCCAACGTTGGTTTTTGACTTCCGAATTGTCGTTTTTTTTTTTTTTTTTTTTTTTTTTTTTTGATCAAAAACCAACGTTGGTTTTGAATAATCAAAACCAACGTTGGTTTTGACTTCCGAATTGCTTGTTCTCGTTTGTTTCGTTTTTTTTTTTTTTTTTTTTTTTTTTTTTTTGATCAAAACCAACGTTGGTTTTGAATAATCAAAACCAACGTTGGTTTTTGACTTCGAATGTCGTTTTTTTTTTTTTTTTTTTTTTTTTTTTTTTTAAGTTGATCAAAACCAACGTTGGTTTTGAATAATCAAAACCAACGTTGGTTTTGACTTCCAAATGTCGTTTTTTTTTTTTTTTTTTGATCAAAACCAACGTTGGTTTTGAATAATCAAAACCAACGTTGGTTTTGACTTCCGAATTGCTTGTTCTCGTCGACATTTTGTTTCGTTTTTCATGATAATTAATTATAATTCACACAGAGATAGTAATAATAAAGTAATAATAAAGTATATTACAAAAAGAAAAAAGTATACAATTCCTAAATCATTATAAATTGTTTCGTTATACAAAAGTATACAAATTGATTACTCACTACAAGGAGTATTAGTGAGTAATCAATTTGTGATCAAAAAAATACATTCCATGTTCAAAAAGTGACAGAACCATCAAAAGAATTAAGCCGTGGTCATTAAACTTGTCGCAATCTGATCTCGTACTTCAACCATTTCTTGTGATAGTGAAGCTTCATCTTCTTCTACATTATCCTCCAGTTGCTGCTCTTCATAAGCAAAAACATCTAAATTAGCCTCCAGTTCTTGAAAATGCCGATCACGCCCGATCATGCATCCTAATATAGTTATGAAGCGCCATTGTTGCAATAACTATTTTTACTTGCTTCTTAAATGCATAATTAGGCATGTCTCTCAAAATTTTCCATTTCTTCTTCCAAACACCAAAAGTGCGTTCAATGACACTTCGAAGAGAAGAATGTGCTTGGTTGAATACCTCTTTACTGCCCATTGGTCGACGACCCATTCGAAATTGTGGTAAATGGTATCGTTCTCCTTTATAAGGTCCAAGAAATCCTTTCAATTGTGGATAGCCCGCATCAACCAAATAATATTTACCTATTAAAATAAAAACACAAGAATTAGTAAAATGTAAAACATATATAATATAAAATATAGGCAATGTTTTAACCTTCGTGTGGTTTTGGAAATTTCAACCTGTCGGTTCACGTAGTCTTTGAAAAAAGAATATTCTTGTATCATGAGCACTACCTTCCCAACCTGCATATGCATATATAAATTTCATCTTGAAATCACAAACAGACCATCACATTTTGGGTTGGCACACGCTTTCTTCCGATAAATGGCACCTGATCTTACGGTGGTATTGTAGCTTGACATGTACGCCATCTATCGCACCAATCTGATTCTAAAAAGAAGAATTTTTAATGTACAAATGAACATAATTTTAGTAGGGAATGAAGCATATTAAAAGTATGATTTTACCTTAAAATGTGGCATATATCTACGATCCGTCAAGATCTCTATTGGTATGTCATTAAACTCTAGATCCGAGGTCAGATAATATCGATGCTCATACGACATACAATTTCTAAAACATAATTAAAATATCTACTCACGGTCTCACCAGGCGTTGAAATCGCTCTTGTGCTAAACGATTCCCCGCACCCCGACCCAAAATGAATAAAAACATTCCAAGTATTTCAATCACACATATTCCTCCTTGATCCCCGTAATCCATACTTACTCAGAGATCATAACATAGCTTCAAAAACACGTTCTTATCCATTCTAAACATCCTATAACTTCTAATTTCATGCCCTCTTAATAACTCCGTCACCCACATGTTTCCCGTTTGTGAAGAGGTCATACACGGATTCTTATGCACATACGTGTTGTAGTAATATTCAATGAGTCGAGCAATGGTACATATAAATTGTAGATTAAACTCATCACCATTGTCATCCATCTTTAGCAACAACAATAAACCTGTCATTCAAATTGGTGAAATTTGTAAACTCATCACCATTGTCAGCCATCTTTTGCAACTACAATAAACTTGTCATTCAAGTTGCTTGCTACTCATGCAACGTGAACAAATAACAAAGAAGGACATCTTAATTAAACAAATGCATGATTGGAGGGTATTCAACGTGAACTAGATAAACAAAGGCATTCAACAAGCAAGAAAGGCATTCAAATAGCAAAGGCCGCACACCTCAAAAGGACCACATATTATTATGTCTTAAACATAAAGCAAGAAAACCACACCTTTGAAAAAAAAAATAACAATGTATCCAGTTTGAATACAAGAAAAAGACCAAACTCAAAGATAATATAAATTGTCTCAACCTAAAATACAACAAGAAAACCGCACTACAAGGAAATGAGGAATGGAAATCTAAGTGGAGGATCCTAGCCCATGTACAAACTTAAGCCAATTGAGCTTCAACTCAGGCTCCTTAAGAGCCATAAATGCGTCTCTCTTACACTTGTCTAACAACAAGTGAACCGAAAAGAAATACAACTCACTTCCAGTTTGTAATCCTGGTAATGAATCTAGAACTTCAACAACTTGTGCCATGCTACAGTTTCTAGTGTCAGATGGCGCAATCGATGATCCAGTACTTCTACTCTCAACTATATCGACAAGGCGATCAATTTGTTGAGACAATTTAGCAGCCCCTCCAACCTTCACATTTCCTTTTCCTTTCTTGACTTTATTTTGTCTCTCATCTCTCTCAATTGGCCTCTTATTCTTACGGGCTTGTGCCAATTCACTTAGGATTGGTTCACCTGACTCACCACTACTCTCAAGTTGTTCTGGTAGACTAGATTTATCATTTTCACCTTTATCGAGACTCACTTGGCACTTGTCCGTAAGATGGTGTCCAAGCATACACTCCTGTGGCCACAGTATTCATGAACATCCTATTTAACTTTTCTTCTAACAAAGGTTCAATTCCCGAATCGCGAAACCTCATTGCGTTGGGATGAATCTGCAAGAACATTTGAAAAATTAAACCTACCTAGTCCAATACTAGAATAAAGAATGACAAATCCTATAATTATGTATACCGCAATTTATTATGCCACCACTCCTCGGATGCATCAATAGTATTCTTCTTAATGTTCCAACCTAGACCGGTTTCTTTTCCAATAAGTTCCTTCCAAAGCTTCCAATCATTCTTCAAAGCATCCCATTTATTCTTCAATTGTTGTCTTTTATATACTCGTTTGGTTGCTTCATTAAATTTTCGAATTAAATTTTCCCATCCAACTTTATCCAAATGAGTTCCAGGATCTACGTCCAGCTTCCACCTCTATAATACACAAATCACAAAACACATCCACAGTCTCGGGGTCCCATATTGCTTTACCTTGTGGTATACTACCCTCCATTTGAGAATTGATAACTGAAAGTCTAAAACAATGTGAGACTTCATGCTTTTATTTACAAAAACAATAATAAGGGTAATACTAACCTTATTTCCAATTCAAACACTCACTCAATAGGCAAGCTAATCATAGCTTCTACTCCTAGATACTTCACCTAAAAATTGCTAATCAAGAATAGAATACTAATTCGAATTACGACAATTGTGCCTAATGATCACTGTCTCTTAATTATTATGAGATAATTATTTGAAAATCTTCGGATGCTTCCTAATAATTATCCTAATAATAGAGTTTTTTTTTTTTTTTTTCATATATACCACAGAAACGACAGCAAACAACAACCGGCAACAATGACATGTGAACAAACGACAGAAATGAGCAACAAACGACAGCAAATAACCGGCCAGCAATGTGAACAAACGACATAAATGAGCAAAAACGACAGCAACCTACCGGCGAGCAATTGGAAGGAACGACAGAAATGAGTAAAAACGACAGCAAACAATACACACAGAGGATCAATCAATACGCAAACAGAGGAACTCAAAACCGGCAACAATGTACAAATGAACAATTCCCGTTGATGGTGATTCAACAATGTCTAAAAATCGGATGAGAAATCACACAAAAACCCATCCTTTGATTGCAAAAAATCGAAACCCTAAAACCCAAAATTCAGGCGGAATAAAAATCAAAACGGAATCCAAATGTGCAAACCCAAAAATTTCGCACGGTTAGAGAGGCTTACCTCTTGATTTGATGATGATAGACGGTCGGTCGTCGTCGGAGGAGATGGGCGATCTGCAAACGGAGAATCACGCGGAGGATTTTCAACCGAGCTCCGACCGGCGAAAGGAGAGAGACTGGCGAACGGAGAGAGACCGGCGAACGGTGAGAGACCGGCGAACGGAGAGACCGGCGAAAGCACAAGAATTTTTTTTTTTTTTTGGGGACGAGTGATGGAGGAGGTTGGCGGAGGAGAGAGTCGGGGAGATAAATGAGAGTGAAGTTTGATGTGGTAAATTTTAACTTTCATTGAGGGTAAAATTGGAAATATAAAATTTCATTAAACCCTCACAACAAATTCCTCAAATCTATTATCGAATCAGCCTTAAGGCTGATTAAATTTTAACTTCAATTTGAGTAAAATTATTCAATAATCTGTTTTACCAAACAACATTTTAGATTTTAGATGTGTAAAAAAGTGCTTTTTGTCTCCTAAAATCAATACCAAACCCACCCAATGTAACTGTCCTTCCCCCCTCTCTCCTTTTGTCTCTTCCCATCTCTCCATCTCTCCCTCCTGCTAAATACATTCTTAGTGGGCTCCTACATAATATAGAGAATGAGAAAAGAGAATGTCAATTCTTACACCCTCTTTAGTATTGATCTCTTGTCAAGGAAAATGAATACTAAATTTATTTATCTACCCTTAATGAATTATTATATAGCCACCAATTATCAAATTGTGTAAAATGATATTTTAATGATTACATTTATAACATTGTTATTCTTAATTTTAATAAACACAAGTAAGGTAATGTAATTGTTTCTCATTAAACTATCTAATAGTCAAGTAACAACTTAAAAAGAAATAAATGAAACTTAATCTTATTACTTTACTTTACTTTCTAATCCTATTACGTTTTCTAAATTTGAGTGAGGCCCACCAATTCACTCCCATTACAGGATAAAAAAATAAGTAAATATATAATTGACTCCTATTTTTCATTCACATTTCTCAATGTTAATAAGTAAACATGACATGATAGTACAACGTTTTGTAAATTTTGGGTGCTAATGGTGTGATATTTAAAAATTTAGAGGGAAAAATGAGACAAACAATTACAAATATACATCTGTGTTCAAAATTAAAATTAACCAAAATTAATTTTTTTTTTCCTTTTCGTAAATTATTGTGTTCCGAGTGAAGCCAAACAAAATTTTGGGGGTATTTCCCACCGAATTCCACCTACACGTTACGCAAGCACAAATTTTACATAAAACCCAAACTTTCCTCCTCTTTCAATCTGCAACAGTATCACACACACACACACACACACACACACACACACACACACACACACACACACACACACACACACACACAGATTCTTCTTCCAATTTCCCTGAATCTCTTTCTTTCTCTCTCGAATTCGATCGCAATCTCAATCCGATCGAATTCCTTCGTCTCTGATTCACTTCCCTTCTTTCGTTCGTTCCGTCCATGGAGAACAACCAAAACGCGAAATTTCCCTTGCCCAAGCCCAACACCAACACCAACAATGGCAAACACATCGAAAACCCTAATTCCGACCTTCCCGATGAGCAGCAACATGACTCGGTTGTTAGGAACTTTTAAAAGTTTAGATTTGTCAGTATTTTCATACTTAATACGTATAGCATGTTAAGTTAAGAAGTAATACTACTTAATATGACTAATTGGATAATTTATAGCCATATTAAGGAGGTGTTACACTCCCTCTTAAAGGAGTGTTACACTCCCTCCTCTCATTCATCCAACCAAACAATAGAATTGTCCTTTCCCCCTATCTCTCTCCTTTTGTCCCTTCCCATCTCTCCATCTCTCTCTTTGTCCCTTCCCATCTCTCTATCTCTCTCTCCTACTAAGTACATTCTTAATGGGCCCCTACATAATATAAGATATGAGAAAAGGAAATACCAATCATTACGCTTTTTTAGTATTGATTTCTTGTCAAGAGAAATAAATATAATATTTATTTATCTACTCTTAATGAATTATTATATAGCCAATGATTATTAAATTGCGTAAAATGATATTTTAATAATTACTTCTATAAATTATTATCTACCCTTAATAAATTATTACTTTGCTTTCTAATCATATTACATTTTTTAAATTTGAGTGGGCCCATCAATCTAGGCCTCGTTCACTTCGCAGATTTGAGTTTTCGATTCGAGTTGAGATGTGATATTTTCTAAGAGCTTTTTACTGTAGCAAAAAATTTTGATGTGACATTTTCTGAGAGCTTTTTACTATAAAAATCTAAAATTAAAAACTCGAATCGGTGAAGTGAACGAGAAAGCCCTATTCTCATTATAGAATAAAAAAGAAAAAAAAAAGATATAATTGACTCTTATTTCTCATTCACATTCGTAAACATGCCATGATAGTACAATGTTTTGTAAACTTTGGGTTCTAATGGTGTGATATTTAAAAATTTAGAAGGAAAAGTGAGACAATGAATTACAAATATACATCTGTGTTCAAAATTAAAATTAACCCAAATTAATTAAATATTGTGCTCCGAGTGAAGCCAAACAAAATTTTGGGAGTATTTCCCACCGAATTCCACCTACACGTTACACACAAGCACAAATTTTCCTCCTCTTTCAATCTGCAACAGTGTCTCTCACACACACAGATTCTTCTTCCAATTTCCCTCAATCTCTCTCTCTTTCTCTCTCGAATTCGATCGCAATCTCAGTCCGATCGAATTCCTTCGTCTCTGATTCACTTCCCTTCTTTCGTCCGTCCATGGAGAACAACCAAAACGCGATATTGCCCTTGCCCAATCCCAACACCAACGCCAACAATGGCGAACAGGTCGAAAACCCTAATTCCGACCCTCCCGATGAGCAGCAACAGGACTCGGTTGCTGGATCGTTGGAAATGGCTGATCAGTCGTCTCCGCCCGCCGGTTCTGCTCGTCTTTCTTCCAGAACTCCCTTTACTAATCTTAGCCAAGTCGATGCCGACCTAGCCCTCGCTCGCACCCTTCAAGAACAGGTTCTTCCTCTTCTCGCCTCTTCTCTTCTCTCCTCTTCTCTTCTCTCCTTTTTTTAGCTCGGATTACGTTTCTTTAGGGTTCTTGGTGTTTGTTTGTTGGTTTCATTTCGTTTATTGAGGTGGACATTTGTTATTTCGTTAATTGTTTTGAAGATGTTCACACTTTTCTTGTTTGGCTGCCGAGAATGTTGGTTAAGATTTAGAGAGTTTGGAATTTATGTTTTTGGATGTGATTTTGATTCCAATTTTCAATGTCAGTTTGAAGCTCAACTTGTACTTTTCGCTAGGAGAATTTATTAATGAGTAACCCTTTTAGTTTTCATTTGGTTCTCGTGATTTGACTCTGAACTTGATACTTTCCGTGCTTAAATCTTAATGCTGATGTTTGGCTCCGGGAAATTGATTTTTCACTTTTTCTTTCTGTTAATGGAAATGATATTTTCAGCTTTGTTTTCTGTGACAACTAGGGATTAGGTAGTTTTGTTCTTAATGGCGAAATGAGTATTTTTTTATGTTTTATTTATTTATTTGTTTTTGTCTTTCTTTCTCCTCGAGTACTTTAGTTGATATTTATCCTTTATGGAGTAGGAAAGGGCATATATGATGTTACGATTGAACAATGAAGGAAGTGATTATGGAAGTTGGGAAGCCGGAAGCTATTTACATGACGATGAGGACGATTTCAATGATTTTCATGATGAAACGGATGCAGACGATGATGGCGATGAAGATGAATATGAAGGAACTGATGTCGAGAATGATGAAGATGCATTTGATGCGCATGCTCACCATGATGATGATGGTGAAGACAACAGCATCAGTGTTGAATATGACCCGGCTGTTTTTTCGAGTGACGAGGCCTATGCAAGAGCCCTACAGGATGCTGAAGAGAGAGAGATGGCTGCTAGGCTCTTAGCTCTTGCTGGAATAAATGATCGTAAGTATTTTATTTTAGCATCATTGTATACTCTTATTATATAATCCTCTCTTTTGAAGGTCTGGAAATCATGAGCAGGTCTGAGATTCTGGTCATTTTTGTGTTTTTAGATGAAGTTGAGGACTCCGAGCCAGAGGAAAATGGTGATAATTCTCAGGTATTTGTTGCTTGTGCTTTCCCGAATGTGGTTATATCCTTTTACCCTAAAAAGGTTTAACGCAAGTAAGTACACCATTGAGAGATTGTCCAATTACCATAAAGGGCTGTTTTGGCTAGTAGAGAACTGGCCAGCCTAGGTCTACATATTATGCTGCTCTCTCTTTTGTGAGCTTCTACAGAAGAAACAAACTAACTTGTCTATCTCATGGACTTTAATGCTATTGGATTGCGACTGATGAAACAACTACTGATCAAGATCTGGTTGGTGATGGTGATAGGTTAATTTACCAAGGTTTACGGTTATGTAGACCTAATGTTATTGATCATTGAACTGGTGTTAAAGTGAGGTCAAAACTAATTCTTAAGATGATAATAGGGGAATGTGAGATCAAAAGTAATCCTTAAGCGGTTCTTGGAAGGGTTTCTTGTATGTATATAGGTTCTAATTTCCTTTTCCACTTTTTGGATTTGGTGAATTTTCTGCATGTTAACTAAAAGTGAAATTTTTTGGATTTGGTAAATTATCTGCATGTTAACTAAAAGTGCAATTCCTTTTGCTGACTCTACTTGAGCTTGAAATTGTGTTTCACCTCATTCCCCTCATTGAGGATCGAAGCTCATCAAGAGTTATTTTGGTTTAGTATCTGAACTTTGGGCTAATCTGACCCATTTAACTTTGCAAGGCTTATCTCCTTGTTTCCATGATCAAAGAACAAACAACCAGAAGTATATAATTAGCGCATGGCTTGAAAAAAATGTTAGATCTAAGTTCTGAAATTTATTCAGGCAATGTTGCCACATTGTTCTGTTGTTTGGTTACTATTTCTTTTATAGGTCTTACCTAAAATGCTTTATATTATTATAGATGAAAAATTCATATGGGGTTGATATCTTTCCTTGCCTCTTTTGTTATTGGTTTAAGTGTCTATCAAATTTTTTTTCAAATCTTGTTGGATTATGTTTAGCTTGTTCTATTGGCAGATGATGCATTATTGAACTCTGGAGTGTTTTTGAATAGAAGCACTTCTTTTTGGTCTTACTTAAAGAAAAATAAAAATAAACATAAAAGTAGGTCTTCGTTTGGTGCGCCTATCATGCTTGTGTTGTTTTGAAGTTTAAACCTATATGATATGCTGAGTTCATTATCATTGTTTGAAGTCTTTCTTTTAAAACATAGAAGCAACCAGTTAATTCTTTTTTTATCTCACTCGTGTACTGGTGGGTTTGCAGGATGCTTGGGAGGAGGTTGACCCGGATGAACTTTCATATGAGGTAAGCTGGCATTTTTTTATGTTTTAGTATTTCTGCTGGAACATGTTATCTGTTTGGTTAAGAGTTCATTTAATTATTTCAGGAGTTGCTTGCTTTGGGTGAAGTAGTTGGAACAGAGAGCAGAGGTCTTTCTGCTTCTGGGATTGCCTCGTTGCCTTCAGTAAACTACAAGACAGGAAGCAGTCAGAGTGGAAGCAATGATTCGTGAGCATGCATTTCATAGATTTTAACTTTTATGGTTTTTGCGCTGTATTTATCCATGTGATCCTGTTTCAGGTGTGTCATATGCCGGTTGGACTACGAGGATGGTGAGACCTTGACATTACTCTCTTGCAAACATTCCTATCATCCTGAGTGTATAAATAACTGGTTGAAAATAAACAAGGTATGCTTAAGAAATTTTGAGTTCTTCCTTCCTTTCATGTCAATTTTAGGTAATCCCATGTTTATTTTTTCAAGTTCATGATTTATTCATCCGTTTGTTGTTCATGTCAGGATAATAGTTAGTTTTCTATTACAGAAAGTTCAAATAAAAAAGTTAGTACATAGTTTTTTATTTATTCATTACCTTTATTTTTAATGAGACTCGTTCTTAGTTACTCATCATCTTTATCATAGAACTAACTCTGTTATTATCTGTGAATGTGAGTTTCAGAGATAATTCATATTATTTGTTTTTTCAATATAACTCAGCCAAAAGCTACCGCTCTATAACTCACTTTTTTACTGCAGGTCTGTCCTGTTTGCAGCACTGAGGTCTCTACATCTGGAAACAGCTAGTAGGATTCACATCTTATTCTACAAGTGATAGGTCAATTTTTTGTCCTTTTTTTTTCCTTAAAAAAAGTGGGGGTCATAGCACTTGCTCTATCACACTTAAATGTTCGCTATCAATGGGAGAAAGACTGAATCCATGATGTAAAATTCTGCTGTTGCAATATGATGAATGTTGATTTTGTATTGCCCTTTCAAGTAAAATTAAAATTAGGAGCATGACAGCTAGATTTTTGCATATTTTTGTTAGCATGCTGATTTACCATTTCGATTGAAGGTGGTCAATTTGGCAGGTCAAATAGACGAATCGTAACATGTTATTTGTTTGTTTATTTTCTTGTTGTCTTTAGAGTTCAAAGTGATTGCGTTACACAAGAAGGGCTAGCGCTCTTCTTGAGCATTTATTCAGTGTGCAAAAAGACGGAGCTAGACCTTCTAAGAATGGATATTAGGCGATAGAAAACATGTCTGGCGCACAACAAATGCAAGTTCGGCGGCATTCATATGGCTTTTGAAAAAGGAGATTTAGATCGATTTGACAAGCATTTGTTAGGGAGTTTCATTTTTCATGTAATTAAGAAAACTGGTCGATACAAGCATTTTACTCGTTTAATCAAGAGAGAAGGTTAGAGAATAACGTCTTGTAAACAAATTTTGTTCCAAATTTTCATTTAGACTGAAAAGTAGAACTATGATAGGCCCTGGAGGATTGACAGGGCGAACTGTTAGTTTTTGGATACGAGAATTTTTTTACCTGAGGGAAGGAAAGAGGGAAACAAAGCAGTAATCATTCCAAACAACTTCATCTAAACTAATAGGAAACTGGTGAAAATGAAAGTTAGATACCCATAATGAACAACTTGAGACAGTCTTCAGTTGCTTCAAAGCATTTTAGTCTGCTACTTAGAATTAGGATAACATCGTGTAGCTTTCCCTCAAACTAGTCTAATGTGTGGCCTGTTGGTTACAGCCCCAAGAAAAGCACTCTTGACTTGGAAGTAATTCCCTAATCATCTTTCCCATCTATGTTCTTTCATTCGGTGGATCCATCGAACAGGCAAGACCAATTTCAAGAACAGAATGTAAGCACTTTTCCATCTCAACATTCATTTGGTGGAGGTTTTCTCCGCTGTCAACCCTTGTGCTTGCGCTATTATTCGGCTGCACGTATTATTTTCCACTTCTATTGATGCTCATTTGGCTGAGGTTTTCTCCGCTGTTGGCCCTTTTGCTTGCGCTACTATTTGGCTGAGGTTTTCTCCGCTGTAGGCCCTTGTGCTTGCGCTACTAGTCGGCTGCATGTATTATTTTCCACTTCTATTACTTCTTCTGGTAGGAGAAGCCTTGCGGTCAACAGTCTGCATTATTCTTTCTGATGAATATTGAAATCCTCTTTAAAGATTTCATTCGTGGGCCTCTTTCCGGTGAACATTTTCAACAAAAGAATTCTATACACATCCCCTTGGATTGATGCCTCGCCACCCATTCCATACTCTGCAAAGTTAATATTTAGCCCTTGAAAAATGATGCAACTCAAAACAATGAAATAAAGTAGCATTTCTATAGGATTTTCTCAGTAAGTAAATAGAGTTACTGATAACTTGCCTCCCTGAGCATAAAGCTAATATATAGATACTATTCCTGAGTTTTTTGGGCTTCATCTTGTTACCTTGTGTCTTTGTTTTTTAAAAGATGAAAGGAAAAAAAAAATTAAAATAAAAAAAGGGAAAGGCAAAACGATAGATCCTTGAAAAAAGGTTTAAGGATTTATAAGAGTTAAGGGCAAAGCAATAAACAATTATTACCTGGAGCAACATAGCCAGTAGATCCCTTTAAGCCAGTTGTTCTGCTTTGATTTTTAGGAATACCATTTGTGCTTGAGAGAATCCTTGCCAAACCAAAATCTCCAACATGAGCAACCATGTCATTGTCAAGAAGGATATTGCTTGGCTTTGAATCACAATGGCCGATTGGCGGTTCACATTTGACGTGCAGATAGTGCAATGCATAAGCAACACCAAGCGCAATATGTATTCTTTGCAGAAAGTTCAAGTTTCTTGATCGATTTTCACTCTCCGCCCTCAGATGCAACCACTCCTCCAAGCTTGAGGTCCCGTTCATTTCACCGATTTGAGTTTAGAATTCGAGTTTTGTTACAGTAAAAATGTCTCATAGACAGTCATATTTAGGTTTTTTGTTACAGTAAAAAACTCTCACATAAAGTCACTTCTCAACTCGAATTAAAAACTCGAATCAGCGAACTAACGGGCTCTGAATTTCCCATGAATTCAAAAACCAGAGCTTTGAAATCATTACGCTGGTAATCAATGCCAGAGCATGATGTTATGATCCTCACAAGATTCTGGTGCTTGATATTTTTAAGTGCCATGCATTCAGTGATGAAGCTCTTCGAAGCGCCTCTACCTTGAAGGTTGAGCACTTCTATAGCGACTTCTCTGTCATCCGCGTCGTATACGATACTTGGGGAAGGTGATAAAGGTCCTGGATCTCTGTTGAGAGTGTCTTCTTTGATACTCTCTTCCAATATAGTGCCAACAAGGATGATAATAGAAGTAAGCATAGGACAACTGAAGTGCTTATGATTACTAGCTTCATAGCATGAGAAATTGCACGTTCTGTTGATTTGATGTCAGGGCATGCCGGTAGGTGCGGCTCCGGTACCCCTCCACAAAGCTTATTATTTCCCATTAAGAATTTTAAAGAAAAAAAATATAATTCTCATTCCTTGTCCTGAGCAAGTTATACATGTACATATTTATATGTTTTACACGAGAGACCATTAAAAGGAAATAGAGAGAATATTTCCTAAATTGACTCTAACAGCTATGTACAATAAAAGGAAGATTTGTTCCAACGGCTATATACAATTACGGGATATTCTAGACCTTGTGAACCCCTTGGGAACTTATCTAGTGACCGATAAGGATGCGATGTCATGCCATATTGCATGCACACTACTACGATGTGAGAAACTAATAAGAATAACCTAAGTTGAGTATCGTACTAACCGCTCGACCTACGGGAAGGCTTATTATGTTCAGTTTAATTAGTCAGATCACGGCATCGTTGGGGACCTTGCAAGTCTTCACTTCCCATTTATCACGCTCATCCGATATGAACACTCAGGCCTATAAGTTTAATAAGACATGATAATAATAAAGCATAACCGTTACATGCATACTTATAGACTCTAGAATCTAGATTGTTTTGCGAGACATAGTTCCTACAATTACTGAGTGAAAATTCACCCAAGTATGTGTATATAGTAGGTAAGCAACCTATGAAAAATGAGTGATGGACAGTGGTGCAGCGGCAGATGATTAGCGTGGAGAACAGAAAATTGATATCATTCGCATTTATTTCCACAATATTTTTATGAATTATGACTTTCAAATTATATGTATTAGTAAGACTTAAGAGACATGAACTTATTTATGTTTTAAAATTAGAATATGCTAATATGTTAAGTTACAATTTATACTATATTTAAAAAAAAAAAGTTCTGCTAATTCAAGTAATTTAAGAGTACATATTTTAAGTAAGTTTAAGTGATGGCCATGTAGTTAGTGTCGTGACAAGGAGAATTCTTATGAGATTCAGTTGCTTGCACTCCAAGTTATCTAGTTTACTTGTTAGACAAGTTATTCAATTAGAATTTAAATTAATTTGAAGTTTGACTTTAAATGAGAATTTGAATTTGAGTCAAAATTGGACAACAACGTAAGGAGAAAATTCTTTTCCTTCTACTAGATAAGTTGGCGCCTACCGCAGGTAGAAATCCTTGTGGTGGCCGAATTCTACAGTGCAAGGAGAGAGAAAAATTGTTCCAAAATAAATGAAAATTTTATTTGATTTTAAATATGATTTAAAATTAAATTAATTTATAATTTTCTGAAATATTATCTTAAAGGTAAGTCAGAGTTTCTTTAGAACTCTGATTGGTTCTCTATAAATAGAAGGTTGTAAAACATTGGAGAATACAATTTTGCTCTCCTTCTCCTATAGAGGCAGATACGTGATAAGAATATTATGTTGAACTACAAAGTTAAGAGTAACCACATACAAAACAAATAAATCATGTACTTGGTAAAATTAAGAGAAAACTATTAATGAAAAGAAGAGAAATATTGTAGCATTTATCCTGAACAACAATGAAACTGATGACAACGAAATTTAAAATTTTTTGGATAGGAAGGATTGCAGAGCTTAGAACAAACTTAATGAAAAAACTTAATTTTATGAAACACTGCAAGAAAAATCATGAAAATGAAACTTGGTATCAGAATGCTCAACTTAGAACAATCTTAGTCACTTAAAAGGATTAGACCAGCAAAAGTCCGTACATATCATATCATGTTGCTGTAACTCAAGGCCTAAAACTGTGACAAACTGTGACAAGTATTCTTGACGCGAAGGAGTTCCCTAATCACTTCCCTCATCTGCATTCTTTCCTTCGGAGATTCCATAGAGCACGCGACTCCGATTTTGAGGACCGCGTGCAAACACTTTTCAATGTTACCATTCATTTGGCTAAGATTTTCACCATTGTTGGTTTCTTCTTCTACTTCTGTTTTGCAACTTGTGTCCTTTTCTTCTACTTCAACTGCCGCTGTTTCGACTTCTACTTGGCTTCGGAGGAGGCTTGGATCAACAATTTGCGTTAGTCTTTCTGGCAGTGAAATCTTCACATACTGATGGATGTTCAGACTCTCCTTAAATATGCCATCTGTGGGCCTCTTTCCTGTGAACATTTCCAGCAGAAGAACTCCATAGCTGTACACATCTCCATGAATTGACGCCTTACCACCCATTCCATACTCTGCTTATTCATATACCTTAAAATTGTTATTAGTTTGTAATAAATTCAGCTACCCCACCATATTATTATAAATTGGTGATTCATATTTAGGAGAAAAAGATTTAATGTTAGCTCTTGAAGAAAAAAAAAAAAAAAAAAAAAAATGTTTCAAGCAACTAATTAGCCTTTCAAGGCTTACATGAAACTAAAGCTAAATAAAATAGTGGGGTTTGCTCATAAAATAACTGCAGAACTAGAAAGAGTAGCAATTGAACCCTTTTATTTTATTTTATTTTTTTGGTTTGTTTCGTTTGAAGAAAAGCACCAGATCCTTACAGCAAAAATTGACAATATTACAGAGCAGAGAGCAAAGTAATAAACAACAGTTACCTGGAGCAGCATATCCGACAGTTCCCTTTAAGCCAATTGTGCTGGTTTGATTTTGAGAGCCGCCATTGCTGGTTGAGAGTATTCTTGCTAAACCAAAGTCACCAACATGAGCAACCATGTCATTGTCAACCAGAACGTTGCTCGGCTTTAAATCACAATGGACGATTGGCGGTTCACATTCAGCGTGGAGATAATATAATGCTGAAGCAACATCTATGGAAATATTTAGTCTTTGTAAGAAGTTCAAGTTTCTTCTGTGTGTTGCATCTTCTGTCCTTCTATGCAGCCATTCCTCCAAGCTTGAATTTGCCATGAAATCGAAGACCAAAGCCTTGAATTCGTTGCCATTGTAATCCATGCTTGAGCAAAGTGTAACGATCTTCAGCAGATTTCGGTGCCTGATATTCTTTAGTGCCATGCATTCAGCCATGAAGCTCTTGGAAGCACCTTTTTGTTCAAGATTCAACACCTTAACAGCAACAATACTCTCACCCTGAGCTAGTATTCCTTTATATACAGAGCCAAAACTGCCAGAGCCAATTAAGTTATCGGGAGAAAATCCACCGGTCGCGTCATAGAGCATTTTATACGAGACTTTGGAGAGGTGATTGGGGTCCAGGTCCTCTGTTGAGAGCCTAGAACATGAATCCTTTTTTGATTTTCTCCTTAAATACAGCACAAGAAAGAGTGACAACATCAGGAAGCATAGAACAACAGAAGTAATTATGATTGTCAGCTTCAAAACAGGAGATAATCCTCGTTTTTTCGGTTTGATGATGGGGCATGCTGGCAACTGCAATGCTGAGATACCTCCACAAAGCTTATTATTTTCCATTAATGATATTCCACTTTCATTTCGAAAGACTCCTCCAGTTGGCACCTCGCCCTCCAGATCGTTGAATGAAGCATTGAAATACACCAAAAAAGAAAGATTTTTTAGATCCTTCGGAATGATACCCGATAAGTTATTGCGAGAAAGATCTAAATGGCTAAGGCCTTTCAAGGAAGCCAAAGAAGAAGGTATGACGCCTTGAAAGGAATTACCTTGCAGGTCAAGGTATTCAAGGCTCTCGCAATCTCCAATAGTTGAGGGAATTTTGCCAGACAGATTGTTTTCAGAAACATCTAGGGCATTAATGTTTTTCAGATTACTCACTTCTCCTGGTAGGTTTCCAGTTAATGAGTTCTGTGACAAATTCAGTAACAATGAAAGAGAAGAAAGATCAGTGACTTCTTTTGGTATGGCTCCAGTGAGACGATTTTGGGAGATGTCCAAGTATTGCAAATTCCGACAGTTTCCAATACTCGGGGGAATGCTCCCATTAAATTTGTTCCCGTACAAGTATAGTTCAGTCAATCGAGTGAGGTTACCGAAGGACGAGGGTATCGGTCCAAACAGTCTGTTTCTACTAAGATCCAAACCTTGCATGTTTGGAAACCTACCAAAATAAGAGGGGATTATGCCTGTAAAAAGGTTAGCTGACATATCCAACACTTGTAAGTTGGTGTACTTCTCTAATGTTGCAGGGACGACTCCAGATATTCGATTCCCACCGAGATATAGGCTAGCGAGTGTGGTTGACAAATTGGCTATAGATGCCGGCAAAACACCTCCAAATTGGTTGTCACTGAAGTCCAAGGTTTCTAACGAGCTAATGTTCTTCAAAGAGATTAAAAATTTGAGGTCATCAGTTGAATTACTCCCTAGAAAGTTTGTACCAAAACCAAGCCACCACAGATGTACAAGTTTTCCCAGATCTCTTGGCACATCCCCAACAAAATTGTTTGTGGAGAGAACAAGTGCTTCAAGCTTGGAAGCATTGGATAGTGAAACTGGGATTGGACCAGAGAATTCATTACTAGAAATGGCCAACCACTCGAGATTAGGAAGGGTAAGGCCTATATTTGCTGGAAGGGTGCCATTAAATCTGTTGCTTGCAGTAGAGATTATAGTAATAGATGACACATTGTACAAGGAGGAAGGTAACTCACCAGCGAACTTGTTCGCCCCCACTGCAAGAATCGATAAGTTGTTCAAATGGCCAATCTCTTCAGGAATCCTTCCTTCCAAATTGTTGTATGGGACAGAGAAATGCACCAGGGATGTGAGATTTCCAATGGAAGGTGGGATGCTTCCGGTCAAATTGTTTGCTCCGAGTTGGAGCAGTTCAAGATTGGCCAATGATCCCAGCTCGGAAGGTATTCTTCCAAGAAGTCTGTTCCTTCCGAAATCTATTTCCCTTAGCTCGGAACAGTTGGAGAGCTGGGCTGGAATTTCTCCTGTAAATGTGTTGTTTGCAAGATAGAGATATTGCAGCCTAAACAACCGACCAACTTCTGGTGGGATTTCACCAGAAAAGCTATTGTTGCTGAGTTCTATGACCCTGAGAAAGCTGAGATTTCCAATGTGAGGTGATACGGATCCGCGCAAGCGAAGCCCGTGAAGGTCCAACTTAGTAACTCTTTTATGCCGGCGGCCGCACGTAACTCCTCGCCAGTTGCAGAAGTTTGTCGAATCATTCCATGAACTTAACTCGCCAAACTGGTCACTAGCAATCCCTCTCTTAAATTCAAGCAAAGCTAAGCCATCAGTTTCACCTTCTAAGGCATCAGCAGGAGTTATAAGTTGCAAGCACAAAAAGTTAATGGAAAAAAGAATGATCACTTGAAGGTACATAGAAGAATACGAAGATTGATTGAGTTTATGAGACTTCATTTTTCTTTGGAGAATTAAGGAAACTGAAAATGGGTTAACAATAATGATAGGCAAGTAGTATCTTATGAAATTCTGCAGAAGTTGTGTGGTATACAAAAGTTGTATTCAGTTATGTTTTTGTAAACCAATTCCTTGCATTCCACGGCTATTAATAATTCTGAAGTTCTAATTCTTGTCTTCATTTTCAAAGATATATTGCCTTTTCCCATGTGCACAAATATAAAATTTATTTTCCTGCTATTGTTGACATCCAAGCCACGGTTTTGGCACCTCCTTGGATAGATTGAACCAAGAATGGCAAGTTGACTTGTGGAAATAAGGACAGTTTGAGAATCAACAGATTTTAGCTTGTAATTGAGGACCACAAAAGCTTTGGCTATAGAGTATGGAGAAAGCACACACACACACACACACATACATACATACATAAATATATATATATATATATATATATCTCCTATATGGATGCCAATATATTGGACGTTGACTGTTGACTTATAAAACCAAGACAAATTACTGATCTTCGTATTAAGATTCCATGACCCATGAATTCTCCTACTAAGAGGGTTGGTGGTTACAACACCCTGTAAAGTTTTGCTCTATAATTAAACCAGAATCATGCAGGTTTAAAGTAAGCACTTTTATATAAATATTTTTCAATATTAATCTAATATCCAGTAAGACATTTAATCAATCCAAAATTGTTTTAGTTCTTTTCTGTGTGAATCTGTCTCGTAATAATTAGCTAAAGGTTCTTATATATATATATATATATATATATATATATATATATATATACATGGGTATGTTTATATGCTTCTTGGTTTAATTTTTAAAGGGCAAATATCGTACTAAAGGTAATAACAAAGTAAATATAACTAGGCAACTTGTGAATACAAGGGAAGGGACAAAAGAGCAAGATAAGGATGCTAATAAGAGTTTTTTGCCCAAGAGTAAAATGCAAAAAAAAAAAAAAAAAAAAAAAAAAAAAAACCTCTATTAGTCCCTGAAGAATGAGCATTGTATTACTTTGATCCCCAAACATTTTTCTAGGCAGACTGCTTCCTCCTGGCACTAAATTTGACAAAATTGATTTTTTAAATTTTTATAGAAGTAATCACATATTTTCGCATAGCAAGTTGAAGTTTTATTAAATGCAAGATATTCTAGTTTGTATACGTGAAGAAAATATTTTACATTTTCTAGAGGGCGTAACTAATTCTGAAAAACTTTCAGCTACTATGTGATTAGGAGATGATTATCTTTGTTAAATTTCATAAATATTTCTTTAGTTTTCTTATGAAGGACTAAAACTGTGAAAAAGAAAAAAAAATCAAATTTCAAGGAGTCATCTATCAAGAAGAAAGGTTCAGGAAGCGCAGAGTAACAAAATGCTTATAATTAAGGACTAATAGTGCTAATAACCTTTCTAAAAAAAGGGAGAATGAGTCGAATAGCATATTTAAAAGGTTGCTTATTAACTTATAGCATAATTTTTTAAAATGGGTAGTAAATAGAATAATTTAATATCTTAAGTTTCTAGCACTATTAAAACCTAAAAATACCACCCAACTCTTTCTCCTTTCCACCCCTCTCTCCTTCCTTCTTATGGTCAAGTCTGTCAAGTCTGTCAAAGCCGGCAACCGGTAAATATGATATTTGCTCGTAAATATTATCAATCAAACCACTTAGGAGTACACCAATACCATCCGGGTACCACCTTGATTGATATGAACCCCAACAAAAGGCTCATATTTTGGCCCTACTGCTAGATATTTAAATATATAGTTCTTTAGGTGTGGAGATGGATGTTATTATATTTTAGTGTGTTATAAATTTTAAGTTATTTGTAATATGTAAAAATCAAAGAAAAGTATATAATTTTTGTGTCAATTTCAGTCTCACAGGTCATTTTCGTGTCGTGTTATGTCAATCTATAAAGTGATCATATCGTGTTCGTGTTGCGATTTTTAAAAAATTTCATATCATAAATCATATTTGAATTGACTGTAAATTAAAAAAAATAATCAAAACACGATATGAATATGTATTACCACCCTTACCTATAAGTACATGCCTACTTTAGTTGACTTTTACACACTACTACTTAAAAGGAGGAAAAAAAAACGAATATAAAACAAAAAAGGGTCAAACTATAGATAAAGTCTCCGCGCCAAAAACTTGTTGGCACCGTCAAGTTGGCGCCAACAACTTTAAAGAGGCCAACACCAATTACAAGATTTTTGAGCCAAAATTAACGTTTACTCCGGTCTCCGGGAACTCATGCCCATGATCAAAATAGTTATTTCGTTTAGGCTTTACTATTTATTGATTCTAGAAGATTCTTATTCTTTCCTTTGTTAAAGATTGTACAAAGATAAATATTCTACGTTTTTCACATCAATAAAATTGGGCAAACCTTTCACAAAGTTTCCATTCTCTCAAAATCTTTTAAAGAGGCCATTTCATCAACTTTTAAATGGACGTTATTTAGTAGAACTTTATTACTACTACAATGGGAACTTAAGAACTAATGAAGGCAAAAAGATAAAAAATAAATAAATAAATAAAGGATAATGGCAGCAAGAAACCAGAAACTCCACATCTAAAATTTGGAACAATATTTTATCAATTTATGATTTTAAGGTAAAGTATCAATCTTTGAAAAAGTTCAAGGGAAGTTACATAAATATACCTTTTAGTTTTAGTTTGTTATTAATTTATTCCTCTATTTTAAGAAAATACAAGTACTTCATTTAGATTTTACAAAATACGTTTTAATTTCATCCATTTTGCATCTTTTGAACCCAAAAAAAAAAAGTAAAAGAAAAGTTGCCTGCAAATAATGTTTGAAAATTTTTTTAACATCCAAAAATAATAAGAACAACGCATCTCACATTTGATGCCCACCACCACTAGGCACCTAGTCTCTCGAAGAGCTGTTAAATGGGTCGTATGCTATGCTGGTATGGTCAATTTAATTAGTCACAATCGTATAATCGTATTTACTTAATGCAAATCACTATTTGTTTATGTCGAATCGTGTCGGCCCAATGTTTAATCTTACCACCTATTTCAAACACATATTGACCCATATTGATTAAGAAAAAACTCGACTATTATTAAAATATATTTAACCACTATGTTTAGACTCAATGGCATGTTGGCATATTCTCATCCGTGAATTATATGAAATGACTCACCAATTAAAAAAATATCAATTATTTTAAACTTTAAAAAAGTAATACATCTCATTCATCGTTTATGTCATTTGACTCTAAGTTCGCAGTATTTCTTCTCATATTGTCCAAATCGTCTATAGCAATTAGCAAGAAGACAAGTCCAATTAACGTGTCTTATTGTACTAATTATTAGGCTCCGTTTATTTCGCTTATTCGAGTTTAGAAATCAAGTTTTGCTACAGTAAAAAGCTCTCACAAACAATCACATCTAATTTTTTTACTACAAGAAAAACTCTCATATAAAATCAAATCTCAACTCGAATTAAAAACTCAAATCAAAGAAAGTGAACGGACCGTAAATGTGTGTCAATCGTATTAGACTCAATCCATTTTAATAATTTTTAAGACTCATTTAATTTATTAATTTAAAATTTTAATTTAAATTAAGATATAATTTTATGTAAAAATTTTTTATTTTAATAAAAAAAAAATTAAATATAATTATTTTTAAAAAAATTTTATTATAATAAAATTTAAATTTTAAACTCAAATTAATAAAATAAACAAATAAAATCTCAAGTCCTGCCACTCGCCACCGTCCCACTTGCAGTCCCATGGCACCAAAAAAGATCTCATCCCTGATTTGACGGCGCCAAAAATCAAAATGGATTTGTTGATTGAGATATTTCAATCAATTTTTTATTTTTTATTTTTATTTTTTGACGGTACATCTCAGGTTTTTCTCATATGGGTTGCTTTTTTGATGGTTTTGTTTAACTTTTTCTGTTTGCTTTTGCTTATTTTTCTTAGGCCCTTTATGCTTTAGTTTTGTAAGTTTTTTTTTTTTTTTTTTTTTTTTTTTTTTTTTCAATGTAATTGTTTACTTGTTCATAAAAATGTATTAATCTAAATTAGCCTAAAGTTTAAACATTATTAATAATGAGGATTTATTTGGGATATATAAGAAATTATACTTGGTTTTTGAACACTTATTTCATTTGTTTATTATGTATTAGGATAATCGGCAACTGCCAATTCCTAAACTTTAAATATAGTAATATTTTAGTTTTTTGGACTTCTTTTTTTGACAAGAGAAATGTTAAATATAGACTCCATTTATACACTTTTTTTCAGATGTTATCTAATCTTTTTAATATGTGGCATCCCCACTTTCTTAAACAAACAAATTAAATACAAAGCTATTTCTTTTGATCTTATTTACAAGAGTGCCATTCTCTTTTTTTGTTTTTGCTACTAATCTGGCTTTATGTATTCCATCAGGAAAAAAAAAAAAAAAGGTTAGAGGGCACACAGAAATTTTTTTTGCTAATGGACACAAGGAAATCGTTTATTCGAAGTTTTTTGGTGCTGCATTACTGTTGACATAAAATTGAGGAGCAATTTATTAAATTTAAGGAATGTAATCATGTGTGAACTTGAAAGACCATTTGTGTGTGATTAACCCAAATATCACTATATTAAGGATTCGTTTGGTTCTTAGATTCGAATTCTTGATTCGAATCATAATTCATGATTGTTACAGTATTTTCTCTCATAAAAAATACACGTAAATAAAAAATAGTTCAAATCACATGATTTGAATCCATGAACCAAATGAACCCTAAGTTTTTTATTTTTTTTTTTTTTTTGGATAAAAACTATATTCAAAGTTGAGGAACTGTGATAGTGGTAACCTTTTTTATTAGAGTTTGTTTATTTTATTGATTCGAGTTTTGTTATAGTAAAAATTCTTAAAAAAAGTCTTTTTAACTTTTTTTTACTACAAAAAAAACTCTCATATGGCTTCGTTCATTTTACCGATTTGAGTTTAAAATTTAAATTTTGTTACAAAAAAAGTTATAAAAAATAATCACATTAAATTTTTTATTATAATAAAAATACTCATCTTAACTCAAATTAAAAATTTAAATTAACAAACTAAACGTTTTACTCAGAATTTAAAAATTTTAAAATCACTCAATTAAACGACCGGCTGGGCAAGTACTTTCTCTCCGATAGGCAATCCAGCTTTATGTTTTCAAAGATCCAAACGAAAGGCAGAAAACTAGCCGTAGAATGTTGAAATCGCCATTCCAAAGTAGAAACACGAGTTCAATTCAAACTCTAATAATACCCCTCCTTGAAAAATGCAAATCAATGTCCGAGCTCAAGCAGATGCATGCTCTGCTACTCACTTCAGGCCTCCACAAACAAAACTTGTTCGCCTCCTCCAAAATCCTTTCTTTCTCGGCACTTTCCCATCTGGGTAATGTCGATTACTCTTTCCGCTTCTTATCACAGCTCTCCAGTCCGACGACGTTCGATTGGAACACAGTAATAAGAGGTTACTCCAAGACCAGAAACCCAAACCGTTCGATATCGGTTTTCGTCCGAATGTCGAAAGACGGGTTCACGCCGGACCAATTCACGTGCCTTTTTCTTACCAAGGCATCGGCTTCTTTGCTGCATAGAAAACTCGGTGAGACGGTTCATGCCCTCATTTCGAAACATGGGTATGAATCGGATATTTTTATCCAGACCTCATTGATTCATATGTATGCTTCTTGTGGCGATATCCAATATGCACGCAAGTTGTTTGATAAAATGACTCAAAGAAACTTGGTTTCGTGGACTGCCATGTTGGACGGGTATGCGAAATGTGGTGATGTGAATTCAGCGAGGGAAGTGTTTGAGCTGATGCCGGAGCGGGATGTTGTGTCTTGGAGTTCTTTGATTGATGGGTATGTGAAGGCGGGGGATTATTCAGAGGCTTTGGCTCTGTTCGAGCGAATGCAGGCTGTTGGTATCAAAGCGAATGAGGTGACTATGGTGAGTATTTTGTGCGCGTGCGCTCACTTGGGTGAACTTGCACGAGGACGATTGATGCATAATTATGTAGTTGAGAATGGGCTGGCTTTGACCCTGGCGTTGAGAACATCGCTAGTGGACATGTACGCAAAATGCGGGGCAATAGTAGAAGCTTTGGATGTGTTTCGTGAGGATTCTATGGGAAATATGGATGTTTTTATTTGGAACACAATGATTGGAGGGCTGGCAAGACATGGTTTGGTGAAAGAGGCACTTGACTTGTTTAAGGAAATGCAAATGACTCCTATTGTTCCAGATGAGATCACATATTTGTGCTTGTTGAGCACCTGTGCTCATGGAGGATTGGTAGACGAAGCTTGGTATTTCTTTGAATGTCTTAACAAAAATGGTATGACACCCAAGAGTGAGCATTATGCTTGTATGGTGGATGTTTTGGCACGTGCAGGACGGGTAGAAGAGGCATTTCAATTTATCTCCAAAATGCCCATCAAGCTAACAGCTGAAACATTAGGCGCTCTTTTGAGCGGGTGTATAAACCATGGAAAACTGGATCTTGCGGAAATAGTTGGAAAGAAGCTTATAGAGGTTGAGCCAGATCATTATGGTAGATATGTGGGCTTGTCAAATGCGTACGCCATTTTCGAGCGTTGGGATGATGCAAGAATCACAAGACAAGCCATGGATAAGAGAAGGCTTAAGAAGTCTTCTGGTCTTAGTTTTGTGTAAATATATCACTCCACAGATTCTTTCGTTATACTTTGATTCAAAAACCTAATCAAATCTGACGTTAATTCCGAAAGTCTACCCTTACAGGAGACAGTTTTTCTTTGTTCTTATCTTTTTATTCTCAAAGCTGAAGTCTTCGTTTGGTGGTGGTAAATGGTTTAGGTTTTTTTCCTTGTAAAGCAACCAAGAGATTGAGACAATGTCAGAACAATAATCTTCTTGATGGAAACAAGCAATGAATTTGGACAAATCAGGTCTTTTCTGTTATGGCAACAAAAAATAGGCGGTGCCTGCTCGCTGCTGTTCGTATTTTTGGAACACAAAAGGGTTAAAAGAGGCGGTCTGTTTGGTTAATCATTTGTTGATGGGATGGAACAACAAGAACGTTTGATTGACTTAATGGGAATCTACTTGAAAGACTTAAGGTCTGGATGAGTAGAATTGTCGACACCGGGAAGAAACGTTTAATTCATAGATTCAGAATCATGATTCAAAACTATTCTCAATTTACGTGTGTTTTTTGTGTGAGAGAAAACACTGTAACGAGTCACGAATCATAATTCGAATCATGGCACGGATCCTTACTCTAAATGCACATGATTTTGCTCACTGGTTGCAGCGAAAAGATGTAGATTGATGATGATTATTGTGTTGTTAAGGAATGCCAAAACAGAGATATCTTTTTTCAATGGCATGGAAGGTCATTAGTGAAAGCAAAGAATTTTGGGTTTTAGAAAATTCACAGATATCTTATTTTTGTTTTCTCGGGATAGATTCCAGACATTTATGCAGTTGACTCATAAACTTGGTTTAACCACTCTTTGAAGTTATGGACTGAAATGAGGAATGCTTCTGAAGTATTAGGATTTCTCCAGTGTCAGCAAACTTGAGTTTGTGCCATGTAGAAAGGGAAAGAAAATAAATTCCAATAAGAAGATTGCGTAAATGCTATTTTCCACCTTCACTTAATATAGTATTACTTCGAGATATATATATATATATATATATATATATATTCTAAAGAATGTACTTAAGAATATCAACTTGGTATCAACATGATTGTAACACACCCTGAAAAAAACAATTGTAAAACTCACTTTTTTTCGTGGTTATCTATCGTTCACATTTTTCTATAGAAATTTTCATTTGCAATTTCTAATTAATTTATAAACTCACCTAATAGTTTTCAATCATCCTTAAAAAAAAAAAAATGATAAATCCAGTTCTATCCATATCTTGAGATTTGGGAGTAAATGTGACGACCCTCCTATGAGGCCAAGAATCAGAACTTACTTTTAACTTGTACTTACTGGGGTTTCTTAAAATTTGCGGAACATTTTTTTTTTTAACATAAGAATGAATACTTTCATAATTAAGAACAATAATTTAAAAAGAATGAATCACTCAATTACTAAAAACTTTTCTTAATTTTAGTTAAGATAAAACTTCTAAAAATATCTTTCAAATTGAGTGACATTTGAACTCTTGATTCACATATTCTTTAAAAGCATTTCTAAAACTAGCCAATTTAATTGGGTCATCTCATTTGACTTTAAAATGGATTTCGTGAAAAAATCTTAAATTCAAGTACATTTTAAAGTCCTTTCAAAATCAATCATTTAACCCGTTATGTTTAAAATTTGTTTATTTGTTGCATGAACTATTGCAACGTTCTAAAACTTAAATACTCAAAACTAGAGTTGTTAGCTACAACCTTGGTTTTCTTAAAATACATATGTACGTATACTTTTTAAACTTACATACTTAAAACCTTTGAATCATATAGATATATACATGATTTTTCTTAAACTTACTGCGGAAAATAACTGCGTAAGCGGTATCCATTCCCATCTCCACCATTCGTCCGCCGCTCACCATTGCCCTTCAAGAATTGCTGATAGGTATCTTACCTACAGCATGAACTTATCTGATTGAGCTTTCGCTCAGCAAGTAGGAACTATATCTCACAAAATAACTGTAAGTACACATGAATAAATATGCCTGAGCTGATTACGCTTGATTATGATGTTTTATCATAGTCTTATTATCTTATCTTATCTTTCTTATCTTTTCTTTCTTATGGGCCCGAGTGCTCGCGTACCACTTGCGTGCAATCATCGGGACGTGAGGGTTTGCAAGGTCCCCCGCGACACCGTGATTATAACTTGAATGCCTCCCTTAAGTCGGAGGACATTCTTTTTTTTTTTTTATTTTCTCCCTTGTGGAGCTGGAATTACCTCCCTTAGGTCGGAGGCTGGTACGACACTCAACTGATATTATTCTTATAAGTTCCTCTTGACTTATTAAGGTGTATGCAGCATGACATGACATCGCATACAATACTTAAAACATAAACATGTATATATATAGCATGTGTAAATTTTTTCTTTAAAATCTATTCATGCTGTAGGCGAGATTCCTACTTACCTGATTCACAGAGCTGGAATTCACTTTTTGCCAAACAGCCTATTCTCTTACTTGCTTACTTCTGAAAATGAACACCCATTAAGAGTGTCAGATTAATCATCGTTTGCTATTCTATTTAGTAACTTGTGAAGGAAAACTGACCCTTTACTTGAGGCATGTATTCCTTTCCTTTACTGAAGGATAATTTACTATAAGGATCAATTTATTAAATCCTTAAAATCTTATTTTCCTTAATTGCCCTTAACGTACTTATGTCTAGGTTGGAAATCAATTACCCAATCTAGTAACTTATTCTCCATAATTTTCCTCATTAGACTTATTATGATATTAAGGCCCAATTCGCCTAGAACTTATTAACGGCATCCTAACTCTTAGACCGCTGAAATTTAAACTCGACAGTCTCTTAAATCAATGCGGGCGTTGGACCCACATCAAATCCTCGAAATCCTAAGGACCTATCATGTTGGGCTCGTAGGTGCCCGTCGGGATGATTTGCTCGATAACCCACTATGTTCTTTAAAGAAAGCATTTTTCTTGAAAACTTCCTTTATGAATACTTTCATTAAAATGAGGTTTAATGTCATTTTATTTTACTGAAATTCTATCTCCGGTTCTTTTATAACTTTTTGTTGAAACCGACACTGTTTTAGTTTTGTCTCGTTAAAAACTGTGCAGTTTCTGAAATCTACGTTTTACTATATTTTCGAGTCGGATTTCAAAGTTTTGTTCTTCATGAAAATTTCTCATCTCGTCAAGATCTTAAATTGTCGTTTTTGGTGAAAGTTGAAATTCGGCCTCTAAAGGCCCCGTTTGGCTGAAAGCCGTAGTTGCTGTTTTTCTTGAAACTGTTTTAGTCAAAAACTGTGTCGTTTCGGGAATCTGTGTTTTAGTACCTCTTAGGGTCAGATTTTGAAAATCTTTTCTTCATCAAATTTCTTCATCTCATTGAAATATAAAATTGTCACTTTTGTGAAAAATCGAGATTCAGCCTCTAGGGGTCCCGTTTGGCTGAAGCAGTGGCTGCCAGTTTTTTTTTTTTCGAAACTGTGTTGAACAACTTGTCCGTTTTTACAAAATGGCTTCAAACTTGGTTTTAGAGTTAAAATTAGGTTTTGTCATAGTAACCAAAAATGTTCAAAACATCTAGGGCTATAAGTTCAAGCTTTAAAACATTGAAAAATCTCGCTCTATGGTGCTCATTTTCACCGTCAAAGTCACCAAAAATTTTTTCCTCTAATCCGAAAATAAGCAACTTTGATCAAGCATAAACATACCACATCAAACTAACCTCATAACTCACAAAACCAACATAAAATTCACACACCCTTATTACAACTTATTTCCTTGAGAATCACAATTTACATCAATGGATTCTCAAACTTAAACTTTGCTAGAAAATAATTGAAAAGAGTTCAAGAAGTTACCCTCGAAGAACTCTTTCTTGAGAACCTTTGAGATCCTTCTCTTCTTCTCCAAGGCTTGTTAATGGCTTGGAACTAGAGGAGTATAAGAAAATTTGAGAAGAATATCTCTACATCTCAAACTTTACTAGAGCATAAAAAGATAGGGTTTAGAGTTTATACCATTGGAGAAATGGTTGACTAAACTCCTCCTAGAACCCTTGATCTTCTTCTTCTTCTTCTATGGTTTGCTAGTGGCTTAAGGTTAGGAGAGTGGGAGAAAATATTTGAGAGAGAATGGGTGGTATGGCCGGATTTATTGTGGGAAAAAGGAGAGGAGAAAAAAAAAATGAGGCCTAGCTTATGATGGTTCCTTTTCTAGAAACTTGGAAATCATTTAATTTTACCCCAAGTCCACTCCATTAGTCAACCAAAATTTTGGTTTAAATCCCCCAATTCATGGCCGGTTGTGGAAGGAGAAAAGAAGAAGCAACTTTGCCATTAATTCCCCTTCAACCACTCCTATCCCATCACCTTACCATGTCATCCACTTGCACACTCAACTTGCCAATTTGGCTCTATTTTCCTATGCATGGCCGGCCAAGTGGAGAAGCAGAGAGAGAAAAATCTCACCTACCCCTTGTACTCTTGTCCACTTAAATTTCCCTTGAATCAGATAAAAATTATACTGATTGTAAGGAAGTACCTAGCCGACAGGAAATTCTAGTTTCTGACAGTTCCTTTTCTACTGCTCATTTACAGTTCAATATTAATTCCTGACTACTTAGACATCACATTAAATTCTTACTCGCGTAATATCTTGAACTGTTTCAAGTCTTGAAATTAATTCTAGACTGAACAAATTCTACATTTAACTTTTCTACATTATATCCCGAGAATGACATTGTTTCTGATGGTGTCAAATCCCGAGCTCACATTGTACCCTTCTGTTATGGGTATTTATCTTGTGACTTTAATCTAGTTGTTTGGCAATTAAGGATTTTCTCTTCTTTAAAATGTCAGTGCGTTTTTTTTTTTTATACGCTGCTAACATCATGCTGTGTTTGAAGATTCTTGAAATTAAGGTTTTCAAACTATACTTGTACTGAAAATTATTTTGCCTTAAAGTACGACGAGAATTTATTAATCAAATTTACTTGATCGAAAACATGAACTTAACATGAAATTTGCTACAGAATTTAGGAATACATATATTAATTTCATAAATCCTTCAAATACATAATATTTTCTAGGAAAATCCTTGGCTTAAATAAATAAATTGTATTATTTAAGGTCTGAGATTTTCTCAGTCATTACAGTAAATAATTGTTTTTAGGGTTTTTTAGTAAATGATCGAATGTTTGTAAAATAAGAAAAATGACCGTTGTTTGATTAATTTTAATTAGGAGTGTTTGCACTCAATTTGGGAGGTTTTTTAGAAACCATTGACCAAATTAAAAACAACTTTTTCTCTTGAATGACCTTGACAGTTTGATATATTTTAATAAAAATCAAATTAAACCAAAACATTTATAAGTGGCTTGAGTGGATATATTTGGGTGGTTTAAGTTTAAGACAAGTTTTCAATAATTCACAAAAATTATAAAACTGCTAATCCATAAAAATAAAGATTTAACTTTATAATATAATTCAAAAATGAACAAAATGTAAGATTTGTTTTATAAGAAATTATAAAATAAAGGGTATTTTTGTTATTATAGAAAAATACGGGGTAAATTATATTTTAAAAATAAGGGTTGCTTTTAAAATTATATTCATCGAGTTATGATTAGATGTAAAAGGGACATATGGACCTTTATGGAATCTATTGTGAGTTTTAAGGTCTTATTCATTTTATTGATTCGAATTTTTAGTTTTAAATTTTTACAATTAAAAACTCTCAAAAATATCACATTTAACTTTTTGTTACAGTTAAAAGCTCTTAAAAATGTTATATCTCAACTCAAATTAAACTCGAATCTGCGAAGTGAAAGAGGCCTAAATTTCACCATATTAGCCATAGAAATTTCATAAAGTTTGACGCTATTAAAAAAAAAAAAATTACAGAAAAATATCATCTGCCTATCTTCCCGTATATTTCGTTTTGCAACACTGTTATGCAATCAGACTCCTCTTATCGTTAGATCTTCATGATCGAACGGCAGTGGTTTTGCAGTGATTTAAAACTCCCACTTCTCCTCCGTTGCGCGCTCTGTTTCCACACCTTTCCCTCCAAAATCTTGACGCTTCAAAAATCTGAAAACGTTCCTCTTCAGACACACAACATTTGTAAATGTTGAAAGTGCCATTTTCAACCAAACTTAGCACTCTAAATCAAACACTAACAGCACTTCTTGATAAATGTCAATCAATGTCTGAGCTTAAGCAGATTCATGCTCTGCTGCTCGCTTTTGGCCTCTCCCAGGAAGACTCATTTGCCTCCAAAATCTTTTCTTTCTCGGCGCTATCCGATTGGGGTAACGTCGACTATTCTTTTCGGTTTCTGTCACAACTCTCCTGTCCAGCAACCTTTTATTGGAACACAGTAATTAGAGGTTACTCCAAGAGCAGAAATCCAAACCGTTCCATATTGGTTTTCATCCGAATGTTGCGAAACGGGGTCTCACCGGACTATTTAACGTACCCTTTTCTTGCGAAAGCGGCTGCATGCCTGATGAAGCGACAACTTGGCGTCGCAATTCATGCCTGCATTTCCAAACATGGGTACGAGTCTGATAGATTTGTTCAGAATTCAATGATTCATATGTACGCGTCGTGTGGGGACATTGCGTATGCACGCAAGATATTTGATAGTATGAGTCAGAGAAACTCGGTTTCGTGGAATTCCATGGTGGATGGATATGCGAAATGCGGGGATGTGAATTCAGCACAGGAAGTGTTCGAGTTGATGCCAGTGAAGGATGTTGTTTCTTGGAGTTGTTTGATTGGTGGGTATGTTAAGGCCGGAGAGTATATGGAGGCTTTGGCAATCTTCCAGCAAATGCAAACTGCGGGGGCTAAAGCGAATGATGTGACTATGGTGAGCGTTTTGTGCGCATGCGCTCACTTAGGCGCTCTTGAGCAAGGAAGCCGAATGCATCGGTATATCCTTGAGAATGGGCTTCCTTTAACCTTGGTGCTCAAAACATCACTGGTGGACATGTACGCGAAATGTGGGGAGATAGAAGAGGCTTTAGGCTTGTTTCGTAGCAGTTCAATGCGAAAAACTGATGTTTTGCTTTGGAATGCAATGATCGGAGGGCTCGCCACGCATGGATTGGTAAAGGAGTCACTTGACTTGTTTGATGAAATGCAAAGGATTCGAATTCTTCCGGATGAAATCACATACCTGTGTTTGCTGAGTGCCTGTGCTCACGGAGGCTTGGTAAAGAAAGCGTGGTATTTCTTTGAATGTCTTGCTAAACATGGCATGACACCCAAAAGCGAGCACTATGCGTGTATGGTAGATGTTTTGGCACGTGCGGGACAAGTAGAGGACGCATTTCAGTTCATCTGCCAAATGCCAATTGAACCGACAGCTTCAATGTTAGGTGCCCTACTCAGTGGGTGGGTGTATGAACCATGGAAAACTGGAGCTCGGAGAATTGGTTGGAAGGAAGCTCATAGAGATTGAGCCAGATCATGATGGTAGATATGTAGGGCTATCAAATGTTTATGCAGTTTTCAAGCGTTGGGATGAGGCAAGAAACATGAGAGAAGCCATGGAAAGGAGAAGAGTTAAGAAGTTTCCTGGTTTTAGCTTTGTGGAAGTCTCTGGAATGCTCAACAGATTTATAGCTCATGACAAAAGACATCCCAAGTCCGAAGAAATTTATGCAATCCTGATTTTTGTTACAAAGCAAATCAAACTTGATGCAGATTACGAAAATCTGGAGTACCATCATCTATTACAAGATATACAAGATTCTTGCTTTTGGACAACCTTGTAATTACTTTTATTTGTAATTTATTGAGTAATGTTTGCTTGTAACATCTTGCTTTTTGAATGATCTTAACCTTCAAGTTTATTTTGGTCTCTTATGTTGGCGTTTGGTTGGTGAATTCGTGCCATGATTTGAATCATAATTCGTGGCTCGTTACAATATTTTCTCTCACAAAAAATACATGTAAATTGAGAATAATTTTGAATTATGATTTTAAATTCATAAACTAAACGTCTACAAACTTCTTTCCTTTTCACATGTATTTCTAGAACGTTAGAGGTTCCATCAGTCTAGTCTTGGCTCCCGAAGAAAATGAAAGGGAACTAATACCTCATTCGTTTCGCTCATTCGAATTGAAAACTTGAGTTAAAAAGCAAATCATTTGAGAGAAAACACTAAGGTTGAATTTGAATTTTTGTGAGAAATAACACTATAATAAAAACTTAAGTTATGATTTAAACTAACAAAACAAACGGAGCCTAAGAAAATTTCCTCACAAAATGTTCAGAAAATTGTACCAGTACTATTGATTAGTGCTTTGTTTTTTCTAATAAAAGAGGGGATTTTGAGCAAAGCAGTGATTCCAAGATCAAGGGCTTAAGTACTTAGTCATGAGTCCATCACCACAAACTACTAAACAGAACATAAGCAAAGAATGACATCAAATATGGGGTATAGCTTGGCATCAAAATTAGTGCACTCACTTAAAGAATGTACATCAAAAAATATCTTAACATGTATATATGTATATTTACATACATAAATACTCGGTACCCTGTACCATTTCTTTTTAATCTTTTTCTATGTATAACTTAAGTAGAGGGAGAATGACAAGCATTTTCTCAGCACGCTGCTTTGGATATCCAGGGGTGTTACATCACTATTGGCAGAGAGATGAGCTTTAGTTAAGAATTTAAAAATAATAATAAATAAATAAATAAATAAATTTCCTTGAAGAAGTCGAGGTCTTGTGAGCTTCAGAACATGAAAGCGCCAGACTCCCTGAACCAGACGTACGAGTACACCGAATCCCACAAAAATCGGGATTTCCATCACCACGAAAAGAAGAATTTCCATCTCTTACACAATTTTAGGTGACCAAAGCTACAGAATTTTGGAACTTGAATATGGGGAAAAAGTTAAGTGGTATCTTCCGCAAATATGATATCAAACATGAATTGAACTGCAAAGACAATTCAAAAATTAGATATACAATTTTAAAGGAATCAACAAAGTCTCAAAACAGTCAAATTAAACTCCATAAGTTTTGTTGCATCCTACCTTCTTCCATGGGAATGTTAGGCTGATCAACCAAGAGTTGCTGGATTGCACTTAGGTCACCGAGACTGCCAACTCAAGGATACACACACACACACACATATTTTAATGAGTATGCACAGGACTAAAACCTTAGAAACACAAACAAAATGAATAAATGCATAGTACACTCCCATATAAGAACCGTACTACATATTTACCTTCCAAAATTATAAAACTTATGGTAGACTTTTTTTTTTTTTTTTTTTTTTGGAAGATGGTAGATGGGAATTTGAATGTTCATTCAGACATTGACTCGTTCATAAACTTTGGAAGCAATCACCACTCCGAACAAAAAAGCATTTAAGCATTATGTTTGTTGGGGGAGCAGGAAGCTGAACACAAAGCTATAAATAACATGGCTAAGGCAAGTTGTGTTTCAGAAGCAATTAAAATGAGAAAATGTTGCAATTCTCGTCTAGGAAATGTAGTTGCTTACTTGGGTTTCAAGGTAACAGCTGAAAGTGCTGAAAACAGCGATACTTTAAGATTGTACCTGGCAAATGAGGAAGAACTATCACATAGATTTTAAACCAAACAATATTTAAACAGACAAGTTCAAGGCATGTACATTTTTGTCTATACTTTTTGCAAAAAGTTCTACAAAATGCAGGGCAATGGAGCAGCTGCGTCATTCTATTTATTTCTTCCTACCATCTCCATAACTGCTTGATAATCATTGCCAAAATAAAGCCCCTATTTTGGCAGAATCAACTCCCCATGTTTGCAAAATAAATAACGCCAAAATATAAACCACCCGGTCAAAATTGGGAGGAAAAGAAAAAAAGAAAAGAATCAGTTGTTCATAATTGAAGAAGTTGCCCATACTTCCAACAAAAATACCATTGCCTCTGATACTTCATTAGAGACCTAATATCTCCAGCATGCTCCTAATTTTTATCTTGTCATACAAGAAAGAAGCAGAGACATAGAAATAAATTAAACTGCAGAAAAACGTCTAGGGGGGTAATAGTTCCATACTCGGATTGATACATCTCATGAAGAGTCATAAGCCCATCCAAGCAATATGCAAGAGTGGGTTTGATCCCGATGCGTAGCTGCAATTGTTTTTCAGTCAGCCGATTAGTACCACCTTTGACCATTTGCCTACCATCACGGTGAATCTTCCCAAGAGACAAAGTAATACCATGAAACTCTTCCCTGAAATTGGTAGCATAGAATATGCAAAAGCAAAAGACTTCAATTTCTCCTCGATGGAAGGAAAGTTAGTAATCTCCTCAACAGAACAAATAATTCTAATTACCGTTTACACAAATGAGTTAGCAGAACAATTCTCTCATAGGCAATACTAAACGCAGGTAACAAAATATTTGCATTAAAAAATATGACATCCTCAACAATATCAAGCACTAAATTCCTTTAATTTCTTCTTGTACTAGCCGTGATGATATCCAAATCTGTCATCAAGCTTCTAATTTTAATTTCTAATCTTTGTTATTACTCTTAATACTGCATTAAACAACATAATATTCCAATTATTCATGCTACAATAGCACACCGAAATGGAGAAAAATGAACCCAGATTTTTATGTTATTTTATTTTATTTTAAGAAACAAAAACCCCAGGCTCTCTTCCATGAAAACCGCATGAAAAGAAAAACTTACAAGGTCTTTGCCATCGAAAGAAAAATATTCTGTAACGACTCCATCTGCTTCATCAATACCGCGTCTTTGATGCCACTAACACCATTCAAATTACCATAATTCTTGGAATCCTGAAGAACCTGATTGCGCCCAAATACACAAAAATATTGACACAACAATCACAATAAGATAAATAAATAAATAAATGTTTGGGGATTATATATATAAAAAAAAAAAAACCTGTAATCTCTCTATGATTGAAGAGGCGTTTCTGAACTGTGAAACAAAGAGAGACTGAAGCTCATCCCACCGATTCATTTCTTCTCGAACCTTCCTGAACCGTTGCTGGAATTTCTTTATCATCGCCTCCATCTTCGGCCAAAAGGGTCGGATTAGCCAATAGCCAAAACCCTTTTCCACTTGATAAAAATTCAGCAAAACCCAGAAATAGCCAAATGATGCGGTAAAGAAAAAGAAAAAAAAAAAAAAAAAAAGGAGTTTTTACTTTTAGTTGCAGTAAAACTAAAAATTCAACCAAACAAAACAACCTTTAATAATAAAAAAATATTTTTTAAATTACATTTAATAAAAAAAATACTTTTAAAAGAATTGTGGAAAATAATATTTGAGAGTAAGGAAGTAATCCATATAAAAGATTTAGAAAGCATCTATGATAAATATGCTTAGGATTTAAGGTAAAATACATTAAGAAATAGAAAGATGGTTAAATAAAATTAATAAGTGTTAGCGGCCCAATTTTCCGGGTGCGATTGATCGCAACTCAATTTTATTTAGACAATTGTAATAAATGATATTAAACTAAAAATAAATACAAATATAAACACAAAAATACGGTATGTAAACTTCTATAGACAAATGTTCTAGGTACTTGACGTCGCTTTACTATTCTTATATTCCTCCTATTGAGTAATTTTTAGTCAATTTTATTCTATTCATTAATCAAGTGATCTAATCTAATCTCATTATCTCTCTGTGCATTAAATGAGATAATATGCATAAGTATCCAATTTGATATCCCTATCTAAATTGTCTACCTACACATTCATTAAGCTTAACCCTTCAATTAATTGTCAAGGTGTTGATCACCTCTTGATCTCACAACTACTAAAATTCTCAAATAGATTATCTAAGTGTTGATCTCCTACTAGACTCACAACAACATAGATTGTGTTTTCTCAATTTTAAAATATAAACTCAATCTCTCATGAGCATCAAATTCACAATATAAGATTATCTAATTCATTTACCAACAAATTAGAAGCATTAAGCACAGAGAAACACAAATGAATAAGAAATAGAAATTGACTAATAGTTAACAAAATAGTCAAAATATAGTTCAAATAAGACTACATCAAGTCCTATAATATGAAATCTAGCTCAACATAGTAGAATTCATAACTAAAAACAAAATCTAGAAACTAAAAAGGAAATAAAGGGAGAATGAAGAATTATGTTGGAAGAATGATCTTTAAAGCGTGAATCCACCATCTTCTTTAAGGATCTTCAGTGAAACTATAGGATTTGAGCCTCCAAAGCTCCTTCTTCTCTAGGGAAATTATGCCTCTTTTTCCTTTCTTTCTCCCCACTTTGATTCTCAACCCATTTGCCTTTTATATCCCCTTAACAAGACAACATTACGTGTATAGGCGCTACAACAGATGTAACTCCTATTGCAGCGCCGCTAGGTTTTTTGGAAGAAACCCTAGTGAAATGGGCGTGATTGCTATGACGGATTGTTTTTCTATTGCAGCGGTTGATTTGCACAACCTTGGGCAAAATTGGCTCCGAAGCCCATTGCAACGCCATTTCTCCTCATTTGTAGCCCTCAAAATGCAGCTCTTTTGCTACCTTTTTGTCCTTGAAGTTCTTTTATTCTATTTTAACTTCAAGCTACAAAAACAAAATAAAACACATCAAACTAACATAAATTCTTAAGAATATCACAAATAATTAAGTTCAAAAGCACGCGATTTGTGAGTAAAATACTTACTCATCAAACACCCCCAAAGTTAAACATTTGCTTATCCTCAAGCAAAACAAAAGAAAATAAAAATAAAGACAAAAAACAACACCACAATTTAAACCAACAATAGACTTAAAAACCAAAGTGCGAGTTTTGTATCCATTCGATGCATAGACATAAATCTCAAAAGCCACGCAAAGTTTAAAAATTCAAAAGAAATGCAAACACTGAGATTTTCTAGAATTTCAACATCAAACACCAATTTCACCTCGTTCAAGGCTATCAAAATATAAGTGTGTACTGAATCAATCTCACTCAACCAATTTAACCTCGGGTAGACCTAAGTGTTTCCACGGACAATGAGAGATCTCTAGATAATGCAATTTAGAACTCCTATAAGCCCATTTTTTGTGCCGCTCTCCATTAATGTCAGCTAGAGTGTCATCAAAGATTAAGAGTTTTTTTATGGGTTGTAACGTAAGACTAGGGTGAAGGGTAGATGAGATGGAGAATTTTAAGATTAAATCACCCTAGGTGTGAAATGCACCCTATGGATCTTGCATGAAAATAAAACCTCACGCACCAACTCTAACTTTGTTCAATCCTCTATTACCCAATTCCCACAAAACTTTATTTATAAAAGCCACAAAAATACAAAAATTAGAAATTTATAAGAACTTATTCTCTTTTTGTTCTTTTCTTTCTTTTTTTTTCTTTTTTTTCGTTTTCATTTTTTTCATCATTTTTTCATTTCTTTTCTTCTTTTTTTTTTTTTAATTTTAATTTGAATAGAAAATGAAATGATAAAGAAAAACATATAAGAAATAAACAAAGAAAGAACAATAGCAAATACTACGTAATTACATCCAAATCACAAATGAAATTATAATCACTTTGATGCTTGCTCTCAATAATTATATCATCAAATTCATGCAATGATGTAAACATGCCCATTAATGATAGGTTAAGTGAAGGGAATTTGTGACATGACTGGGTATTGAAAGAAAAAGGTTACATAAGCACAACAGGGGAGACTAGTGGTGAAATTTCCACAGGTTAGTTATTTAAGGCTCAAACGATCTAAAAAATACTTAAATCATTTCTCCAACAACACCCCAACCTAGGATTTCACCTCGAACCTCACTCATATGGGTTCTAGAGTTTATGAGATATCAAAGTCCATCTAATGCACCCAAGTGTCTGCAAAGGCTCAAAATCTCAAGTGATTTGATTTAAAGTGCTCAAATGTAAAGAATAAAAAATGAAGCTTATTTGATGTGAGTCAAACACACAGAAATCTCAATGAATTATATTTCTAAAGACCTAAGAAAATGAATTGTGGCACACATCATCATTATCGAAGTCTAACTATCTGCTTTCAATAAAACTTATAAGTTATTCACATAAACTAAAAGAAACACAAACAAAAGTGTGGTCAAAGGAACACAACTCATAAGAAGAAAAGTCATGATAACCAACACATAAGCAAAGCCAAAACCCAACATAAATCAACCAACAAGTGCTCCTCCCCCAAAACTTTAAGAGAAATATTGTCCTTAATGTTTATATAGTCAATCTAAGCATAAGTATAATGACCCTCCTACGTGGCCATCAACTTAAACATACTTAACATATTTTTAGACTTAAATTACTTGAAATAGCGGAATAAATTTTTTTTTTTAAATAAATAGTTAAAACTTATAAGTTATTCACATAAACTAAAAGAAACACAAACAAAAGTGTGTCCAAAGGAACACAACTCATAGGAAGAAAAGTCGTGATAAACAACACATAAGCAAAGCTAAAACCTAACATAAATCAACCAACAAGTGCTCCTCCCCCCAAACTTTAAGAGAAACATTGTCCTTAATGTTTATATAGTCAATCTAAGCACAAGTGTAACGACCCTCCTATGTGGTCGTCAACTGATAAGTGCACAAATTTGCACTTTTAATATTCATAATTGTCAAATTATTTTATCAAATTTGTGATTTTAATTTCAAATATTCCTAAATTTAGAGGATTTAATTTTAATTAGATTTATTTTATTTTTCAAGTTTTTAAAGAAAACAATTGGATTTGGGCTAGTTTACCAAGCATAACCCAAAAGTTGAACTCAAAACAAGCCCAATTCGGCCCAAAGCCCATCAGCCTTCCGCCGAGCCGAGCCTCCTGGAACTGAGCCGCGTGAGTTTCCCTGCGCTGCCACGTGTCGCCATCATCTGCCCGCCGCCCGGCAGTCCGTGGGACCCAGTATCCCCCAGCGTCGCAGCGCTTAAGCGCATCTGGGTTCTTCCCTCGGCGAGTGTCCTCCGCAGCGTCGGGAGGCGTTGCTTTCCTTCTTCCGCGTGGGTCCCGCGTGCGACTTCTTCCCTATCACTCTGCGCCACGTGTCGCGAAAGCGGTATTGTCGGCCACTTCTTCTTCTCCACCAATCAACGCCCGCCACGGCGTCCTAACTTCCCTGTGTGCATCCGGTGTCGGCCAAATTAC
This sequence comes from Morus alba, assembly GCA_012066045.3. NCBI lineage: Eukaryota > Viridiplantae > Streptophyta > Magnoliopsida > Rosales > Moraceae > Morus > Morus alba. Next base: position 11,299,998 of record CP050225.2, on the reverse strand, counting down.
TCACCTCCGCCCTCTCCCGTGTTGCCACGTGTCCGAGACTTCAGCAGAGCCCAACGTAGCTCTCCTCTGGCGACACATGTCCAATCTTTTGGGCTTCTTCTGCGAGGCGTTTTTCTTCCGTTGCCTTCTTCATTTATCAAGTTTTACTCACAAAATTAAGTGTAGTAAATTTTCATGCAACGTTTTTGTTGTTGTTAATTTTATTTTTCCGTTGTAATTTTTAGTTTGGCCCAAGAACTCTATAAATAGGGGCATGTCAAAGTGTTTAGGTGGTTAGAACTTTTTAGTCTAAATTTTAATACATTTTTCTCTAGTTGGTGAGGTTAGAGAAGAACCTATATGTGAAGTGATCTTGAGTGAATTTTGATTCTCTATTTGTTCTTCAAAATTTATATATTTGAGTGGTTAATTTTCTTCTATCTTCTTCTAATTTCTCATATTGATATATGTTCTTGTCAACTTTTATATAAATCTAGTCACGCTCTTTTTATGTGATTGTTGCATGATACTATATATTGATAGATATTATTTTATGAGTAGTCATTTACTGCATTATTGCCAATGGTATATTGTCGCTCTTAGATTTCTCTTAAGATGATTTTTCCTAATACTAAACGTAAGAATTTTATTCATTCGAATACATTTTAATTCACATGTTCTTCAAATATTTATTTTCCGATTGTTAGTTTGGGATGTGAAACTTCAATTGAGTAATCTCAAGGATCAAAATTCATTCGGGTGAACCAAGCATATAGGGAAATCTTGACGTCTTACCACTTTTAATTATATAATTTTCTCATATATTTTTCTTTAACTTTAACCTCTCAACAAAAATTCCATTCTCTTTTATTTTTACTTTATTATTTATCTCCTAAAGCTTTTTATTTGCTAATCATTTCTTGTTTAATTTGTCACCTCCTTGTGGATACGACCGCCCTAACTGTGCTACCGCGACCGCTTTATTTTCAACACGTTTGGGCGTAATCAAATTTTGGCACGTTTGGGCGTAATCAAATTTATTATTATTAATATTATTTTGGTCATTTTGTTCGTTGTCAGTTTTATTGTTCATGCTTTCATTAGCTTTAACTCTTTTCTTTTAATTCCGTTTCTTATTATTATTAATTGCCTAATTTTTTTTTTAATTATTTTTACTTGTTTTTATTATTTTTTTATTCATAAATAGTATTAATTTTTAGGTTGTGATTCTTAGGTGACTAATTTAGACATTAAATTAGGACTCTTAATTTCTCATAATTTGTGTGACTTTAGATTTTAGAATAGTATTAACTTAGGGTACTACTATCTAACATTTAACATTTCATAAAACATGTCATAAAACTAAATAAAATTTTCAAAACATTGAAAAGTACAAACTAAGGGAGTTCTGTCTAGGAGGCTGGTTCCTGTTAGCGTTCTACGCCACCAGTCTTTCCTGGGAACGTTGCTCTGTCTAGGAGGTTGGTTTTTAAGGAGGCCTCGCCCCACCAATCTTTCCTAGGAGCACTCTTGGGGGTTGCGATTCACGGTTCTACATTATTGTTTTTCTTTGTTTCAAAATAAAAAAAAATAAAAATAAAAAAAAGTGAAACGTTGTAAAGTGAATGAATCGTTATAGAGACGAATTAGGGAGATTCGCAAGAAGACCGGAGAACCCTAGTGAAGTTTCTCCCCACACGTCTAGTCCTCCCTCGACCCCAGCCTCACTAGGAGTTGCAAATCCGTTCGCGATGGCTCAAAACGAGGAGGTTCAGCAGAAGACGTTGAACGATTATCTTCACCCTACGCGTACGGCCACACCATCATGCATAATGTTTCCCCCTAATATGCCGAATTTGGATTTCAAGCCGGGCATGATCCAACTTTTGCCGACCTTTCATGGGTTAGAAAACGAGAATCCATACGTGCATATAAGGGAGTTTGAAGAAGTGGTGGCCACTTTTCACAACCGAGCTGAAGCCGCAGATTCTGTGCGATTGAAATTCTTTCCTTTCTCTTTGAAGGACAAGGCTAAAAGCTGGTTGTATTCTCTGCAACCTAGGTCTATTGGAAGTTGGGAAGAAATGACGACAACATTTTTCAACAAGTATTTCCCTCACCATAAGACCAATGGTCTGAAGCGACAGATCTCGACCTTTACCCAGAAGGACAATGAAACTCTGTATCAAGTTTGGGAACGGTTCAAGGATCTGTTAAATCAGAGTCCTCACCATGGTTACGAGAATTGGCGTCTCGTAAGTTATTTCTACGAAGGACTCACGATTCGAGAGCGCCAATTAGTGGAGATGATGTGCAATGGTGAATTTCTCCAAAAGGATCCCGAAGAGGCTTTTGAGTATCTCAACTAGTTAGCCGAAAAAGCCCACACATGGACTGGTCCAAGTGCTACTGACAGCACCAATAGGTCCCGACCAGTTGGAATCTATCAATTAAGGGAGGAGGACAACCTCAAAGCCCAAGTCGAATCTTTGACAAGGCAAATTGAGGTCCTCAAAGGCAAAGAAGGTAGAGGAATCCACACGGTCGCAAGGGCAGAGACACATGAGCCATGCTTTGTCTGTGGTAGGGTGGAACATCTAGCTAAGGATTGTCCTGCTTATGGTGAAATGAGAGGGGTTTATGAGGAGCAATGCAATGCCTTAGGAACATACAACAAACCTTTCTCTAACACATACAATCCTGGCTGGAGGAACCATCCAAACTTCAGTTGGAGAGATTCCACCCAAGCACAACCATCGGAAGGACAATGGAGGACTGAGCAACAGCCGCAACCACCAAAGGCGTATTCTGCACCCCAATACAATTCGCAACAGCCAATGAGTTCTCTTGGGAACACCTTGCAATCTTTCATGGAGGTGCAGAGTAAGACGAATCAGAAGTTTGAGTCACTGTTCACGCAAATGGTGGAAGAAAGTAAAGAAATGAAGAGTCAAATTACGAAGCTGACTGGAGCTTTGGCTGTTCAAGAACGTGGCAAGTTCCCTTCACAAGCTCAGTCAAACCAAAAAGGCCAACATATGGAGCAATCCTCTTGAGGAGTTTGTTTCCAACACTTCTGTATCATATTTTTGTTTCTTTATTTTGTTTGGTGTGTTTTGTGTGTTTTGTGTGCTTTTATTTTTAGTTTGTTTTTGTGTGATTTTATATTTGTTTGTGTTTTGGAGAATCAGTTCAGGATGCTCAGCTTAGTTCCAATGTTCATCATCCAGGTGTTCTCTTTCCCTGTCTTCTTCAGATTGCATATATTTTTAGACATTGAGGACACTGTCCGATTTTGGGTTGGGGGTGGTGAGCATATTCATGCGTGAGATCAATTTTTGTCTTGTTGTTATTTTTCGATCAAAATTTTTGCGAGATTATCTAGGTATGATTTCAAAATGTTCGGTTTGAGTCAATTTTTGCTATCTTAATTACTAAGAAATGATTTCCAGAGTTATTTTTGAGCACATGCCCAACCCTTGTGGTAAGATGGTTGTTAACACATTTAGTTGAGAAAAATTTCCGAGTTTAAGGTTTTTATTTTTGGTGATTTGTGAGAGTTGAGAAAATAGCTTTTTGAACTTTCATTGATCTTTTGAGTTAGTTGAGTCATTATTGGAGCACCATTGCTTGACTTGTGACATTTGCTTGAGGGATGATTTCTGGTTAGGAATAATTTTTAGAATTGAGCCATGTGTTGTAAATATTTATCATTTTTCTTTTGTCTTTTACCATAAAAAAAAAAAAAAAAAAAAAAAAAAAAAGCAAGAGCATCAATTTATCAACAATGTTTACGTAGTTTGGTTTGTACTCATGTCTTGTGCTGCATGGCAGCCAATCAAAAGAATGCCTTACTACATCAGCTTCATCAAATGTATGTTGTCTCTTGCCTCGGAAAAAAAAAAAAAAAAAAAAAAAAAAAAAAGAAGAGAAAAAAAAAAAAAAAAAAAAAAGTTTGTGTATATTTGTTTGTATTTTTCGGCTCTTTGTTTGTTTATGAGATTTTTCCACTTGACCAGAATGAAATCCTGAAAGTTTGTTTACGGTTTGAGTGATGGATCGTTCCAAATATTTGATTTGCCTATCATTTGATCAATGTTTGTTTGTTAGCTTGTCCTTAAATTGCCTTCTCTCACTTGAGCGTTAACTAATTGAATTCCAACTCCATGAGTGAAAACCCTTTGCATTAAAATATTTCTGACACCCGTGAGGTAAATGGAGTTGAGACTTTTTCTTGGTGAATATTTTGATGCTATTTGTGTTATGGACTGTGGTAAGAGGGATACGGTTTGGTGCACACACACACGACTGGAGTTATGACTAAAGTAGTTTTGATAGCATTTTCGATCACTTACTAATGTTTTGTTTGATTGCTCGTGTGATTTTGCTAGTTTTGATTTGAATTTTCAAATTTGACATGATTTTTTTTTTTTCACTTGAATTGCTAGGGACTAGCAATAAGTCGGTTGGGGTTGTGATACGTGCACAAATTTGCACTTTTAATGTTCATAATTGTCAAATTATTTTATCAAATTTGTGATTTTAATTTCAAATATTCCTAAATTTAGAGGATTTAATTTTAATTAGATTTATTTTATTTTTCAGGTTTTTGAAGAAAACAATTGGATTTGGGCTAGTTTACCAAGCATAACCCAAAAGTTGAACTCAAAACAAGCCCAATTCGGCCCAAAGCCCATCAGCCTTCTGCCGAGCTGAGCCTCCTGGAACTGAGCCGCGCGAGTTTCCCTGCGCTGCCACGTGTCGCCATCTGCCGCGCCGCAGGTCCGTGGGACCCAGGTATCCCCGCGCGTACGCGCGCTTGGCGCGCACGGTTCTTCCCCCGAGCGAGTGTCCTCCACGCGCGTGTCAGGGACGTTGCTTTCCTTCTTCCACGTGGGTCCCGCGTGCAGCTTCTTCCCTATCACTCTCGCCACGTGTCGCGAGCAGAAGTATTGTCGGCCACTTCTTCTTCTCCACCAATCAACGCCCGCCACGCGTCCTAACTTCCCCTGCGTGCATCCAGCTTTCGGCCAAATTACTCACCTCCGCCCTCTCCCGTGTTGCCACGTGTCCGAGACTTCAGCAGAGCCCAACGTAGCTCTCCTCCTGGCGACACGTGTCCAATCTTTTGGGCTTCTTCTCTGGGCGTTTTCTTCCGTTGCCTTCTTCATTTATCAAGTTTTACTCACAAAATTAAGTGTAGTAAATTTTCATGCAACGTTTTTGTTGTTGTTAATTTTATTTTTCCGTTGTAATTTTTAGTTTGGCCCAAGAACTCTATAAATAGGGGCATGTCAAAGTGTTTAGGTGGTTAGAACTTTTTAGTCTAAATTTTAATACATTTTTCTCTAGTTGGTGAGGTTAGAGAAGAACCTATATGTGAAGTGATCTTGAGTGAATTTTGATTCTCTATTTGTTCTTCAAAATTTATATATTTGAGTGGTTAATTTTCTTCTATCTTCGTCTAATTTCTCATATTGATATATGTTCTTGTCAACTTTTATATAAATCTAGTCACGCTCTTTTTATGTGATTGTTGCATGATACTATATATTGATAGATATTATTTTATGAGTAGTCATTTACTGCATTATTGCCAATGGTATATTGTCGCTCTTAGATTTCTCTTAAGATGATTTTTCCTAATACTAAACGTAAGAATTTTATTCACTCGAATACATTTTAATTCACATGTTCTTCAAATATTTATTTTCCGATTGTTAGTTTGGGATGTGAAACTTTCAATTGAGTAATCTCAAGGATCAAAATTCATTCGGTGAACCAAGCATATAGGGGAATCTTGACGTCTTACCACTTTTAATTATATAATTTTCTCATATATTTTTTTTTTAACTTTAACCTCTCAACAAAAATTCCATTCTCTTTTATTTTTACTTTATTATTTATCTCCTAAAGCTTTTTATTTGCTAATCATTTCTTGTTTAATTTGTCACCTCTTTGTGGATACGACCGCCCTAACTGTGCTACCGCGACCGCTTTATTTTCAACACGTTTGGGCGTAATCATCAACTTAAACATACTTAACATATTCTTAGACTTAAATTACTTGAAATAGCAGAATAAATTTTTTTTAAATAAATACTTAAAATATTAGAAAGAATAACTTCATAAATCATAATAGTAATTTTCTAAAATGAAATATGAAATTTTTTTAAAGCTTTTCTTAATTTCAACTAAAAAAAACATTTAAAAATATCTTTCAAACTAAATGGTGTTTGAACTCTTGTTTTAAATACTCTTTAAAAGCCTTTCTAAACTAGCCAATTCAATCGAACCATCTAATATAACTTTAAAACTGGAATTCATGGAAAATCTTAAATTCAAGCACTTCTTAAAGTCTTTCTAAAATCAATCATTTAAATTGCCATATTTAGAAATTCCTATATTTATTGCACGGACTATTGCAACATTTTAAAACTTAAATACTCAAGACTAGAGTTGTTAGTTATAACCTCGGTTCTCTTTAACAAACATACGTACATATACTTTTTAAACATACATGCTTGAAACCTTTGAATCATAAATATATACACAACTTATTTCTAAACCTGTTGCGAAAGATTTAAACGTAAGTGGTTTCCATTCTTATCTTTGCCATTAAATCGCCACCCACCATTGCCATTCAAGTGTTGTTGATAGGTTTTTACCTGCAACATGAGCATAATTGAATGAGCTTTAAACAGAAGTGGTAAATCATTCTCACAAAATTTAAAAAGATTTAATAAAATATGCATAAGCCGATTATGCTTCATTATGATCATATCATAAGAATCTATCTCATCTTTTCTTATCTTTTCATATTTATGGGCCTAAGTGTTCGTACCGGGTATGCACGATCAATGGGTATAGAGGGTTTGTAAGGTCCCCAACTATACCATGACCCTAATTTACCTCCTCAAGTATTGAATAATTGCCTCCTCAGGCCATAAATCCTCCCCGTAGGTCGAGAAATTGGTACGACACTCTTCACTTAATGTTTCACTTGTCTTATTGTGTGTATGCAGTATGACATATTACTGCACAACAAACCCTTCTTAAACATAATCGTGGTATGCAAATATAAATCATATTGCAAGACCTTTCACACACACACACACACACGTGTACACACACACACATATATATAATATGACAAATCTTGAACATAACATTTCTCAGACATAACATATCATGACATTACAACAAGGGAATAAGAACACGTACTGGGGAGGTGGGGCATTCTTGCCTCCTAATGTGGTCAGCGAAGAGGCTAAGGGCATAGTGGCATATACTCAGGTTGATGTTGGCTTTCCTCCATAACTTTTATCTTGAGGCTCAATTATTCTAATACCAAGGAAGCTTGTTGAAGAGTGGATTCTGCCCATAGTATGTGTTGCACAACACATCAAATGGGTCTTGATTTTGGATGCCTTCAAGCTTGGCAAGAAATTGATTTAATCAGCTCATACACTCAACTCTACTTGGCTCTGACACATGTGTTTGGTGGGCTTAAATGAACGGTGGCACGGATGGTGGGGGAGGCTCCAACCACGTTAGATCTTCATAGATGTGACCATGCTTGATCAGGGGTGGCATAACAATAGAAATCTTAAGAGGTCGAGACTCATAGACTTCTTCTTGAGATTCGTCATCAATATTCAAGTTTTGTGTCTCGTCCTCTCTTAAAGAGTCATCATCAAGCAACTCACATTTCTCCTCATGTGGTGTTGGCTCATCATGGTGGATTTCACTAGATACTTCCAATTCTTTATAGAATCCTACAATTAATGTCTTTCGTTTTATGGCTTTAATTGAGTCATTTAGAGGTTCCTTCATTCTTAACAACTCCAACTGAATGTGGGCCAATTCAACTTGTAGGTTATCAAAGGTCTCCATCCTCTTCAACTTATCTATACAGAGCCTTGTCTCCTCCAAAAATTGGGCAACAAGATCTTGAAGGGTGGGAAGAGACTCCGCATTGTGAGAGTGGGTGTCAAAAAATGGCACCGGAATATCAGAACTATTCTTAGTTGTTCATCGAATAATTCCAGCTCCAATGGTTAAAAAATAAGCTTCATCCATGGATAATTAGTAAAAATATGTGGTATGATTTCCTCTTTCGACCTAAGTTCTTGTTGTGGTGCATAACCCGTTGAGGAAGTTTTGTAGTTAACACTCTTTTGAGAAACCATGATATGGGAACCAAAAAAGTAATTCCTTGTATCTCCACCACGCACTATGAAACAGCTCCAAATATTGCTGAGAAAAATTCAAGAGGACTTGTTGATGCGACATTGACAAGTACCTCACAAAACAAAACACTCAAAAACATAAATAAGAAAAAAAAAATAAAGAAAAGAAATGCCTAAATTAAAATCGAGTTACTTACTCATAGTATTAGTGAAAACCTACTCGGCAACGAAGCCAAAAACTTGTTCAAACACCTCCAATTTTAATATTCAAGTCTTCATCAATATTAAGGTCTTGTGTCGTCTCCTCTCTTGAAGAGTTGTCATAAAAAAACTCTCATTCTCCTCACATGGTGTTGGTGTTGGGAATGGTATCCTAGAAGCATGAGATGTAATAGGATATTTATTATTAATTTAATAAAATAATTTATTCATTATTTTATGTGCATATATTCGTCATCAAATAGCTCCAATTTCTCCTTGCATGTGTGATTAGCAGATTGTATATAATAAAAATTTTCATAAACTTTGATATACTTTATAAATTACATTAATTTATGCACGATTAAACTAATCAAATTTATTTATTTACCGAGGACTGATTAGGATGATAACTTGAATTCTTAGACCTCGAACGCTCCTCGCTCTAAGCTAGTTTGGAATACCCAAATCTTCCTCCCCAATTCCTTGAATCTACAAAGACGTGTGTGTGGGCACACCTGAAACAAAACAGGATTAGAGAATAAACACTTAAGTTTTCCACGAACACTAACACATGGACTGCGTGAAATTTTTGGAGAAAATTTTTCATTCCCACACTCTATAGAAACTGGCCACTGATGCTAGGAGAGAACAAAAATTGTGTCTCAAAATTTTCTCCAATCTTCTATTTTATAGAGTAGTAGTCAGACTTTTAAGAGGATTCTAATCTTTATCTCTAAGATAAAACTTAACAATTATCTCTAACTTCAAATTTGATTTTAAAACAAAATCCACTCTCTCCATTATCCTATATGAGGCCACCACAATGGAATTCCTCCCTGTGGTAGGCGCAATTTTACAGGTAAAGAATAGGGCAAAATTTTACATTTATCCTGCAGTTTAATTTTGACTCAAATTCTAATTCTAATTTAAGTCAAATTTAAATCAATTAGAATTTCAAATTAAACAACTTATCAAATAAGTTAATTTGATAACTATGGAGAGAAAGCAATTGAATCTCCAAGGAATTCACACTGTGTTATGCATTTACACCATGTGAACACCTTCACATTTGTGTTTTGAAATTAAAATTAAAATTTATATAATCACATTATTTAATTTATAATTAATTCTTAATTAATTATTTTTTAGTGTTTATTTTAGAATTCTATAATTCTATAATTCTCATTTTACCTTTAGTGTCTTGTAGAATTACAAGGACGGCACGGGACTCATGGACTTATAATTCCTAACTCTAACAAAAAAAAAAAATAACTAATTAATTTTATTAATTCTAAAAGTTACTCTACTATGAACATGGAATTACACTCTCGTAATTATAGACATAAATTACTTCTAAACTATAAGTGTCCATTTGATATAGTCATTGCATATAGATAAATCCTCCATAAATAGTTCATAATTAGTGCCATTGATTCTCTAATAGATAGTGATTCATAAAATAAATTCATGAATTGGAGTGTTCCTACTGGTCTAAGTACCGAATCAACCATCGAGAGAATTATTTATCTACTTCTTTTTCAAGAAGGACTAGATTCCATCTTTTATAATAACATTCTCGGCTACTCACTTCATCATGTCTCTAAAATACAAGGAATAGGACTTAAGATCTCAGAATCCATACTGAATAAATCAAAAGACACAAATTCATAAATAGGAGTCTATCAAGAACTCAGGATTAAGATCATTCTGTATATCACCATCGGTAGACTCAATTAGAATTTTTATACTTAACAGAAATTATTAGAAATTCATATTACATCCGTGTGTCCTTGTTGCACATAATCTCATTATGTGTAATGCACTTATTTAATATCTCGTCATATTAACAGTGCAGATAACACCATTTCATTCTAAATGAGAATTACATGTATTAATAATGTTTTAATTAAAGATTCTAAAATTTAATTAAATTCATTACGAACATCTTTTGATAATTATCCTTAAATATTATCCTCACATATAGTACTTATATAAAATATTTAAGTTCACATAAATAATCATGAAATTTTCATTGATATTACTAAAATATTCATAAAATATATGCACAAAAAATAATGAATAAACTCTTTTATTAAATAAATAATATATGTCCTAGTACATCTCATATTTCTAAGACACCATTCAACATTGTCACACAACCTTCTCCGACTCAATATTTTACAAATTATGTATTTTATTTTGCAAATTATTTTTTATTTTATTAGATATGTGAAATTCATAATTTTAACTCTTAAAATTAATTTCACATAATTACATTAATTTTTGCAAATCCACTTTGCTATAAAATTAATTTAAGGGAATTAAATCAATTTTGAGCACATAGTTTTTATTTAATTTATAAAATCTTTATATCAAATAAATAATTCAAATATGTGTGGTATGCATGACATGTGATAAACATGCGAAGCACACCTAAGCTGATATGTCATGTTATAAGCTTTGACATAAATTATATAAGAATCAAAAAAATAATATATAAGACCTGCAATCAGCTATTTAGATGGAACTTGATCGGGTCTCATGGAATAATTAAATTACAACACAATTGAATGAATGAATAAATAAATAAATAAATTTACAATGCAATCGAATAATTAAGTAATTATAATAATTATTTTCATTCGTTACATCAACAGGTTTTCAATTTAATTCTTTGGCCTCCGAACTCTTTGTCTTTAGGTCGAGCTTCATCCTTCTTGATCCGTAACTCTTTGAGTCAAAATCGCGCCGAGACTCGTGAGGGCTCGTCACTGGACAAACAAATCGCGCTGGGCCACACACAAGGTTGCGCTGGGGCGCAGAGAGGGCATCACTAGGGCACACATGGGGCCACGTTGCGCTGGGCCCGTGCCTAGACTCACAAGGTCACATTGCACCCACGCTTAGGCAAGCAGAGGTGTAAGGGTAGGAATGCATAGGTGGATGACTAGGGTTTCTTGGCTTCACTTGGGGTTCGTTGTTTTATGTTTCTCCACCTTGTTGACATAGTCTTGCTTAGTGATGTTCTACCCTAATCCTATAATTACAATAATTCATATATTTGAAGGTTTATAATTTTTCTAATTAAATTACAAAAATATATAAATGAATATAACTAATCCATGAAACCATATAATTAACAACCAAATCCATCATACATGCATTCACCACATGAATTAAATATAAACATTTATAAATGCAAAGTGTGCCTGTCACATACATACTAATCAAATATTCAATATTCAATATTAATTTTGATTATGGCATAATCCCAATATAAATTAATATAGTCCATAGACCGTTCTGATATCACTTGTTGGTTTTCAAAGCGATTTTAGATGCGGAAGTGTGGTAACTCGGATAGGGTCCGAACAAAAATTTTTATAAAGCTTTTAAGAACGCTATAGATTATATTAATTTATGACAAATAAATTAATATAATTGATTAAGAGCAGAAATTATACCTAGCGGCCGATTAAGATAGTAACTTGATTTATTTGACCTCGGACAATTCAATGTTCCGGTTCTCAAATTACTAAGAATCTTCCTTGTCAATTCCTTAATTCTTCCAAGAACGGGTGCACATCTGAAATCAGAGAAAACAATTATCGCTCTCTGACAAGTCTTCCACAAACATCAATGCATGTACAATGTAGAACTGGGAATGGGAAAAATTTTCACTCTTTTCTCTCTATGAAAACTAACCACTATAGCAATTAGAGAGCAAAAATTGTGTTTTTCAATTTTCTGTAACATCCAATTTATAGTGTTCTAGCTCTTTTCTTTAACTTAAAGATAAAGTAATGAAGATAACGACATATTTAATTTTATATCCTATTTAAAATCAAATAAATTCACAGTTTATTTTTAGAATAATTTTATCTTTAGATAATCACATTATTTCATAGCTAATTAATTCTCAATTAGTTATTTTTGAGTGATTTAATTCTAAATTTTCATTTTATCCTTAGTGTCTTATAGAACTACAAGGATGATGAGGAGGACTCGTGGACCTATAATATCAAGCTCCAATAAAAAAAATTAATCAAACTCTTTAATTAATTAATTAATTAATTCTATTAATTCTAAACTTACAGAGCTATAAACTTGGAATTGCACCATAGACATTTATTTATATTTGTGAAACGTCCATAGCTTTCTCCTTAAATAATTTATAATTACAACTAGGTAAAATCTGTTAACTTCTCTAATTATATCTTTCTCCTTGAGTCCTATTGATTCTCTAATGAATTGTATATTCATAAAACAAATTCATAAATACGAGCTTGTTACATATTCAAGTACCGAAACAACCTTAAGAGAATTATTTATCTGTTTCATTTTCAAGAAGGAACGAATTTCATCTCGTAATATTAATATTTCTGACTATCTACTTAATCATATCTCCAAGATAAAAAGAACAAGATTTAATAATATCAAAATTCATAACGAGTAAATCAAAAAGCATGAATCCATAAGGAATCTGGTAATAACTCACAATTGAGATCATTTATATATGACCATCAATTAGAATTTCTTTACTTAACGGAAATTATCACACTCAAATTGCGTCTTGTCCCAATCCTACATAATCACATTATGTAAAATATACTTTTTTGATATCTCTCTATACCAACAATGCGAATAAGCTCGTTCCATTCTTAACGAGAATGACATATATTAATAATATTTTAATTAAAGATTCTGAACTTTAATAAAATTCATTATTGACTTATCTCGATTGTTATCCTTAAATATTATCCTCTAATATATAACCCTTTATATACCATATTCAAGATCACATAACAACCACAAATTTTCAATTATATTCCTAAAGTATATAACAATACATGAAAATAATAATAACGTTTATATATTATTAAATAAAAAATAAAATTTAACATTACATTTCATGTTTTAAGAAAAGCATTTCCAAAAGGAGAAGACTAATAAATCCCAACTATGTTGACACCCACAAGCAAAGAAGACTAGTAGATCCCAACTATGTTGACACCCACTAGTAATCTTACCCTTCACCAAATTCCTAATTCAATATTATTAATGGGCAAAGAAAATACAAAGAGTTAAAGAAAAGGGAAGAACAACAAAGTAGCAACAAGGAAAATTCTAAACAAAAGCATCTATAAAAAATAACTGGTAGACAGTCTCGGAGGATTAAGCCCAACTTGTAGCTTGAAAACAATCTACAAATATGCCTCGTTAAAAACACTCAAATCAAAACTCAGTGGAAAATACTAGAAGGGAAAAGGAGTACATATTTGCCATAGGGTCGGCTATGTACAAAATCTGTAACAAGAATATCATATTGAGTCCTTAACAATGGCTGACAAACAAAAGTTTGGTGCATTAAACCACCTTTCTTGATCGTCCAAATGAGCAGCATGTGAGGCCAATATATATCCGCAACAGGATTTCCTTCTATGTATGTGATAATGAACAGCTCTGGGTCCAGTCTGCCAAAAATCTCCAAGGAACCTGCCTATTTTGAGAAGGAAATTCCACCACATAAGTGGAGCCACACTCAAACTAACAAAATCCTAACCATATCTTTCAGTGATCTCAGTAGCACGAATGACCCATCAACTCAGCTTCATATGCATGAAGAATACCAAAAGGCTTTGCTAAACAACCTTTGCAAAACCCCTATAGGTTCTAAATATGCCTCCATATCCGGCCAAGCAAGGAGAACCATTAGACCTAATGAGATATAATTGAGGCGATTATTTGTAATAAAGGCTTATATATATAGGATCGTATCCACGGAGAACTGGTTTACAACAATTTATATGTAATCACGGGATGGAGATAGAACAATGCCATCTAAAGTGATGTTTTTTCTCTTCAAGAAATGGGAATACCAATGAGCAGAAAGCTTAGGTCGTCTTCTCAATTCGGATCATCAAAACTTATGTAGTACAAGCCAAAGCGGGATTCGTAGCCGCCAAACAACTCAAAAGAATCCATAAAGGACCATGCGAAATACCCTTTCAAGTTTGATCCGTTCCTTCGTTTTGAGAATGGAAGCCAAACACAAGGAAAAAAACAAACATTAACTTATAAAACTTAAAAGAAACATGCATTATACGTACGTGTATTCATATAATAACAAAGAGACTTAAACAAATGCCCTGATTAGTGCAATGAACGAGCATAGATGAACACAAGTATTAACTATACAAGTCTACAACTGTTTTAATTTTCATGAGATGAATTTCAAACTATTGAGAAAAGCAAGATGTCAAATTCTATTTTGGGCTCTTCTAGTTACCTCTGGTACATTTCCATCTCCTATCCTCTTATTTTTGGTGTCGTCAACCCCTGACTAATTAGTTCCTAACCGAGAAACTGAGGATAAATTTTTTAATGGAGCTAATAACATGCTCATTGCATGATAAATAAAAATTTAAAGAAGCAATCATATTAGAAATCGCACCTCCTTAAAACCTTTCAAAAATTTGAACATTTCGCACCTCCTTTTGTAAACTTTCAAGTAATATTATAACGGGCACAAGACTATCTCCGCAAATTTCAAAGTCTATCTAACGTAGCAGAATGAAAAATATTCTAAAATAATTCTAAACTTGAATATTAATAATGTACCAGCTCCGTTCGATTCGCATGTTTCAATTATATGGATTTGAACTTTTGGGAGAAAACCTTTAGGTTCGAACCTATATGTGAGTTTTTTGTGGTTCGAACGGGTATTTAATAGTATGAGGTCTAAACATGGAATAAAATTTGAACGAGTGTTTGATTACATTGTTAGAACTATTCGGTTTTAAAAACTGTTGAAAAATGAGTTTAATGAACAGTGTTTTAGATAAAAACTGAAAGAACTTTGAGGTGGTGGGGAGGTAAGTTTTGTTCAACCTTTAATTTGATGTTGAATTGAAGCCAAAACCCAGATCCAAATTCAAACCCTGATGCAACCAAACAAGGGTTTGGATTGATTTTTGGGTTCAAACCCATCACAACCCTCCAACTAAAAACGCTAGAAAAAAAAAAAACCCCACTGAATTAATTAGCCTTATTTATAGGCAGATAAATCCTACCCTATTTACCAATCTTAATTCAAATAAAACTATAAAGATCTTAATACCAAATAATAAAGATTAAAGAATGCCAATCAAATTTCAAATTTCAAGGACTAATTGGCTAAAAAGAAAAAAAAAAAGAAAAAAAAAAAAAGAAAAATTAAGCACCGATATATGCATGAAGTATTCAATTCTCGGCTAGTTACTACTCCTGTTATGGCAGTGTAGAGCTACAACACATACCTTATAGTATCAATGACACACCCAATATATGCCTGCAAGTATTCAATCCTCGGCCAGTCTTCTAATGTTGAATTACGCTGAGTTCTTTGACCTGTTGAACACATTGCAACAATTAGAACATATGACCCTTAACATGCTTCAGAACTATCCAACGAAGACAACTACAGTTGGCTCCAAACTGCAAACGGCCATGAATTATTTGGAGACAATTTGATCACATGGTAAAGGTAGTATAAATGGTTATTTATCTTTCTATACGTTACATTTTAGGTTTCTTTAAAACATAGACACAAAACAGAGTGTCAGGATATTAGATTTTCCTACTAAATATAATAAGATATACATTTGCAGTAATCCAAAACCAAGGGTATATTTTTATAAAATTCGGTATACATATTATGTTAGACAACCACCATAAATTAATGATCCTCGAGTAACTGATTTTAAATAACCGTGATCTATATTCTAACTTTGGAACTAACGGACTATTATACAAGGAACCACACAATTTGAGATCAAATTCTAAATAGCTTGGAAATCAATAGTGATAATCTTGATTCAACATCTATAATGTTTCATAAAATTTCTACTTCTTGTGGTCTTCACGTTCATCTGACGATCTTTTCACAAAACAATCTGGAAATAATGTCATAATGACAAAGAACAAGAGAGAATACCATTTTCATGGATATAAATATGAGGTTCGTTATAATGTTGCTTAATATGCTCCAGAACTGCAGTCAGGCCCCAGGGTGCAATTGGATACTGCATCAAACTAGAGAATTAACAACACACTAAAAGAATTTCAATCCATATACCAGTGGAAAAATGTATGTTCGATCTTTTACCTCAGATGTTGACGTGAAATTTACTTTACCTGCCAGGAAAAAAATATATATATATACTCTAATCAGTCAATTCAATTGAAAACCCTGTTAAAATTAAATTCTATTTGATTCTCAACTGACTGATCCACTAAGATACAGAGTATTGATTGACCAAAATCCTAAGGGCAATTATTGCATGCAATTGAAGCTGTGTGAAGCGTACAACATTTGACTTGTAAGCTCAAATATGTGATGCTGAAAAAAGAAAAGACACTTAAGAAGTGCAACTAGTTTACTGTTAAATGTTAAATAATATCTGTTGCTGATCATTTTTTTTAGTTATTTTATTCTTCTGATAAGAACAAAGATCATTATTGAAGAGTAGAAGAAGTACATAGAGGACATCTCATATATCAAATACTAAACAAACAAGTATAGAAACTAACATTAGAATCCAAATATATGGATCTAAAATTTCTCAGTCCTCCAAACAAATCAGAAAAGGAAAAGTTAGAGAAGTCCTTGTTCGGAAAAGTGATAAAATGCCATCCAATGTTCAATTGTTTCCCAAGCATCCTCGATACTCCAATTCTTAAAAGTTTTTTTTTTTTTGTTTTATCCCTCTCAATCCATAAGAAACTGTCAACGACTGCAGACACTCCATTCGGGATCCTAAAGATTTACAAAGAGTAGATCAACAAAGATGAGACTACCAATTTAAAAATAGATCTCCTTGCCATGACACAGTGGAACCCCTGAACTTTCCCCTTGGTCTACTGTGGATTATCACAAAAAGGAAACATAAAGCAAACAGCCCCTAAATCCACCACCTCCATCCAACTGCACAACCTTTTTCTCCGAGATGAAATCTCAGGTTGTGCTTAGTATAAGAGTTCAAACCAAGATAGTTTTGATTTTAGATTCAGAATCATGATTCATAGTTTAAATTTAGAATCCAAACCCTGGTTCTGAAACCGGAATCACAACCAAGGGTTTAAACCATCTAAAACAAAGGGCGGAGGTGGTTTTATTTTTTTGGGGTGGTTTTGGTTTAAAACATCACATCAGAGTTCGAACCTTAAACTTTCTCCTTGGTCTACTATGGATTATCACTAGAACAAAAAAAAAAAAACAAAAAAACAAAAAGCAAACAGCCCCTAAATCCACCTCCTCCATCCAACTGCACAACCTTTTTCTCCAAGATGAAATCTAAGGTTGTGTTTAGTATAACAGTTCAAACTAGGATAGTTTTGATTTTAGATTCAGAATCATGATTCATAGTTTAAATTTAGAATCCAAACCCTGGTTCTGAAACCGGAATCAGAACCAAGCGTTTAAACCATCTAAAACAAAGGGCGGAGGTGGTTTTATTTTTTTGGGGTGGTTTTGGTTTAAAACATCACATCAGAGTTCGAACCTTGAACTTTCTCCTTAGTCTACTATGGATTATCACTAGAAAAAAAAAAAAAAAAAAAAAAAAAAAAAAAAAAAATCAAACAGCCCCTAAATCCATCTCCTCCATCCAACTGCACAACCTTTTTCTCCAAGATGAAATCTAAGGTTGCGTTTGGCATGAGTGTTCAAACCAGGGTAGTTTTGATTTTAGATTCAAAATCATGATTCATGGCTTAAACTTTGAATCCAAACCCTGGTCCCTGAAACCGGAATCAGAACTATGGGTTTAAACCATCTAAAACAAAGGGCGGAGGTGGTTTTATTTTTTTGGAGTGGTTTTGGTTTAAAACATTACACCAGAGTTTGAACCTTGAACTTTCTCCTTGGTCTACTATGGCTTATCACTAGAAAAAAAAAAAAAAAAAAAAAAAAAAAAAAACATAAAGCAAACAACCCCTAAATCCACCTCCTCCATCCAAATGCACAACCTTTTTCTCCAAGATGAAATCTAAGGTTGTGTTTAGTATAAGAGTTCAAACCAGATAGTTTTGATTTTAAATTCAGAATCATGATTCATAGTTTAAATTTAGAATCCAAACCCTGAATCTGAAACCGGAATCAGAACCAAGGGTTTAAACCATCTAAAACAAAGGGCGGAGGTGGTTTTATTTTTTTGGGGTGGTTTTGGTTTAAAACATCACATCAAAGTTCGAACCTTGAACTTACTCCTTGGTCTACTATGGATTATCACTTGAAAAAAAAAAGAAAAAAACATAAAGCAAACAGCCCCTAAATCCACCTCCTCCATCCAACTGCACAACCTTTTTTCTCCAAGATGAAATCTAAGGTTGCGTTTGGTATGAAAGTTTAAACCAAGGTGGTTTTGATTTTAAATTCAGAATCATGATTCATAGTTTAAATTTAAAATCCAAACCCTGGTTCTGAAACTGGAATGACAACCAGGGGTTTAAACCATCTAAAACTAAGAGAGGATGTGGTTTTTATTTTTAGGTGGTTCTGGTTTAAAACATCACATCAGGATTCAAACCTTAAACTTTTCCCTTGGTCTATTATGGATTATCACTGAGGAAAAAAAAAATTAAGCAAACGGCCCCTAAATCCATCTCCTCTATCCAACTGCACAACCTTTTTCTCCAAGATGAAGTCTAAAATATCCCATTCAACGAGAACAAAGCCTTCTCAAGATCTATTTTAAGAAACCACGCCAACCTTACATCCTACTTGAAATATTCTGCTACCTCAATAGCCACAAGCACGGTGAGTGGATTAAAACTCTATGAAAAGAAACACACTAACGTCTTTGAAAGATTTTTTGTGATCTAGGTTTCTTACTACAGTTATGCCATGTTGTTCAAGTCATAAATCTTAATTTGTTTGACTTTTGATGCAAGTAAAGCTATTCAAGTGAGGAAAGCATATAATGTAGTTGTATTCCCATGTCTGCAATAACATTCCCTTTTTCCAACTGAAGTGTGTTGGATATGTTGTCTACAAATTATTAGTAGTAGTAGTTGTTCTTGTTGTTTATTATTATTATTATTATTATTATTATTATTATGGGGTATTAGAATCCCACATTGGCTGAAAATATTGGCATGATCCACTTAATAAGGTGAGGGCAATCCTCGTCTAGAAAACCGGTTTTGCTAAGTTGAGTTAGGCTCAATATCCTTTAATTTCTGTAAAATAGTATCAGAACAGGCTCAGTTTTGCAATGTTGGGTCCTACAATATCCACTTATTCACAATGGTTTGGAATGGTTCACGTAATGCACGAGGAGGCGTATTAGAATCCCACATTGGCTGGAGATATTGGCATGATCTACTAAATAAAGTGAGGGTAATCCTCCTCTAGAAAACTGGTTTTGTTAGGTTGAGTTAGGCTCAATATCCTTTAATTTCTATAAAATGGGGTGAGGGAATTATAACTTATGTAAAGAAACAAATGTCTGAAAGATATTTTGTGATGAAGCCTCGAGGTTTTTCTATTCTCTTTTTTTTTTTTTTTTTTTCTAAGGTAATTTTTTCCTACAGTTATGTCATGTTGTTTAAGTTACAAATCTATATTGTTTTGACATTTGACACGTAAAGCTGTTCAAGTGAAAGAGGCATACTTTCTAGTTGTATTCCCATGTCTGCAACAGCATCTCTCTCTTCCAACTGAAGGACGTTGGGGATCTTAGTGACGTTCATTTCAAAGTAATAATTCAGTCCAAGAAAGTCTAATGAACTCCTAATGCTTTCGGACTCTTGGACAGTGAAGGCCGGAAGCCTTGAGCCTGCATTCTTCTTCATTAAAACCGGGTAATCACCGAATACCAAGGGATTCAAAAACCTATAACAGCAAAGTAAATTCAGTAAGTACTCAAAGGCAACACAAACTCACAATCTTTTTTTCCCACCACCGGAGGAAAAGAGAGGATTATGTTAATTCCAAGTTTGAAATAGCCTTTTGGACAAGTACACAAAAACCACTGCAGCAGAAATTTTTTTTTAAAAATAAAGGGCCTCAAAGGGTGTAATGTTTAGCTTACCAACCGATAAACAAGACATTTGCTCTTTTAGTAGCAATTTCATCATCACTGCTGTCCGTTAGAGGCACAAACGAAAAGGACAGGATATTCAATCCGATAAATCCATGTTGTTTGTCCTGCATTTAACAAATATTTTTCTCAAGGGATCAACATATATGATATATGTTTTTCCTTCGTTGTAAATTTTGTAATTTCACACAATCAGATCAAACATCATGCTTAATGAAAATTGAGCAAGTAAGCCTAAGAATTTCTTCTCAACATTAGAGGATCAAGCAGGGAGTTACTTTGCACACCTATGGTTGACATAATGGCTAAGGATAAATTAATCAAACTATTTCCATGATCTAAAATCCTTAAAAAATGACCTTGTAATTTTTCTCATATAATCTGTAAACTGATGCGTGTGCCAACAACATATGATGAGCTGCAATGTATGGCTCAGTTGTGGAGTTGCCTTTGGAGCAGTCACCAAATGGACGCGAACATCGTTGAGGTGGTAGGATTCCCCCACCATAACCACCGATTGCAAATACATTGGCCTCATTTATTGTAGTCCAATGTTTAACTCTATCACCAAACTCTCTAAAGCACACATCTGCATATTTCATGAAGTCTTTTCTGCATCCACAAAAATAAGTCAATCAATAAATGGCCCTTTTGGTTCATAGGTTGAACAGAAATTTAAATTTTGTGACAGAAAACATTGTAGCAAAAAAGTTTAAACAGTGGTTCGAACCTATGAAACAAATAAAGGCATGTAAATCGCCCAGTTTTTACTAGCGGCATGAAATTTACCAGCAAGATTTATAGAAACATACACAATCTTTCGACTAACCCATCCTCCATATTGATCTTCAAGTACTTGTGGGAGGTCAAAATGGTGTAATGTAACATGTGGTTGGATTCCTGGTTGATGGGGAACAAGCAAGCCTTAGCATTATGCTTCCCTTTAAAAAGGGGGAAATAGATAAAAAGAAACTCATATCATGTGTTGGTAGTGACCATGGCTGACTAATTCATTAATAAAGTTGTTGTAATATTGCAAGCCCTTTGGATTTATAGGTCCTCTTCCATCTAGAAAACATAGAATGATCAGTGTGTTAGAAGATGAAACAGAAATCGACTTGGTTTTTCGCTTTCTGAATAAATGTATTAGTTTGTGCAATCATACTTGGGATAAGTCTTGACCATGATATAGAGAATCTGTATGCATCTAAACCTGTCTCGACCATGAGTTGGATGTCTTCCTGCAAGTGAGTTTCTATGAACTCTTAGTCATTCATTGACCACAATTTTACTAAAACACGAAATATATTTCAAACCAAATCAGTCTAGATTTTAATCAGGCTCTAGATCGTGATCACTCGGGGGTAACAAGAAGTTAAATATCCAAGTCACAGCAGTAACAAAAAATATAAATAAATTAACCTTAATCTGTAACTTTGGAACGAAAACGAATGATAGTAGTTATGATAATAACAATTATAACGAGTCAAGCATTTTGCAGAAGCAAACCTTGTATCTGTGATATCCATCACATGCTATGTCTGCACTGGGTTTAATGTACCCTGGAAATTTCAGAGAAATCTGCAGTGACTTGATATTGCTAAAACAAGTAGAGATATACCTTTTTTTATGGCTTATTTTATAGACAATTTTAAACTACCAATACAATTAATTTTTTGGGGAAATTTTGCTAACTTTCATTGTATTTTTGGTCTAATGTCATAAAATAATTCGCACATTTTTTTTAAATGTAACTAAGAAAAGAGAGTCAAAAACAACTTTTTTGTAGTGCATTTACAACAAAAATATGTCCCATTAACTACCTCCCTTTTTTGAAAAAGAGTTCAAAGGAACTCGTATTAATAATCCAAAGAAGTGTACCCACAGATTTTCTCTAGTAAAATAACATCCCTGTTTAATTTGAATTTTATGGAATAAAGAGCATTTAAAGAGAAACACAAACCTTAGGGAAAAAATAAAAATAAAAAATAAAAACAAATTGAAAGGCTACTCACAATCCATTCAAAAAGAAAGAAACAGAGGACGAAAAAAATACTGATAATCAACGGCTTAGCGCTTGCAATTGTTCCTATAGAAGTTCTTTTTTTTTTTAGAGAGAAGAAAAAAAAAAAAAAAAAAACAACAACAACAACAACAACAACAAAAACAAAACAAAAGCAGGAAACCCAACTAGCATGAGCAAAGGTGTCCCATATGCTTGGAGTCCTTCCATCTTCGTTTGCAGCTCCCTCCGTCTGTTCAACACAAACAAAACACAAAAAAATACCACAAACCCACTTCCTCAAAATCCCCAAACTCAATGAATATCTCATTATTTACTTTTCTACTACAGCTAAAAATTGCTCAAGTGAAAGTCACATGTTGATCAAACGGACCTGATAAGCTGAGGAGCCAGCTCCAAACACAAACCCAGCTGGAAAATCAGCTCTTCTAACATTTTTGCAAACAATCACTCCCATTAAACCAAAGCTCATAAGAGCAAATAGTGAGAAAGAGATTCCCCACATCTTCACTTTTATTTAACTCTTGTCAAAAGTTTGTTTCGGAGACTCAATAATGCTTAAAGACTAAACGAGGGTTCCATTAACTATTTATTAAGCACTAAAATTACATTCTTGCATAGTTAATTTTTCCTTAAATTACCCGTTGATATATAGAAAATTACGTCCATTCTCTTTAACACTCACTTTATCAACTAAAATCCAAAACAATCACTGCAGACGCCGCCTACTCTGACTTAGTGATTGTTTGATGATATTATTCAAGTTTTTTAAGTCTTCTATATTTTACTTTTGAGTTTTTAATTTTAAATTTTTTTAATAAAAAATTCTTAAAAATATTATATTTAATTTTTTTTATTATATTAAAACTCTCAAAAAATATCACATCTCAACTTAAATTAAAAATTTAAATCTATAAAGTAAATGAGTCTTTAATTCTCGTGTTTTAAACCAAGACTTTAATTATAATATAATATTTTTAAATTTAAATAAAAATATTTTTGATTCTCTTATTATAAAATTTGAATCAGAACTCATTAATTTAAATTTTTAATTTAAATTAAGATATAATTTTATATGAAAATTTTTTATTGTAACAAAAAAAATTAGATGTGATAGTTTTTGTGAGTTTTTTTTTTTGTAATAAAATTTAAATTTTAAACTCGAATAGGTGAAATGAACGAGGCCTAAATTAAAACCACTCCGAGATTATTTGGTTAAAAATTCATACCCTAATTTAAATCATAATTCATAATTTACTATAATATTTTTTTAAAAAATACATATAAATTAAAAATAATTTTAATCTTATTATTTTAATTAATAAACTAGACGTCTCTTTAATTACAATCGTGAACCAAACGTTTTTTTTCCGCTAATCAGTAATCCAAACTGTGACGATCATACATGTATATTATTATTATACCCATTACTAGGGGAGGCACCTAGTTACTGTTAACAATGACCAGTCATTTGTCTCCTTTTTTTTAAAAAAAGAAAATTCCGATTATGTCTAAAATTTGTGTATTTATCGTTTTATCCTCGATTGTTGATTTCTGATATGGTTTTTATTTGAGTATTTTTGTCTTTATAAACATATCTAAAATTTTTAGTTGTATTTTAAATATGTATTCTTACCATTTTATCCTCAGTTACTTATTTCTGATTTAGTTTTCTATTTGGGTATTTTTATCTTTATCAATATATCTTTATTTCTATTTTTGATGTTTTTTTCTGCACAATGATGAGCTGTTTGGGAAAAGACAGAGTTCAGTGGTGGGACCGATGTTTTACATGTTAAATCAGTGGAGGAATTCAGTGTTATACGTGTTAATCAATTTGGAAAATGTCATTTGTGTCCCATAAAAGTTGTTTATTTTGCCCTCAATTTTATTTTGCTCTTGAGTTTATCTATTGGGCATCGATTTGAGTCCGTTTGGTTCATAAATTAGAACCATGTAATTAAAATTATTTTTGATTTACGTGTATTTTTTGTGAGCGAAAATACTGTAACGAACTACAAATCATGATTCGAATCAGAGAACGAATCCCTCTACCCAACATCACAGTCATTTGGTGCGGTGGTATTTGTTGACTCTTCTTGAGAAGCTTCCTGGTTCTTTTATTTTCACTCTCATATCTCACTTTTTCCATTTTCTTCTTTGCTTAAGTTTTTTTCTTCGTCTATTCTCCATATCTTCTCTGCGTTTTTCTAATGATTCCTTCTGGTTTTGGTTTAGATTTTTTGCTTCCTGCTTCTTTCATTTTCACTTTCACACATCACTTCTTCCATTTTCTTCTTTGCTGAAGTTTTTCTCCTTCGTCTATTCTCCATATCTTCTCTGCATTTTTCTAATGATTCCTTCTGGTTTTGGTTTAGATTTTTTGCTTCCTGCTTCTTTCATTTTCACTTTCACACATCACTTTTTCTATTTTCTTCTTTGCTGAAGTTTTTCTCCTTCGTCTATTCTCCATATCTTTCTTCTTAAATAATTCATAATTATAACTAGGTAAAATCCGTTAACTTATCTAATTACATTTTTTTTTTAAGTCTCTTGATTCTCTAATGAATTGTATATTCATACAACAAATTCATAAATACGAGCTTGCTACATATTCAAATACCGAAACAACCTTAAGTAATTATTTATCTGTTTTATTTTAAGAAGGAAAGAATTTCATCTCGTAATATTAATATTTCTGACTATCTACTTAATCATATCTCCAAGATAAAAAGAACAAGATTTAATAATATCAAAATTCATAACGAGTAAATCAAAAAGCATGAATCCATAAGGAGTTTGGAAATAACTCACGATTGAGATCATTTATATATAACCATCAATTAGAATTTCTTTACTTAACGGAAATTATCACTCATATTACGTCTTGTCCCAATCCTACATAATCACATTATGTAAAATATACTTTTTTGATATCTCTCTATACCAACGATGCGAATAAGCTCGTTCCATTCTTAATGAGAATGACATATATTAATAATATTTTAATTAAAGATTTTAAACTTTAATAAAATTCATTATTATTGGCTTATCTCGATTGTTATCCTTAAATATTATCCTCTAATATATAACCCTTTATATACCATATTCAAGATCACATAACAATCACAAAATTTTCAATTATATTCATAAAGTATATAACAATACATGAAAATAATAATAACGTTTATATATTATTAAATAAATAATAAAATTTAACATTACATTTCATGTTTTAAGAAAAGCATTTCCAAAAGGAGAAGACTAATAAATCCCAACTATGTTGACACCCACAAGCAAAGAAGACTAGTAGATCCCAACTATGTTGACACCCACTAGTAATCTTATCCTTTACTAAATTCCTAATTCAATATTATTAATGGGCAAAGAAAATACAAAGAGTTAAAGAAAAGGGAAGAACAACAAAGTAGCAACAAGGAAAATTCTAAACAAAAGCATCTATAAAAAATAACTGGTAGACAGTCTCGGAGGATTAAGCCCAACTTGTAGCTTGAAAACAATCTACAAATATGCCTCGTTAAAAACACTCAAATCAAAACCCAGTGGAAAATACTAGAAGGGAAAAGGAGTACATATTTGCCATAGGGTCGGCTATGTACAAAATCTGTAACAAGAAAACCATATTGAGTCCTTAACAATGGCTGACAAACAAAAGTTTGGTGCATTAAACCACCATTCTTGATCGTCCAAATGAGCAGCATGTGAGGCCAATATATATCCGCAACATGATTTCCTTCTATGTATGTGATAAATGAACAGCTCTGGGTCCAGTCTGCCAAAAATCTCCAAGGAACCTGCCTATTTTGAGAAGGAAATTCCACCACATAAGTGGAGCCACACTCAAACTAATAAAATCCTAACCATATCTTTCAGTGATCTCAGTAGCACGAATGACCCATCAACTCAGCTTCATATGCATGAAGAATACCAAAAGGCTTTGCTAAACAACCTTTGCAAAACCCCTATAGGTTCTAAATATGCCTCCATATCCGGCCAAGCAAGGAGAACCATTAGACCTAATGAGATATAATTGAGGCGATTATTTGTAATAAAGGCTTATATATATAGGATCGTATCCACGGAGAACTGGTTTACAACAATTTATATGTAATCACGGGATGGAGATAGAACAATGCCATCTAAAGTGATGTTTTTCTTTCAAGAAATGGGAATACCAATGAGCAGAAAGCTTAGGCCGTCTTCTCAATTCCGGATCATCAAAACTTATGTAGTACAAGCCGAAGCGGGATTCGTAGCCGCCAAACAACTCAAAAGAATCCATAAAGGACCATGCGAAATACCCTTTCAAGTTTGATCCGTTCCTTCGTTTTGAGAATGGAAGCCAAACACAAGGAAAAAAAACAAACATTAACTTATAAAACTTAAAAGAAACATGCATTATACATACGTGTATTCATATAATAACAAAGAGACTTAAACAAATGCCCTGATTAGTGCAATGAACGAGTATAGATGAACACAAGTATTAACTATACAAGTCTACAACTGTTTTAATTTTCATGAGATGAATTTCAAACTATTGAGAAAAGCAAGATGTCAAATTCTATTTTGGGCTCTTCTAGTTACCTCTGGTACATTTCCATCTCCTATCCTCTCATTTTTGGTGTCGTCAACCCCTGACTAATTAGTTCCTAACCGAGAAACTGAGGATAAATTTTTTAATGGAGCTAATAACATGCTCATTGCATGATAAATAAAAATTTAAAGAAGCAATCATATTAGAAATCGCACCTCCTTAAAACCTTTCAAAAATTTGAACATTTCGCACCTCCTTCTGTAAACTTTCAAGTAATATTATGACGGGCACAAGACTATCCCCGCAAATTTCAAAGTCTATCTAACGTAGCAGAATGAAAAATATTCTAAAATAATTCTAAACTTGAATATTAATAATGTACCAGCTCCGTTCGATTCGCATGTTTCAATTCTATGGATTTGAACTTTTGGGAGAAAACCTTTAGGTTCGAACCTATATGTGAGTTTTTTGTGGTTCGAACGGGTATTTAATAGTGAGGTCAAAACATGGAATAAAATTTAAACCAGTGTTTGATTACATTGTTAGAACTATTCGGTTTTAAAAACTGTTGAAAAATGAGTTTAATGAACAGTGTTTTAGATTAAAACTGAAAGAACTTTGAGGTGGTGGGGAGGTAAGTTTTGTTCAACCATTAATTTGAGGTTGAATTGAAGCCAAAACCCAGATCCAAATTCAAACCCTGATGCAACCAAACAAGGGTTTGGATTGATTTTTGGGTTCAAACCCATCACAACCCTCCAACTAAAAACGCTAGAAATAAAAAAAATAAAAAAAAAAAAACCCCACTGAATTAATTAGCCTTATTTATAGGCAGATAAATCCTACACCATTTACCAATCTTAATTCAAATAAAACTATAAAGATCTTAATACCAAATAATAAAGATTAAAGAATGCCAATCAAATTTCAAATTTCAAAGACTAATTGGCTAAAAAGAAAAAAAAGAAAAAAAAAAATATTAAGCACCGATATATGCATGAAGTATTCAATTCTCGGCTAGTTACTACTCCTGTTATGGCAGTGTAGAGCTAAAACACATACCTTATAGTATCAATGACACACCCAATATATGCCTGCAAGTATTCAATCCTCGGCCAGTCTTCTAATGTTGAATTACGCTGAGTTCTTTGACCTGTTGAACACATTGCAACAATTAGAACATATAACCCTTAACATGCTTCAGAACTATCCAACGAAGAAGACAACTACAGTTGGCTCCAAACTGCAAACGGCCATAAATTATTTGGAGACAATTTGATCACATGGTGAAGGTAGTATAAATTGTTATTTATCTTTCTATACGTTACCTTTTAGGTTTCTTTAAAACACACACAAAAACAGAGTGTCAGGATATTAGATTTTCCTACTAAATATAATAAGATATACATTTGCAGTAATCCAAAACCAAGGGTATATTTTTATAAAATTCGGTATACATATTATGTTAGACAACCACCATAAATTAATGATCCTCGAGTAACTGATTTTAAATAACCGTGATCTACATTCTAACTTTGGAACTAACGGACTATTATACAAGGAACCACACAATTTGAGATCAATTTCTAAATAGCTTGGAAATCAATAGTGATAATCTTGATTCAACATCTATAATGTTTCATAAAATTTCTACTTCTTGTGGTCTTCACGTTCATCCGACGATCTTTTCACAAAACAATCTGGAAATAATGTCATAATGACAAAGAACAAGAGAGAATACCATTTTCATGGATATAAATATGAGGTTCGTTATAATGTTGCTTAATATGCTCCAGAACTGCAGTCAGGCCCCAGGGTGCAATTGGATACTGCATCAAACTAGAGAATTAAAACATTCTAAAAGAATTTCGATCCATATACCAGTGGAAAAATGTATGTTCGATCTTTTACCTCAGATGTTGACGTGAAATTTACTTTACCTGCCAGGAAAAAAATATATATATATATATATATATATATATATATACTAATCAGTCAATTCAATTGAAAACCCTGTTGAAATTAAATTCTATTTGATTCTCAACTGACTGATCCACTAAGATACAGAGTATTGATTGACCAAAATCCTAAGGGCAATTATTGCATGCAATTTAAGCTGTGCGAAGCGTACAACATTTGACTTGTAAGCTCAAATATGTGATGCTGAAAAAAGAAAAGACACTTAAGAAGTGCAACTAGTTTACTGTTAAATGTTAAATAATATCTGTTGCTGATCATTTTTTTTTAGTTATTTTATTCTTCTGATAAGAACAAAGATCATTATTGAAGATTAGAAGAAGTACATAGAGGACATCTCATATATCAAATACTAAACAAACAAGTATAGAAACTAACATTAGAATCCAAAAATATGATCTAAAATTTCTCAGTCCTCCAAACAAATCAGAAAAGGAGAAGTTAGAGAAGTCCTAGTTTGGAAAAGTGATAAAATGCCATCCAATGTTACATTTTTCCCAAACATCCTCGATACTCCAATTCTTAAAGGTTTTTTTATTTTTTTTATCCCCCTCAATCCAAAAGAAACCATCAACGACTGCAGACACTCCTTTCGGGATCCTAAAGATTTACAAAGAGTAGAACAACAAAGATGAGACTACCAATTTAAAAATGGATCTCCTTGCCATGAAAAAGTAGAACCCCTGAACTTTCCCCTTGGTCTACTATGGATTATCACTATAAGGAAACATAAAGCAAACAACCCCTAAATCCACCACCTCCATCCAACTGCACAACCTTTTTTTCCAAGATGAAATCTAAGGTTATGTTTAGTACGAGTGTTCAAACTAGGGTAGTTTTGATTTTAGATTCAAAATCATGATTCATGGTTTTAACTTAGAATCCAAACCCTGGTTCTGAAACCGAAATCAGAACCAGGGGTTTAAACCATCTAAAACTAAGGGAGGAGATGATTTTATTTTTTTGGGGTGGTTCTGGTTTAAAACATCACATCAGAGTTCAAACCTTAAACTTTCTCCTTGGTCTACTATGGGATATCACTGGGAAAAAAAAAAAAAAAACATAAAGCAAACAGCCCCTAAATCCACCTCCTCCATCCAACTGCACAACCTTTTTCTCCAAGATGAAATCTAAGGTTGCATTTGGTATAAGAGATCAAACTAGGATGGTTTTGATTTTAGATTCAGAATCATAATTCATAATTTAAATTTAGAATCCAAACCCTGATTCTGAAACCGGAATCAGAACTAGGGGTTTAAACCATCTAAAACTAAGGGAGGAAGTAGTTTTATTTTTTTGAGGTAGTTCTGGTTTAAAACATCACATCAGAGTTCGAACCTTGAAGTTTCTCCTTGGTCTACTATGGATTATCACAAGAAAAAAAAAAAAAAAAAAAAAATAAAACAAACAGCCCCTAAATCCACCTCCTCCATCCAACTGCACAACCTTTTTTCTCCAAGATGAAATCTAAAGTTGCATTTAGTATGAAAGTTTAAACCAAGGTGATTTTGATTTTAAATTCAAAATCATGATTCATAGTTTAAGCTTAGAATCCAAACCCCGATTCCAAACCGGAATCATAAATAAGGGTTTAAAACATCTAAAACTAAGAGAGGAGGTGGTTTTATTTTTAGGGTGATTCTGATTTAAAATTTCACATCGATTCAAACCTTAAACTTTCCCCTTGGTCTACTGGATTATCACACTGAAAAAAAAAAAAAAAAATCATAAAGCAAACAGCCCCTAAATCCATCTCCTCCATCCAACTGCACAACCTTTTTCTCCAAGATGAAATCTAAAATATCCCATTCAACGAAACAAAGCCTTCTCAAGATCTATTTTAAGAAACCACGCCAACCTTACATCCTACTTGAAATCTTCTACTACCTCAATAGCCACAAGCACGGTGAGGGGATTAAAACACTATGAAAAGAAAAACTCTAACGTCTTTGAAAGATTTTTTGTGATCTAGGTTTCTTTCTACAGTTATGCCATGTCGTTCAAGTCATAAATCTTAATTTGTTTGACTTTTGATGCAAGTAAAGCTGTTCAAGTGAGGAAAGCATATAATGTAGTTGTATTCCCATGTCTGCAATAACATCCCCTTTTTCCAATTGAAGTGTGTTTGATATTGATAAGCCTCTACTTAGACAAGTCTATGTGAGGAAGGGTCGGGAAGTGATTACAAGATTGTTGGTGTATAGGTTCATAGGTGTATAGGCTTATGTGGCTGTTGTGTGGGTGAGTATGTGCTTATGTGGTTAATGTGTGTATTAGTATGTACTTACGTGGTTACTGTGGGTGTGAGCACAGGGATTGTGATTAGAGTTGTTTGGGGGCAGGAATAAATAGAGGGACTCAAAGAATATAGTTGTCATTAAGTTGTTGTTCTTGGCATTTATTATTTCTCTGGTTTCAAGAAACCAGATTATTCTTGTGGATAATTCAATTCATTCTTTCTTCTTCTTGATTCAATTCTCGGAAATAGTTGCTAGGATCTTACTAGATATGTTGTCTACAAATTATTAGTAGTAGTAGTAATTATTATTATGGGGTATTAGAATCTCACATTGGCTGAAAATATTAGCATGATCCACTTAATAAGGTGAGGGCAATCCTCCTCTAGAAAACCGGTTTTGCTAGGTTGAGTTAGGCTCAATATCCTTTAATTTCTGTAAAATAGTATCGAGCAGCCTCAGTTTTGCAAATGTTGGGTCCCCAATATCCACTTATTCACAATGGTTTGGCATGGTTCACGTTATGCACGAGGAGGCGACTAGAATCCCACATTGATTGGAGATATTAGTATGATCCACTTAATAAAGTGAGAGTTCTAGAAAACCGGTTTTGTTAGGTTGAGTTAGGCTCAATATCCTTTAATTTCTATAAAATGGGGTGAGGGAATTATAACTTATGTAAAGAAACAAATGTCTGAAAGATATTTTGTGATGAAGCCTCGAGGTTTTTCTATTCTCTTTTTTTTTTTTTTTTTTAAGGTAATTTTTTTCCTCTGATTTATGTCATCTTTGTTTAAGTTACAAATCTATATTGTTTTGACTTTTGACACGTAAAGTCGTTCAAGTGAAAGAGGCATACTTTCTAGTTGTATTCCCATGTCTGCAACAACGTCTCTCTTTCCAACTGAAAGACGTTGGGGATCTTAGTGACGTTCATTTCAAAGTAATAATTCAGTCCAAGAAAGTCTAATGAACTCCTAATGCTTTCGGACTCTTGGACAGTGAAGGCCGGAAGCCTTGAGCCTGCATTCTTCCTCATTAAAACCGGGTAATCACCGAATACCAAGGGATTCAAAAACCTATAACAG
Source organism: Morus alba (assembly GCA_012066045.3). Taxonomy (NCBI): domain Eukaryota; kingdom Viridiplantae; phylum Streptophyta; class Magnoliopsida; order Rosales; family Moraceae; genus Morus; species Morus alba. The sequence continues at coordinate 11,267,660 of CP050225.2, read as the reverse complement.
CAAAGTAAATTCAGTAAGTACTCAAAGGCAACACAAACTGACAATCAATTTTTTCCCACCACCGGAGGAAAAGAGAGGATTATGTTAATTCCAAATTTGAAATAGCCTTTTGGACAAGTACACAAAAACCACTGCAGCAGAAATTTTTTTTTTAAAATAAAGGGCCTCAAAGGGTGTAATGTTTAGCTTACCAACCGATAAACAAGACATTTGCTCTTTTAGTTGCAATTTCATCATCACTGCTGTCCGTTAGAGGCACAAACGAAAAGGACAGGATATTCAATCCTATAAATCCATGTTGTTTGTCCTGCATTTAACAAATATTTTTCTCAAGGGATCAACATATATGATATATGTTTTTCCTTCGTTGTAAATTTTGTAATTTCACACAATCAGATCAAACATCATGCTTAATGAAAATTGAGCAAGCCCTAAGAATTTCTTCTCAACATTAGAGGATCAAGCAGGGAGTTACTTTGCACACCTATGGTTGACATAATGGCTAAGGATAAATTAATCAAAAACTATTTCCATGATCTAAAATCCTTAAAAAATAACCTTGTAGTTTTTCTCATATAATCTATAAACTGATGCGTGTGCCAACAACATATGATGAGCTGCAATGTATGGCTCAGTTGTCGAGTTGCCTTTGGAGCAGTCCCCAAATGGACGCGAACATCGTTGAGGTGGTAGCTGTCCCCCACCATAACCACCGATTGCAAATACATTGGCCTCATTTATTGTAGTCCAATGTTTAACTCTATCACCAAACTCTCTAAAGCACACATCTGCATATTTCATGAAGTCTTTTCTGCATCCACAAAAAAAAAAAAAAAAAAACAAAACAAAACAATCAATAAATGGCCATTTTGGTTCATAGGTTGAACAGAAATTTAAATTTTGTGACAGAAAACATTGTAGGAAAAAAGTGTAAACAGTAGTTCGAACCTACGAAACAAATAAAGGCATGTAAATCGCCCAGTTTTTACTAGCGGCATGAAATTTACCAGCAAGATGTATAGAAGCTTACACAATCTTTCGACTAACCCATCCTCCATATTGATCTTCAAGTACTTGTGGGAGGTCAAAATGGTGTAATGTAACATGTGGTTGGATTCCTGGTTGATGAGGAACAAGCAAGCCTTAGCATTATGTTTCCCTTTCAAATGGGGGAAATAGATAAAAAGAAACTCATATCATGTGTTGGTAGTGACCATGGCTGACTAATTCATTAATAAAGTTGTTGTAATATTGCAAGCCCTTTGGATTTATAGGTCCTCTTCCATCTGGAAAACATAGAATGATCAGTGTGTTAGAAGGTGAAACAGGAATCGACTCGGTTTTTCGCTTTCTGAATAAAAGTATTAGTTTGTGCAATCATACTTGGGATAAGTCTTGACCATGATATAGAGAATCTGTATGCATCTAAACCTGTCTCGACCATGAGTTGGATGTCTTCCTGCAAGTGAGTTTCTATGAACTCTTAGTCATTCATTGACCACAATTTTACTAAAACACGAAATATATTTCAAACCAAATCAGTCTAGATTTTAATCAGGCTAGATCCATCAGGGGTACAAGTAGTTAAATATCCAAAAGCAGTAACAAAAAAATAAAAATAAATTAACCTTAATCTGTAACTTTGGAACGAAAAAGAATAATAATATAATAACAATTATAACGAGTTTTTGCAGAAGCAAACCTTGTATCTGTGATATCCATCACATGCTATGTCTGCACTGGGTTTAATGTACCCTGGAAATTTCAGAAAAATCTGCAGTGACTTGATATTGCTAAAACAAGTAGAGATATACCTTTTTTTTATGGCTTATTTTATAGACAATTTTAAACTACCAATACAATTAATTTTTTTTGGGAAATTTTGCCAACTTTCATTGTATTTTTGGTCTAATGTCATAAAATAATACTAATTTTCATTTTTTTTTTTTTTTTAAATGTAACTAAGAAAAGAGAGTCAAAAACAACTTTTTTTAGTAGTGCATTTACAACAAAAATATGTCCCATTAACTACCTCCCTTTTTTTTGAAAAAGAGTTCAAAGGAACTCCTATTAATAATCCAAAGAAGTGTACCCACAGATTTTCTCTAGTAAAATAACATCCCTGTTTAATTTGAATTTTATGGAATAAAGAGCATTTAAAGAGAAACACAAACCTTAGGGAAAAAATAAAAATAAAAATAAAAAACAAATTGAAAGGCTACTTACAATCCATTCAAAAAGAAAGAAACAGAGGACGAAAAAAATACTGATAATCAACGGCTTAGCGCTTGCAATTGTTCCTATAGAAGTTCTTTTTTTTTTTTTTTTTAAAAAAAAAAAAAAAAAAAAAACAACAACAAAAAAACAAAACAAAAAAAAAAGCAGGAAACCCAACTAGCATGAGCAAAGGTGTCCCATATGCTTGGAGTCCTTCCATCTTCGTTTGCAGCTCCCTCCGTCTGTTCAACACAAACAAAACACAAAAAAATACCACAAACCCACTTCCTCAAAATCCCCAAACTCAATGAATATGTCATTATTTACTTTTCTACTACAGCTAAAAATTGCTCAAGTGAAAGTCAAATGTTGATCAAACGGACCTGATAAGCTGAGGAGCCAGCTCCAAACACAAACCCAGCTGGAAAATCAGCTCTTCTAACATTTTTGCAAACAATCACTCCCACTAAACCAAAGCTCATAAGAGCAAATAGTGAGAAAGAGATTCCCCACATCTTCACTTTTATTTAACTATTGTCAAAAGTTTGTTTCGGAGACTCAATAATGCTTAAAGACTAAACGAGGGTTCCATTAACTATTTATTAAGCACTAAAATTACATTCTTGCATAGTTAATTTTTCCTTAAATTACCCATTGATATATAGAAAATTACGTCCATTCTCTTTAACACTCACTTTATCAACTAAAATCCAAAACAATCACTGCAGACGCCGCCTACTCTGACTTATTGATTGTTTGATGATATTATTCAAGTTTTTTAAGTCTTCTATATTTTAGTTTGAGTTTTTAATTTTAAATATTTTTAATAAAAAGTTCTTAAAAAATATTATATCTAATTTTTTTTATTATATTAAAATTCTCAAAAAATATCATATCCCAATTTAAATTAAAAATTTAAATTTATAAAGTAAATGAGTCTTTAATTCTCGTATTTAAACTGAAGACTTTAATTATAATATAATATTTTTAAATTTAAATAAAAATATTTTTGATTCTCTTATTATAAAATTTGAATCAGAACTCATTAATTTAAATTTTTAATTTAAATTAAGATATAATTTTATATGAAAATTTTTTATTGTAACAAAAAAAATTAGATGTGATAGTTTTTGTGAGTTTTTTTACTGTAATAAAATTTAAATTTTAAACTCGAATAGGTGAAATGAACGAGGCCTAAATTAAAACCACTCCGAGATTATTTGGTTGAAAAATTCATACCCTAATTTAAATCATAATTCATAATTCACTATAATATTTTTTTTATAAAAAATACATATAAATTAAAAATAATTTTAATTTTATTATTTTAATTAATAAACTAGACGTTTCTTTAATTACAATCGTGAACCAAACGTTTTTTTTCCGCTAATCAGTAATCCAAACTGTGACGATCATACATGTATATTATTATTATACCCATTACTAGGGGAGGCACCTAGTTACTGTTAACAATGACCAGTCATTTGTCTCCTTTTTTTTAAAAAAAGAAAATTCCGATTATGTCCAAAATTTGTGTATTTATCGTTTTATCCTCAATTGTTGATTTCTGATATGGTTTTTATTTGAGTATTTTTGTCTTTATAAACATATCTAAAATTTTTAGTTGTATTTTAAATATGTATTCTTACCATTTTATCCTCAGTTACTTATTTCTGATTTAGTTTTCTATTTGGGTATTTTTATCTTTATCAATATATCTTTATTTCTATTTTTGATGTTTTTTTCTGCACAATGATGAGCTATTTGGGAAAAGACAGAGTTCAGTGGTGGGACCGATGTTTTACATGTTAAATCAGTGGAAGAATTCAGTGTTATACGTGTTAATCAATTTGGAAAATGTCATTTGTGTCCCATAAAAGTTGTTTATTTTGCCCTCAATTTTATTTTGCTCTTGAGTTTATCTATTGGGCATCGATTTGAGTCCGTTTGGTTCATAAATTAGAACCATGTAATTAAAATTATTTTTGATTTACGTGTATTTTTTGTGAGAGAAAATATCAGAATTAACTACAAATCATGATTCGAATCGAGAACGAATCCCTCTACCCAATATCACGATCATTTGGTGCGGTGGTATTTGTTGACTCTTCTTGAGAAGCTTCCTGGTTCTTTTTTATTTTCACTCCCATATCTCACTTTTTCCATTTTCTTCTTTGCTTAAGTTTTTTTTCTTCGTCTATTCTCCATATCTTCTCTGCGTTTTCTAATGATTCCTTCTGGTTTTGGTTTAGATTTTTTGCTTCCTGCTTCTTTCATTTTCACTTTCACACATCACTTCTTCCATTTTCTTCTTTCTCAAGTTTTTCTCCTTCGCCTATTCTCCATATCTTCTCTGCATTTTTTCTAATGATTCCTTCTGGTTTTGGTTTAGATTTTTGCTTCCTACTTCTTTTTCACTTTCACACATCACTTTTTCTATTTTCTTCTTTCTTTGAAGTTTTTCTCCTTCGTCTATTCTCCATATCTTTCTTCTTAAATAATTCATAATTATAACTAGGTAAAATCCGTTAACTTATCTAATTACATTTTTTTTTTAAGTTTCTTGATTCTCTAATGAATTGTATATTCATACAACAAATTCATAAATACGAGCTTGCTACATATTCAAATACCGAAACAACCTTAAGTAATTATTTATCTATTTTATTTTAAGAAGGAAAGAATTTCATCGCGTAATATTAATATTTCTGACTATCTACTTAATCATATCTCCAAGATAAAAAGAACAAGATTTAATAATATCAAAATTCATAACGAGTAAATCAAAAAGCATGAATCCATAAGGAGTCTGGAAATAACTCACGATTGAGATCATTTATATATAACCATCAATTAGAATTTCTTTACTTAACGGAAATTATCACTCATATTACGTCTTGTCCCAATCCTACATAATCACATTATGTAAAATATACTTTTTTGATATCTCTCTATACCAACGATGCGAATAAGCTCGTTCCATTCTTAATGAGAATGACATATATTAATAATATTTTAATTAAAGATTTTGAACTTTAATAAAATTCATTATTGGCTTATCTCGATTGTTATCCTTAAATATTATCCTCTAATATATAACCCTTTATATACCATATTCAAGATCACATAACAATCACAAAATTTTCAATTATATTCATAAAGTATATAACAATACATGAAAATAATAATAACGTTTATATATTATTAAATAAATAATAAAATTTAACATTACATTTCATGTTTTAAGAAAAGCATTTCCAAAAGGAGAAGACTAATAAATCCCAACTATGTTGACACCCACAAGCAAAGAAGACTAGTAGATCCCAACTATGTTGACACCCACTAGTAATCTTATCCTTTACTAAATTCCTAATTCAATATTATTAATGGGCAAAGAAAATACAAAGAGTTAAAGAAAAGGGAAGAACAACAAAGTAGCAACAAGGAAAATTCTAAACAAAAGCATCTATAAAAAATAACTGGTAGACAGTCTCGGAGGATTAAGCCCAACTTGTAGCTTGAAAACAATCTACAAATATGCCTCGTTAAAAACACTCAAATCAAAACCCAGTGGAAAATACTAGAAGGGAAAAGGAGTACATATTTGCCATAGGGTCGGCTATGTACAAAATCTGTAACAAGAAAATCATATTGAGTCCTTAACAATGGCTGACAAACAAAAGTTTGGTGCATTAAACCACCATTCTTGATCGTCCAAATGAGCAGCATGTGAGGCCAATATATATCCGCAACATGATTTCCTTCTATGTATGTGATAATGAACAGCTCTGGGTCCAGTCTGCCAAAAATCTCCAAGGAACCTGCCTATTTTGAGAAGGAAATTCCACCACATAAGTGGAGCCACACTCAAACTAATAAAATCCTAACCATATCTTTCAGTGATCTCAGTAGCACGAATGACCCATCAACTCAGCTTCATATGCATGAAGAATACCAAAAGGCTTTGCTAAAAAACCTTTGCAAAACCCCTATAGGTTCTAAATATGCCTCCATATCCGGCCAAGCAAGGAGAACCATTAGACCTAATGAGATATAATTGAGGCGATTATTTGTAATAAAGGCTTATATATATAGGATCGTATCCACGGAGAACTGGTTTACAACAATTTATATGTAATCACGGGATGGAGATAGAACAATGCCATCTAAAGTGATGTTTTTTCTCTTCAAGAAATGGGAATACCAATGAGCAGAAAGCTTAGGCCGTCTTCTCAATTCCGGATCATCAAAACTTATGTAGTACAAGCCAAAGCGGGATTCGTAGCCGCCAAACAACTCAAAAGAATCCATAAAGGACCATGCGAAATACCCTTTCAAGTTTGATCCGTTCCTTCGTTTTGAGAATGGAAGCCAAACACAAGGAAAAAAACAAACATTAACTTATAAAACTTAAAAGAAACATGCATTATACATACGTGTATTCATATAATAACAAAGAGACTTAAACAAATGCCCTGATTAGTGCAATGAACGAGTATAGATGAACACAAGTATTAACTATACAAGTCTACAACTGTTTTAATTTTCATGAGATGAATTTCAAACTATTGAGAAAAGCAAGATGTCAAATTCTATTTTGGGCTCTTCTAGTTACCTCTGGTACATTTCCATCTCCTATCCTCTCATTTTTGGTGTCGTCAACCCCTGACTAATTAGTTCCTAACCGAGAAACTGAGGATAAATTTTTTAATGGAGCTAATAACATGCTCATTGCATGATAAATAAAAATTTAAAGAAGCAATCATATTAGAAATCGCACCTCCTTAAAACATTTCAAAAATTTGAACATTTCGCACCTCCTTTTGTAAACTTTCAAGTAATATTATGACGGGCACAAGACTATCTCCGCAAATTTCAAAGTCTATCTAACGTAGCAGAATGAAAAATATTCTAAAATAATTCTAAACTTGAATATTAATAATGTACCAGCTCCGTTCGATTCGCATGTTTCAATTCTATGGATTTGAACTTTTGGGAGAAAACCTTTAGGTTCGAACCTATATGTGAGTTTTTGTGGTTCGAACGGGTATTTAATAGTGAGGTCAAAACATGGAATAAAATTTAAACCAGTGTTTGATTACATTGTTAGAACTATTCGGTTTTAAAAACTGTTGAAAAATGAGTTTAATGAACAGTGTTTTAGATTAAAACTGAAAGAACTTTGAGGTGGTGGGGGAGGTAAGTTTTGTTCAACCATTAATTTGAGGTTGAATTGAAGCCAAAACCCAGATCCAAATTCAAACCCTGATGCAACCAAACAAGGGTTTGGATTGATTTTTGGGTTCAAACCCATCACAACCCTCCAACTAAAAAACGCTAGAAATAAAAAAAAAAAAAAAAAAAAAAAAACCCCACTGAATTAATTAGCCTTATTTATAGGCAGATAAATCCTACACCATTTACCAATCTTAATTCAAATAAAACTATAAAGATCTTAATACCAAATAATAAAGATTAAAGAATGCCAATCAAATTTCAAATTTCAAAGACTAATTGGCTAAAAAAAAAAAAAAAAAAAAATATTAAGCACCGATATATGCATGAAGTATTCAATTCTCGGCTAGTTACTACTCCTGTTATGGCAGTGTAGAGCTAAAACACATACCTTATAGTATCAATGACACACCCAATATATGCCTGCAAGTATTCAATCCTCGGCCAGTCTTCTAATGTTGAATTACGCTGAGTTCTTTGACCTGTTGAACACATTGCAACAATTAGAACATATAACCCTTAACATGCTTCAGAACTATCCAACGAAGACAACTACAGTTGGCTCCAAACTGCAAACGGCCATAAATTATTTGGAGACAATTTGATCAGATGGTGAAGGTAGTATAAATTGTTATTTATCTTTCTATACGTTACCTTTTAGGTTTCTTTAAAACACACACAAAACAGAGTGTCAGGATATTAGATTTTCCTACTAAATATAATAAGATATACATTTGCAGTAATCCAAAACCAAGGGTATATTTTTATAAAATTCGGTATACATATTATGTTAGACAACCACCATAAATTAATGATCCTCGAGTAACTGATTTTAAATAACCGTGATCTACATTCTAACTTTGGAACTAACGGACTATTATACAAGGAACCACACAATTTGAGATCAATTTCTAAATAGCTTGGAAATCAATAGTGATAATCTTGATTCAACATCTATAATGTTTCATAAAATTTCTACTTCTTGTGGTCTTCACGTTCATCCGACGATCTTTTCACAAAACAATCTGGAAATAATGTCATAATGACAAAGAACAAGAGAGAATACCATTTTCATGGATATAAATATGAGGTTCGTTATAATGTTGCTTAATATGCTCCAGAACTGCAGTCAGGCCCCAGGGTGCAATTGGATACTGCATCAAACTAGAGAATTAAAAACATTCTAAAAGAATTTCGATCCATATACCAGTGGAAAAATGTATGTTCGATCTTTTACCTCAGATGTTGACGTGAAATTTACTTTACCTGCCAGGAAAAAAAAATATATATATATATATACTCTAATCAGTCAATTCAATTGAAAACCCTGTTGAAATTCAATTCTATTTGATTCTCAACTGACTGATCCACTAAGATACAGAGTATTGATTGACCAAAATCCTAAGGGCAATTATTGCATGCAATTTAAGCTGTGCGAAGCGTACAACATTTGACTTGTAAGCTCAAATATGTGATGCTGAAAAAAGAAAAGACACTTAAGAAGTGCAACTAGTTTACTGTTAAATGTTAAATAATATCTGTTGCTGATCATTTTTTTTTTTTATTTTATTCTTCTGATAAGAACAAAGATCATTATTGAAGATTAGAAGAAGTACATAGAGGACATCTCATATATCAAATACTAAACAAACAAGTATAGAAACTAACATTAGAATCCAAAAATATGATCTAAAATTTCTCAGTCCTCCAAACAAATCAGAAAAGGAGAAGTTAGAGAAGTCCTAGTTTGGAAAAGTGATAAAATGCCGTCCAATGTTACATTTTTCCCAAACATCCTCGATACTCCAATTCTTAAAGGTTTTTTTTTTTTTTTATCCCCCTCAATCCAAAAGAAACCGTCAACGACTGCAGACACTCCTTTCGGGATCCTAAAGATTTACAAAGAGTAGAACAACAAAGATGAGACTACCGATTTAAAAATGGATCTCCTTGCCATGAAAAAGTAGAACCCCTGAACTTTCCCCTTGGTCTACTATGGATTATCGCAAAAAGGAAACATAAAGCAAACAGCCCCTAAATCCACCACCTCCATCCAACTGCACAACCTTTTTTTCCAAGATGAAATCTAAGGTTGCGTTTAGTACGAGTGTTCAAACTAGGGTAGTTTTGATTTTAGATTCAAAATCATGATTCATGGTTTAAACTTAGAATCCAAACCCTGGTTCTGAAACCGAAATCAGAACCAGGGGTTTAAACCATCTTGTTAGACAAGTGTTTAGGATGGCTGCCACGTTGCAGAAGTGGTTAGATGTGTTGCCACGTTACTGAAGATTTTTATTTATTTTGAATCATTCAAAGTAGTCGTACATAGCTTTTAGGAAGTTGCTGATTTTTAGTTGTACACGTTTGTTATCATGGCACAAGTTACGGACCATGATGTTAGTGGGCTGTTGTTTATCAAGTTATAAATTGTAATGTTTCTGAAGTTAATTATTATTCAGTTTTTGCTTCAAAATACGTTGCTCTCAATTAGATTTTACACTGCAGTAATATTTCTTAAACAAAGGAAAGCTTTGTTTTATTTCTTTTCTTTTTTTAAACAACAACAATTGGTATCAGAGCTGTCTTCTTAAGGGATCTGTGTGTGAGTTTGACGCGTCATGGAAGCCGAAGCCAGTTTCTCATCCATTGCTCCGCCAGTGTTCGACGGAGACAACTACCAGATTTGGGCAGTACGCATGGAGACATACTTGGATGCTTTGGATCTTTGGGAAGCAGTGGAAGAAGACTATGAAATCCCTGCACTACCAAACAATCCCACCATGGCTCAGATCAAAGCGCAGAAGGAGAAGAAGACGAAGAAATCAAAGGCAAAGGCATGCTTGTTTGCTGCAGTCGCGTCCACCATCTTCATTCGTATCATGTCTCTGAAGTCAGCAAAGGAGATATGGGACTATCTCAAGACCGAATACGAAGGAGATGAAAGGATCCGAGGGATGCAAGCCCTGAACCTGGTACGTGACTTTGAGTTGCAGAAGATGAAGAAGACTGAATCCATCAAAGAGTATTCTGACAGGTTGCTTAACATTGCAAGCCGAGTCAGACTACTTGGCTCGTCCTCGCCGAATCAAGGATTATTGAAAAATCCTAGTAACGATGCCCGAAAAATTTGAGGTAACAATTTCATCCTTCGAAAACACTAAGGATATGTCAAAAATCTCTCCAGCGGAGTTGAATGCTCTACAAGCACAGAGCAAAGAAGAGCCATGAGGCGGGGAAGGTGATGTTGAGGGTGCCTTACCTGCAAAACATCATGGAGTCGACAAAAACAAGAAGAAAAAAGAAGAAGGGACAAGAAGGAAATTGTTCTCTCACCTTGAGTAGCAACGACAACAAAAATGGAAGTTTCAAGGGTAAATACCCTCCTTGTCATCACTGTGGGAAGAAAGGTCACCCTCCTTTCAAATGTTGGAGAAGACCTGATGCAAAATGCAGCAAGTGCAATCAACAGGGCCACGAAGCTGTGATTTGCAGAAGCAAAGTTCAACAACAAGAAGCAGAAGCCCAAGTTGCTGATCGAGAAGAAGAAGATCAACTCTTTGTTGCAACCTGTTTCACAAGCCGTGAATCAAGTGAAAGCTGGTTAATCGATAGTGGTTGCACTAACCACATGACGTATGATAAGGAGTTGTTCAAAGAGTTAAGGAGCACTGAGACCAAGAAAGTCAGAATTGGAAATGGTGAATATATTGCCGTTAAAGGCAAAGGCACCATAGCCATTGCAAGCTGTTCTGGAACTAAGTTGCTCACAGATGTTCTCTATGTCCCAAATATTGATCAAAATCTGCTTAGTGTTGGTCAATTAATAGAGAAAGGATTCAAAGTGATCTTCAAGGATAAAGTGTGCGTGATAGAGGATCCAGCAGGCCAAGAGATGTTCAAGGTCAAAATGGAAGGAAAGTGTTTTTCACTCAATCCATTGGAGGAGGAGCAATCTGCTTTCCCAATCAAAGAAAGTATCTCAGAAGTTTGGCACAAGAGGCTAGGGCACTATCATCATCAGGGGCTGCTACAAATGAAAACCAAGATGATGGCAAATGATCTTCCAGAACTCGATGATCGCATTCCAAACTGCAAAGCATGTCAGTTTGGAAAGCAAAGCAGGAAACCATTTCCCAAGATAGCATGGAGAGCATCAAAGAAGCTGCAGTTAATTCACACGGACATTGCAGGCCCACAAAGAACGCCTTCTCTGAAAGGTAGTCTCTATTATGCTGCATTCATTGATGATTTCACCCGTATGTGTTGGATTTTCTTTTTAAAGCATAAGTCAGAGGTGGCTCAAGTTTTCTGGAACTTTAAAGCCAGAGTTGAGAATGAGAGTGGCTGCAGAATTCAGACTCTTAGATCAGACAATGGCAAGGAGTACAACTCTGAAACCTTCAACCGATTTTGTGAGGAGGAAGGCATCCAACATCAACTAACCGCTCCATACACTCCGCAACAAAATGGAGTAAGTGAGAGACGGAACAGATTCATATTGGAGATGACACGATGTATGCTACATGAGAAGAACCTACCAAAGCAATTCTGGGCCGAAGCAGCAAACACTGCTGTTTTTTTGCAAAACAGGCTTCTCACAAGAGCAGTAAGGGATCAAACACCCTTTGAGGCATGGTATGGTTATAAACCATCTCTGAATTTCCTTAAAATATTTGGAAGTTTGTGCTTCACTCATGTTCCACAGATCAAGAGAGATAAACTAGATAAAAGAGCACTTCCAGGCATCTTTATTGGCTACAGCTCGGTTACAAAAGCCTATAAGGTTTTCCAGCCACAAACTGGAAAAATTGTTATAAGCAGGGATGTGCACTTTATGGAAGACGAAGAGTGGAACTGGGATGATGCAAAGAAGATGGATCCAACCTCAAAAGAGCCGAAGCTCAAGCTTCCTGTTTCAGACACGGCAGAACAAAGCATAGGAGACTGGCAAAATGGCATGGTGGATGACATTCCTGTCAGAGGCACAAGACCACTTTCTGATGTTTATCAAAGATGCAACATTGCTGTGTGTGAACCTGCAGATTATGAAGAGGCCAAGACGGATCAGAAGTGGATAGCTGCAATGGAGGAGGAGTTGTACATGATCGAAAGAAATCAAACATGGAAGCTCGTTGACAGACCACAAGACAGGAAAATCATTGGTGTCAAATGGGTGTTCAGAACCAAGCTTAATGCAGATGGCTCAATTAACAAACACAAAGCAAGACTTGTAGTGAAAGGGTATGCTCAGATTTTTGGCGTGGACTACTCAGATACGTTTGCACCAGTGGCTCGATTGGACACCATCAGGCTGTTACTTGCTGTAGCCGCTCAAAAGAATTGGAGAGTGTATCAACTCGATGTCAAATCAGCCTTCTTAAATGGTTACTTGCAAGAAGAAATCTATGTTGAGCAACCCGACGGCTTTGTGAAGGAAGGAGAAGAAGACAAGGTTTATCTTCTCAAGAAGGCTCTTTATGGTCTGAAACAAGCTCCAAGAGCTTGGTACAGCAGAATTGATGAACATTTGTTGAGCTTGGGATTTGCTAAAAGCTTATCTGAATCAACATTGTATGTCAAGCACATTGGAGTTAACATTCTCATTATCTCACTGTATGTGGATGATCTGCTCGTGACAGGAAACAACACAAGTCTTGTGGAGAAGTTCAAGCAAGAGATGATGGTGGTCTTTGAGATGACAGATCTCGGTTTGATGACTTTTTTTCTTGGAATGGAAATCAAACAAGATGAACATGAAATCTTTATTTGTCAGAAGAAATATGCCAAAGAGATCCTAAAGAAGTTCAAACTCGATGATTGCAAAGATATGAACACACCAATGAACCGAGAAGGAAAAGCTCAAAGAAAGAAGATGGAACCGACAAGATTGATCAAGCATATTTCGAAAGCATGATTGGTTGCTTGATGTATCTTCTAACAACAACTCGGCCGACATCTTGAATCTTTGTAAGCATTTTGTCTCGGTTCATGCATTGTGCAAGTGAAATGCATCTCAAGGCTGCAAAGAGAGTGATTAGATATGTCAAAGGCACACGTGATTTTGGCATCAAATTCACAAGAAGCAAAGAGTTCAAACTGGCTGGTTTTTCGATACAGTGATTGGGGGTTCCATTGATGATATGAGGAGCACTTCAGACTCTTGTTTTACACTTGGTTCTGTGTTTTCTCTTGGAGCTCGAAAAACAAGAAATTGTGGCTCAATCTACAATTGAAGCAGAGTTTATTGCGCCCACAAATGCAGTGAATCAAGCTATGTGGCTAAGAAAGATTTTAATTGATCTTAACATAGAGCGTAAGAAAGCACGGTGATTCATGTTGACAACCAAGTCGCTATTGCTATCTCTCATAACCCCGTGTTTCACGGGAAAACTAAGCATTTTAACATCAAGTTATTTTTTCCGAGGGAAGTACAAAAGGTCGAGTGTGGTTCTTTTCTCTTGCAAAATGCAAGATCGGGGTTCTTGATATTTTCACAAAGCCTCCTGCCGGTCAACAAGTTTGAATTTTTCGAAAAGACACTTGGAATGTGCGACATCTAAACAAGGAGGAGTGTTAGACAAGTGTTTAGGATGGCTGCCACGTTGCAGAAGTGGTTAGATGTGTTGCCACGTTACTGAAGATTTTTATTTATTTTGAATCATTCAAAGTAGTCGTACATAGCTTTTAGGAAGTTGCTGATTTTTAGTTGTACACGTTTGTTATCATGGCACAAGTTACGGACCATGATGTTAGTGGGCTGTTGTTTATCAAGTTATAAATTGTAATGTTTCTGAAGTTAATTATTATTCAGTTTTTGCTTCAAAATACGTTGCTCTCAATTAGATTTTACACTGCAGTAATATTTCTTAAACAAAGGAAAGCTTTGTTTTGATGATTTTATTTTTTTGGGGTGGTTCTGGTTTAAAACATCACATCAGAGTTCAAACCTTAAACTTTCTCCTTGGTCTACTATGGGATATCACTGGGAAAAAAAAAAAAAAAAAAAAAAAAAGCAAACAGCCCCTAAATCCACCTCCTCCATCCAACTGCACAACCTTTTTCTCCAAGATGAAATCTAAGGTTGCATTTGGTATAAGAGATCAAACTAGGATGGTTTTGATTTTAGATTCAGAATCATAATTCATAATTTAAATTTAGAATCCAAACCCTGATTCTGAAACCGGAATCAGAACTAGGGGTTTAAACCATCTAAAACTAAGGGAGGAAGTAGTTTTATTTTTTTGAGGTAGTTCTGGTTTAAAACATCACATCAGAGTTCGAACCTTGAAGTTTCTCCTTGGTCTACTATGGATTATCACAAGAAAAAAATAAAAATAAAAAATAAAGCAAACAGCCCCTAAATCCACCTCCTCCATCCAACTGCACAACCTTTTTTCTCCAAGATGAAATCTAAAGTTGCGTTTAGTATGAAAGTTTAAACCAAGGTGATTTTGATTTTAAATTCAAAATCATGATTCATAGTTTAAGCTTAGAATCCAAACCCTGATTCTGAAACCGGAATCATAAATAAGGGTTTAAAACATCTAAAACTAAGAGAGGAGGTGGTTTTTATTTTTAGGGTGATTCTGATTTAAAATTTCACATCAGGATTCGAACCTTAAACTTTCCCCTTGGTCTACTACGGATTATCACTGAAAAAAAAAAAAAAAAAAAAAAATAAAGCAAACAACCCCTAAATCCACCTCCTCCATCCAGCTGCACAACCTTTTTCTCCAAGATGAAATCTAAAAGATCCCATTCAACGTGAACAAAGCCTTCTCAAGATCTATTTTAAGAAACCACGCCAACCGTACATCCTACTTGATAATCTTCTACTACCTCAATAGCCACAAGCACGGTGAGGGGATTAAAACACTATGAAAAGAAAAACTCTAACGTCTTTGAAAGATTTTTTGTGATCGAGGTTTCTTTCTACAGTTATGCCATGTCGTTCAAGTCATAAATCTTAATTTGTTTGACTTTTGATGCAAGTAAAGCTGTTCAAGTGAGGAAAGCATATAATGTAGTTGTATTCCCATGTCTGCAATAACATCCCCTTTTTCCAATTGAAGTGTGTTGGATATTGATAAGCCTCTACTTAGACAAGTCTATGTGAGGAAGGGTCGGGGAAGTGATTACAAGATTGTTGGTGTATAGGTTCATAGGTGTATAGGCTTATGTGGCTGTTGTGTGGGTGAGTATGTGCTTATGTGGTTAATGTGTGTATTAGTATGTACTTACGTGGTTACTGTGGGTGTGAGCACAGGGGATTGTGATTAGAGTTGTTTGGGGGCAGGAATAAATAGAGCGACTCAAAGAATATAGAAGCAGGTAATCATTAAGTCTGTATTGGGGAAAGTCTTGGCATTCTGCTAAGCAGAAAGTGGGTTCTCTGGTTTCAAGAAACCAGATCTGTAGTTCTTGTGGATAATTCAATAAAGGATCATTCTTTCTTCTTCTTGATTCAATTCTCGGGAAATAGTTGCTAGGATCTTACTAGATATGTTGTCTACAAATTATTAGTAGTAGTAGTAGTTGTTGTTGTTTATTATTATTATGGGGTATTAGAATCTCACATTGGCTGAAAATATTAGCATGATCCACTTAATAAGGTGAAGGCAATCCTCCTCTAGAAAACTGATTTTGCTAGGTTGAGTTAGGCTCAATATCCTTTAATTTCTGTAAAATAGTATCAGAGCAGGCACAGTTTTGCAACGTTGGGTCCCCCAATATCGACTTATTCACAGCAATTTGGCATGGCCCACGTTATGCGCAAGGGGGCGCACTAGAATCCCACATTGATTGGAGATATTAGTATGATCCACTTAATAAAGTGAGAGTTCTAGAAAACCGGTTTTGTTAGGTTGAGTTAGGCTCAATATCCTTTAATTTCTGTAAAATGGGGTGAGGGAATTATAACTTATGTAAAGAAACAAATGTCTGAAAGATATTTTGTGACGAAGCCTCGAGGTTTTTCTATTCTCTTTTTTTTTTTTCCAAGGTAATTTTTTTCCTACAGTTATGTCATGCTGTTTAAGTTACAAATCTATATTGTTTTGACTTTTGACACGTAAAGCTGTTCAAGTGAAAGAGGCATACTTTCTAGTTGTATTCCCATGTCTGCAACAACGTCTCTCTCTTCCAACTGAAAGACGTTGGGGATCTTAGTGACGTTCATTTCAAAGTAATAATTCAGTCCAAGAAAGTCTAATGAACTCCTAATGCTTTCGGACTCTTGGACAGTGAAGGCCGGAAGCCTTGAGCCTGCATTCTTCTTCATTAAAACCGGGTAATCACCGAATACCAAGGGATTCAAAAACCTATAACAGCAAAGTAAATTCAGTAAGTACTCAAAGGCAACACAAACTGACAATCAATTTTTTCCCACCACCGGAGGAAAAGAGAGGATTATGTTAATTCCAAGTTTGAAATAGCCTTTTGGACAAGTACACAAAAACCACTGCAGCAGAAATTTTTTTTCTTAAAATAAAGGGCCTCAAAGGGTGTAATGTTTAGCTTACCAACCGATAAACAAGACATTTGCTCTTTTAGTAGCAAGTTCATCTTCACTGCTGTCCGTTAGAGGCACAAACGAAAAGGACAGGAGATTCAATCCTATAAATCCATGTTGCTTGTCCTGCATTTAACAAATATTTTTCTCAAGGGATCAACATATATGATATATGTTTTTCCTTCGTTGTAAATTTCTAATTTCTCACAATCAGAGCAAACATCATACTTAATGAAAATTGAGCAAGTAAGCCTAAGAATTTCTTCTCAACATTAGAGGATCAAGCAGGGAGTTACTTTGCACACCTATGGTTGACATAATGGCTAAGGATATATTAATCATTATCAAACTATTTCCATGATCTAAAATCCTTAAAAATAACCTTGTAGTTTTTCTCATATAATCTATAAACTGATGCGTGTGCCAACAACATATGATGAGCTGCAATGTATGGCTCAGTTGTCGAGTTGCCTTTGGAGCAGTCCCCAAATGGACGCGAACATCGTTGAGGTGGTAGCTGTCCCGAGTCATAACCAGCGATTGCAAATACATTGGCCTCATTTATTGTAGTCCAATGTTTAACTCTATCACCAAACTCTCTAAAGCACACATCTGCATATTTCATGAAGTCTTTTCTGCATCCACAAAAAAAAAAAAAAAACAAAAAAAAACAAAAACAAAACAAAACAATCAATAAATGGCCATTTTGGTTCATAGGTTGAACAGAAATTTAAATTTTGTGATAGAAAACATTGTAGCAAAAAAGTGTAAACAGTAGTTCGAACCTATGAAACAAATAAAGGCATGTAAATCGCCCAGTTTTTACTAGCGGCAAGAAATTTACCAGCAAGATTTATAGAAACATACACAATCTTTCGACTAACCCATCCTCCATATTGATCTTCGAGTACTTGTGGGAGGTCAAAATGGTGTAATGTAACATGTGGTTGGATTCCTGGTTGATGAGGAACAAGCAAGCCTTAGCATTATGTTTCCCTTTAAAACGGGGGAAATAGATAAAAAGAAACTCATATCATGTGTTGGTAGTGACCATGGCTGACTAATTCATTAATAAAATTGTTGTAATATTGCAAGCCCTTTGGATTTATAGCTCCTCTTCCATCTGGAAAACATAGAATGATCAGTGTGTTAGAAGGTGAAACAGGAATCGACTTGGTTTTTCGCTTTCTGAATAAAAGTATTAGTTTGTGAAATCATACTTGGGATAAGTCTTGACCATGATATAGAGAATCTGTATGCATCTAAACCTGTCTCGACCATGAGTTGGATGTCTTCCTGCAAGTGAGTTTCTATGAACTCTTAGTCATGCATTGACCACAATTTTACTAAAAACGCGAAATATATTTCAAACCAAATCAGTCTAGATTTTAATCAGGCTATCCAAGTAACAGTAGTAACAAAAAATATAAATAAATTAACCTTAATCTGTAACTTTGGAACGAAAAAGAATAATAATAACAATTATTTTTGCAGAAGCAAACCTTGTATCTGTGATATCCATCACATGCTATGTCTGCACTGGGTTCAATGTACTCTGGAAATTTCAGAAAAATCTGCAGTGACTTGATATTGCCAAAACGTAGTAGAGAGATATACCTTTTTTTATGGCTTATTTTATAGACAATTTTAAACTACCACTACAATTAATTTTTTTGGGGAAATTTTGCCAACTTTCCTTGTATTTTTGGTATAATGTCATAAAATATACTAATTCGTACATTTTTTTTTTTTTAATGTAACTAAGAAAAGAGAGTCAAAAACAACTTTTTTGTAGTGCATTTACAACAAAAATATGTCCCATTAACTACCTCCCTTTTTTGAAAAAGAGACAAAGGAACTCCTAATCTAAAGAAGTGTACTCACAGATTTTCTCTAGTACAATAACATCCCTGTTTAATTTGAATTTTAAGGAATAAAGAGCATTTAAAGAGAAACACAAACCTTAGGGAAAAAATAAAAATAAAAAATAAAAACAATTTGAAAGGCTACTTACAATCCATTCAAAAAGAAAGAAACAGAGGACGAAAAAAATACTGATAATCAACGGCTTAGCGCTTGCAATTGTTCCTATAGAAGTTCTTTTTTTTAGAGAGAAGAGAGGAAAAAAAAAAAAAAGCAGGGAACCCAACTAGCATGAGCAAAGGTGTCCCATATGCTTGGAGTCCTTCCATCTTCGTTTGCAGCTCCCTCCGTCTGTTCAACACAAACAAAACACAAAAAAATACCACAAACCCACTTCCTCAAAATCCCCAAACTCAATGAATATCTCATTATTTACTTTTCTACTACAGCTAAAAATTGCTCAAGTGAAAGTCAAATGTTGATCAAACGGACCTGATAAGCTGAGGAGCCAGCTCCAAACACAAACCCAGCTGGAAAATCAGCTCTTCTAACATTTTTGCAAACAATCACTCCCACTAAACCAAAGCTCATAAGAGCAAATAGTGAGAAAGAGATTCCCCACATCTTCACTTTTATTTAACTATTGTCAAAAGTTTGTTTCGGAGACTCAATAATGCTTAAAGACTAAACGAGGGTTCCATTAACTATTTATTAAGCACTAAAATTACATTCTTGCATAGTTAATTTTTCCTTAAATTACCCATTGATATATAGAAAATTACGTCCATTCTCTTTAACACTCACTTTATCAACTAAAATCCAAAACAATCACTGCAGACGCCGCCTACTCTGACTTATTGATTGTTTGATGATATTATTCAAGTTTTTTAATTCTCATATTTAAACTGACGACTTTATAGATCTTTGACCTCCTCCTCCTTCATCTTCTTCTTTTATAATTTGTTAGTGGCTCAATATTGAGAGAGCGAGAGAAAATATTTGAGAAAAAATAGTGTAGGGTGGCCAGCCTTGGTGTGTGAAAAAGGAGAGGAGGTGTGCAAAAATGGCCAACCTAATGCTTATACTAATGGTCTCATATTTATAGGCTTTTCTTGATCTCATCTTAGCTCTCAATTAAGCCAATCAAGCTAGCTCAATTTGCTAAATTTTGGATTCATTTCCCTTGCTTTGGGCTGGCCGGTGGAGTGCTTCAAGAAGGAAGTGTGGTAAGCATTTATATCCAATAATTGATTTGACACGATTCCATCACACCTTACCATGTAACTCCCTGACACACTCAACTAACCAATTTTTACTTTATTTTTTCTATGCATGGCTGGTGGAGTGCTTCAAGAAGGAAGTGTGGTAAACATTTATGTCCAATAGTTGATTTGACACAATCTCATCACACCTTACCATGTAATCCCCTAGCACACTTAACTAGCCAATTTTGGCTCTATTTTTTCTATGCATGGGAGGCCAAAGTGGAGAAGGAGAGAGAGAAAAATAAATCATACCCCTTGTACTTTAGTCCACTCTCTTAAATTACCTTTTATTCATGTAAAAATCATGCTGACTATAAAGGGTACTTATCTAACAGGAAATTCTTATTTCTGACGATTCTTTTTTGTTTTTCTATTGCTTATTTACAGTTCAACTATTAAATGCTCGTCTGCGTTGATATCACGTTAAATTCTTACTCGCGTAATATCTTAAACTATTGTAAGTCTTGAAATTAATTTTAAACTGAATAAATTCTAAATTTAACTTTTCTGTATTATATCCCGGGAATGACATTGTTTCTGACGGTGTCAACTCCCGAGCTCACATTGTACCCTTCTATTATAGGTATATATCTTGTGACTTTAACCTAGTTGTCTAGCAATTGAAGATTTTCTATTCTTTAAAAATATCAGTGCGTTTTTCTTACGTTGCTAACATCATGTTGTGTTTAGAGATTCTTGAAATTAATATTCTCAAACTATACTTGTATTGAAAATTATTCCGCCTTAAAGTACGGTAATAATTTATCGATCGAATTTACTTGAACGAAAACATGAACTTAACATGAAATCTGCTACAAAATTTAAGAATACAGATATTGATTCTATAAACCCTTCAGTCACATAATATTTTCTAAGAAAATCCTTGACTTAAATAAATAAATTATATTATTTAAAATCTGATATTTTCTCAGTCATTACAAGCTCTGGGTTCAGTCTGCCAAAAATCTCCAAGGAACCTGCCTATTTTGAGAAGAAGGAGATTCCACCACATAAGTGGAGCCACACTTAAACTAATAAAATCCTAACCATATCTTTCAGTGACCTCAATAGCTCGAATGACGCCCATCAACTCAGCTTCATATGCATGAAGAATACCAAAAGGCTTTGCTAAACAACCTTTGCAAAACCCCTATAGGTTCTAAAAATGCCTCCATATCCGGCCAAGCAAGGAGAACCATTAGACGTAATGAGATATAATTGAGGTGATTATTTGTAATAAAAGCATGTATATAGGATCGTATCCACGGAGAACTGGTTTACAACAATTTATATGTAATCACGGGATGGAGATAGAACATTGCCATCTAAAGTGATGTTTTTTCTCTTCAAGAAATGGGAATACCAATGAGCAGAAAGCTTAGGTCGTCTTCTCAATTCCGGATCATCAAAATTTATGTAGTACAAGCCGAAGCGGGATTCGTAGCCGCCAAACAACTCAAAAGAATCCATAAAGGACCATGCGAAATACCCTTTCAAGTTTGATCCGTTCCTTCGTTTTGAGAATGGAAGCCAAACACAAGGAAAAAAAACAAACATTAACTTATAAAACTTAAAAGAAACATGCATTATACATACGTGTATTCATATAATAACAAAGAGACTTAAACAAATGCCCTGATTAGTGCAATGAACGAGTATAGATGAACACAAGTATTAACTGTACAAGTCTACAACTGTTTTAATTTTCATGAGATGAATTTCAAACTATTGAGAAAAGCAAGATGTCAAATTCTATTTTGGGCTGTTCTAGTTACCTCTGGTACATTTCCATCTCCTATCCTCTTATTATTGGTGTCGTCAACCCTGACTAATTAGTTCCTAACCGAGAAAACTGAGGATAAATTTTTTAATGGAGCTAATAACATGCTCATTGCATGATAAATAAAAATTTAAAGAAACAATCATATTATATATCCCACCTCCTTAAAACCTTTCAAAAATTTGAACATTTCACACCTCCTTTTGTAAACTATATCCGCAAATTTCAAAGTCTATCTAACGCAGCAGAATGAAAAATATTCTAAAATAATTCTAAACTTGAATATTAATAATGTTCCAATTCAATTCCAGGTTCCAATTATATGGGTTTAAACTTTTGGGATAAGACCTTTAGATTTGAACCTATATGTGACTTTTCTGTAGTTCGAACTGGTATTTAATAGTGTGAGGTCTAAACATTAAATAAAATTTGAACCAGTGTTTGATTACATTGTTAGAACTATTGGGTTTTAAAAATTATGAGTGAAAAATAAGTTTAATGAACAGTGTTTTAGATTAGAACTGAAAGAACTTTGGGGTGGTGGGGAGGTAAGTTTTGTTCAACCTTTAATTTGAGGTTGAATTGAACCTAAAACCCAGATCCAAATTCAAACCCTAATGCAACCAAACAAGGGTTTGGATTGATTTTTGGGTTCAAACCCATCACAACCCTCCAACCAAAAATTATAGAAAAAAATCCACCGAATTAATTAGCCTTATTTATAGGCTGATAAATCCTACACTATTTACCAATCCTAATTCAAATAAAACTATAAGCATCTTAATACCAAATAATAAATATTAAAGAATTTCAATCAAATTTCAATTTTCAAAGACTAATTGGCTAAAAAAAAAAAAATAAAGCACCGATATATGCATGAAGTATTCAATTCTCGGCTAGTTACTACTCCTGTTATGGCAGTGTAAAGCTAAAACACATACCTCATAGTATCAATGACACACCCAATATATGCCTGCAAGTATTCAATCCTCGGCCAGTCTTCTAATGTTGAATTACGCCCACTTCTTTGACCTGTTGAACACATTGCAACAATTAGAACATATAACCCTTCTATCTAACGAAAAAAACTACAGTTGGCTCCAAACTCCAAAGGGCCATAAATTATTTGGACACAATTTGATGACATGGTGAAGGTAGTATAAATGGTTATTTATCTTTTTATACGTTACATTTTAGGGTTTCTTTAAAAAATACACCCTTAGTTTTTGATTCTTGTAAATGTTCCTTGCCACAGTCAATCGATTTTGACCTTTGAACTCACTCAATTAACCTTAGTGTTGTGATTTTTTTTATTTTTTATTTATGTTATTATTATTATTATTATTATTTGATAAAAAGTGGTAGTTATCTAATAGTACACGATTTGTGCACCCAAAAAAAAAAAAAAAAAAAAAAAAAAAAAAAAAAACAAAGGGTAACTACTAGTAAGATTAGTATAGGAATTTCAAATGACAAAACAGAACGTCAGGATTAGATTTTCCTACTAAATATAATAAGATATACATTTGAAGTAATCCAAAACCAAGGGTATATTTTTATAAAATTCGGTATACATATTATATTACACAACCACCATAAATTAATGATCTTCGAGTAACTGATTTTAAATAACCATGATCTATATTCTAACTTTGGAACTAACGGACTATTATACAAGGAACCACACAATTTGAGATCAATTTCTAAATAGCTTGGAAATCAATAGTGATAATCTTGATTCACCATCTATAATGTTTCATAAAATTTCTACTTCTTGTGGTGTTCACGTTCATCCGATGATCTTTTTCACAAAATAATCTGGAAATAATTTCATAATGACAGAGAACAAGAGAGAATACCATTTTCATGGATATAAATAAGAGGATCGTTATAATGTTGCTTTATATACTCCAGAACTGCAGTCAGGCCCCAGGGTGCAATTGGATACTGCATCAAACTAGAGAATTAACAACACACTAAAAGAATTTCGATCCATATACCAGTGGAAAAATTTATGTTCGATCTTTTACCTCAGATCTTGACGTGAAATTTAGTATATCTGCCAGGAAAAAAATATATACATATACTCCAATCAGTCAATTCAATTGAAAACCGTATTGAAATTAAATTCTATTTGATTCTCAACTGATTGATCCACTAAGATACAGAGTATTGATTGACCAAAATCCTAAGGGCAACTATTGGATGCAATTGAAGCTGTGTGAAGCGTACAACATTGACTTGTAAGCTCAAATATGTGATGCTGAAAAAAGAAAAGACACTTAAGAAGTGCAACTAGTTTACTGTTAAATGTTAAATAATATCTGTTGCTGATCATTTTGTTTTTAGTTATTTTATTCTTCTGATAAGAACAAAGAACGTTATTGAAGATCAGAAGTACATAGAGGACATCTCGTAAATCAAATACTAAACAAACAAGTATAGAAACTAACATTAGAATCCAAAAATATGGATCTAAAATTTTTCAGTCCTCCAAACAAATCAGAAAAGGAAAAGTTAGAGAAGTCCTAGTTTGGAAAAGTGATAAAATGCCATCCAATGTTCAATTCTTTCCCAAGCATCCTCGATACTCCAATTCTTAAAAAGTTCTACCAATTTAAAAATGGATCTCCTTGCCATGAAACAGTGAAACCCTGAACTTTCCCCTTGGTCTACTATGGATTATCACTAAAAGGAAACATACAGCAAACAGCCCCTAAATCCACCTCCATCCAACTGCACAACCTTTTTTCTCCAAGATGAAATCTAAAGTTGCATTTGGTATGAAAGTTTAAACTAAGTTGGTTTGGATTTTAAATTCAAAATCATGATTCATGATTTAAACTTAGAATCGAAACCCTGGTTCTGAAACCGGAATCAGAAATAAACCATCTAAAACTAAGAAAGGAGGTGGTTTTTATTTTTGGGGTGGTTCTAATTTAAAACATCACATCAGGATTCGAACCATAAATTTTCCCCTTGGTCTATTATGGATTATCACTGAAAAAGAAAAAGAACATAAAGCAAACAGCCCCTAAATCTACCTACTCCATCCAACTGCACAACCTTTTTCTCCAAGATGAAATCTAAAAGATCCCATTCAACGTGAACAAAGCCTTCTCAAGATCTATTTTAAGAAACCACGCCAACCTTACATCCTACTTATAATCTTCTACTACCTCAATAGCCACAAGCACGGTGAGGGGATTAAAATACTATGAAAAGAAAAACACTAACGTCTTTGAAAGATTTTTTGTGATCGAGGTTTCTTTCTACAGTTATGCCATGTCGTTCAAGTCATAAATCTTAATTTGTTTGACTTTTGATGCAAGTAAAACTGTTCAAGTGGGAAAGCATATAATGTAGTTGTATTCCCATGTCTGCAATAACATCCCCTTTTTCCAATTGAAGTGTGTCGGATATTGATAAGCCTCTACTTAGACAAGTCTATGTGAGGAAGGGTCGGGGAAGTGATTAGAAGATTGTTGGTGTATAGGTTCATAGGTGTATAGGCTTATGTGGCTGTTGTGTAGGTGAGTATGTGCTTACATGGTTAATGTGTGTATTAGTATGTACTTACGTGGTTACTGTGGGTGTGAGCACAGGGGATTGTGATTAAAGTTGTTTGGGGGCAGGAATACATAGAGGGACTCGAAGAATGATAAAAGCAGGCAATCATTAAGTCTGTATGGGGGAAAGTCTTGGCATTCTGCTAAGCAAGAAGTGGGTTCTCTGGTTTCAAGAAACCAGATTTGTAATTCTTGTGGATAATTCAATACATGATCATTGTTTCTTCTTCTTGATTCAATTCTCGTGGAATAATTGCTAGGATCTTACCAATTTGGTATCAGAGCATCATCCTGGGAGATTTATGGCGGCAAGAAAGGCAAAAGAGAGATTTGAAACTGTGGAGAAAGAGATAAAGGAGGTTAGGGTTACGATGGAGAAGGGAATTGGAGAGATGGAGAAGGGGATCGGTAAGGTTAGAACTGAGCTTACTCAAAATCTCACTGATCTCCGCCAGTTAATCGAGGAGCGGATGAAAATGTTCACGGCGCCGGCGAAAACGTCCGAGAAAGAAGGTGCTTCGACGTCCATGGCGGAACTGGAGCAAGGTGCGGCTCTGACGGCGGATGCGAGATCGTGATTGGTTGATGTTGTTGGACCGCGTGCGTGAATCAAGGAATGAGCGGTAGATCCTAGGGTTTTGCAGAACGCACCACTATCGGCAAAAACCTTTGGGTTGCGTACTCGGGGTGGAGAGCGACCGGCAGAACTCAGGAATTTGCAGAATTCCGGTCGCGACGGGGGAGAAGAAGAGTGAGAGGGTTGACATGATGGAATGAATAGGGGACCAAGGGAAGGTACGTTGGGACGATGTGGAGAGTGGCGTGGGGTTTTCGTGAACCGAAAAATCCGAGATTCCATGATCAGAGGTGTGGCATGGGAGGAAACGGTTATAGAGGGGGGCGACATAGGGAGAATGGGGAAAACAGGGGCGTTTTGGGTGAGCTGCCAAAGAATGAAGATTGGATTTCATACCGTCAACGGCAAGTAGAATGCCCTATGTTCAGTGGCGATGATCCTGACAGATGGGTGTTTCAAATGGAACAATTCTTTTCCATCAACCGCTGTTTGGAGAGAGAGCGGCTGATTACCGCTGGTATTGCCTTGGAAGGAGACGCCTTGTCTTGGTTTAAATGGCAGAATGGCCGCTGTCCGTTTCACGGTTGGACGGAGTTCAAATTGTCTCTTTTGCAGCGTTTCTAATCATTGCAGGCTGGGAACCTCTATGAGAAGTTTTTGGCGATTCGACAAGAAGGTACGGTGGCGGATTATCACCAACAATTTGAAGTTTCTGCCGCCCCACTCTTAGAAGTTCCGGAGGAAATTTTGGAGGGCATTTTTGTTAATGGATTAAAGGCGGAGGTTCGGGCGGAGTTAAGGCTCTTAAAACCGGAGGGATTAGGCGAAATTATAGAGATCTCCCAGAGAATTGAGGAGAAGAACGAATTGCTATGTCAGGAGGTTGCAGGAACAAGAGTGCCAAGGCCACAATTTTTGGGAGGACCGCAAGCTGGATTTTCTAATTTTCCAGCTAGAACAGTCCCTGGAGTTGAACGACCTCAACAAGCTCCAACCATGGGGGATAGAGCAGTGAGCCAAAAATGGGAATTTCTTTTTCGAAGGTTGTCGGATTTGGAGTTGCAGGAGAAGAGAGACAAGGGACTTTGTTATAAGTGTGATGAGAAATTTTTTTTTGGTCACCGTTGCAAGAAGAAGGAGCTCCAGATTATGTTGGTTAGTGATGAGAATTCCACGGAATGCTTGGAGGAAGATATTGATGTGACTAAGGTGGTTTGGGAGGAGGGGCAACCCGAGCTTATTGAACTTTCCTTGAACTCTGTGGTGGGCCTTTCAACACCCAAAACTATGAAGATTCGCAGATCAATTGCTCAACAAGAGGTAATTGTCTTAATCGATTTTAGAGCAACGCACAACTTTATTTCCTTGAGCTTAGTAAAACATTTATCCATTCCAATTTATCTCATTGCCGAGTTTGGAGTGCAAGTTGGCATGGGCAATTCGGTTAAAGGGCAGGGGCTTTGTCGAGAAGTGTCATTGAGTTTGCCTCAACTACCAATAATAGAAAATTTTTTGCCATTAGAATTCGGGGGGTGGATGTTACCTTTGGCATGCAGTGGTTGGAAACATTGGGGGGTATGCATGTGAATTGAAAATCTCAATTGACGAAGTTCCGAATTAGGGGGGAAGTGGTGACCTACGAAGGAACATGACTCTCTCCACTTCTATGGTTTCCCTTAAAGCAATGTTTCAGACCATTAAACATGAGGGACAAGGAATATATTTGGAGTTTCAGGCATTGGACGTAGAAAGGGAACCAGATTGGCCATTTCCTGCCCAGATCAGTGCATTGTTGCAGCATCATCCAAGGGTTTTGAATATGCCAGATGGAATTCCTCCTCAATATAGGCATGACCACTGCATTGAGCTTCATCCGGACACGGTTCCTATTAGTGTTAGACCCTATAAGTAAACTCATTTTCAGAAAAATGAGATTGAAAAGTTAGTTCGAGAGATGCTCGCGGCAGGAATCATACAACCAAGCAACAGCCCGTTTTCTAGTCCGGTGCTTCTAGTTTAAAAAAAAGGATGGTAGTTGGCACTTTTGTCTTGATTATCGCGCTCTCAACAAAGCTACAGTTCCGGATAAGTTTCCTATACCGGTGATTAAAGAGTTATTGGATGAATTGTTTGGTGCCACTATCTGTACCAAACTAGACTTGAAATCGGGCTATCATCAAATTCGGATGCAGGTGGAAGACATTCCTAAGACGGCCTTCCGCACCCCTGAGGGCAATTATGAATTTTTGGTTATGCCCTTTAGGCTAACTAATGCTCCGGCCACCTTCTAATCTTTGATTAATGAGGTACTAAAACCTTTTTTGCGAAAATTTATTTGTCTTTTTTTATGATATTTTGATCTATAGTAAGACCTTGGAAGAACATGTGGGTCATTTGGAAGTGGTTTTGAAGGCCTTGGAGGATAACCAATTATATGTCAACCAAAAAAAGTGCACTTTTGGCCAAAGTCGATTGGAGTATTTGGGTCATATTGTCTTGTGATGGTGTTTCGGCCTACTCCAACAAAATTCAAGCCATGTTGGATTGGCCCACACCCAACTCCATTTAGGAGTTGCGTGGATTTTTGGGTTTGACCGGTTATTACCACCGTTTTGTGGCGGGGTATAGCCATCTTTCCTGGCCGTTGACACAGCAATTGAAGAATGATAGTTTTAATTGGTCCGAAGAGGCTGAGGCTGCTTTCCACGGTTTGAAACATGCCATGACCACAGTTCCAATCCTAGCATTACCGGATTTTTCAAAACCATTTGTGGTAGAATCCGATGTTTCAGGCTTTGGGATCGGCGCGGTTTCAATGCAACAACAACAGCCTATAGCCTACTTTAGTCAAGCTCTGTCCTCTCGCGCTAGGGCCAAATCGGTTTATGACCGCGAGTTGATGGCTGTGATATTGACTATCCAGAAATGGCGACATTATCTTCTTAGGCGACATTTCATTGTCCACACGGATCAGAGGAGTTTAAAATTCTTGTTGGAACAACATTTAGTTGAGAAGAGCACCAGAAATGGCTGTGTAAATTGTTGGGTTATAATTTTGAAATCTAGTACAAGCTAGGAACGGAGAACCGCGTTGCGGATGCGTTGTCTAAGAGGTCTTGGGGTTGGAATTGATGCTCCTTACCACTTCAGCGTTATATGATGAGGCTGATATTCGGGAACAACTTCTAGGTGATCCGAAGTTGGCAGGAATTCAGAAAGCATTGCTGGAAAATCCGAAGGGGGTGAAGGGTTTTTCTTTATGCAATAACATGTTGTTGTGCAAAGGTTGGGTGGTTTTGACTAGGCTATCTCTTCTTATACCAGTCCTTCTAAATGAATTCCATGGTGGCAAGGTCAGTGGACATATGGGAGTCTTAAAGACATTCAAATGATTGTTATCCGAGTTCTTTTGGTATGGCGAGAAAAAGGATGTCGTCTCGTTTGTGGCAGTCTGTCAAGTATGTCAACAAAACAAGGCTTCTACCTTGGCACCTGGGGGACTATTACAACCATTACCATTGCCAAATTTGGTATGGGATGAAATTTCAATGGATTTTGTGGAAGGTTTGCCTAAGTTGGGGGGAAATGATTCGATCTTAATGGTTGTTGACCGGTTGAGTAAGTATGCACATTTTTTGGGTCTTTGCCATTTGTTTTCTGCAAAATCGGTGGCTGCCCTGTTTATTAAAGAGGTGGTGCGACTTCATGGGTTTCCACGGACTATCGTGTCCAACTGCGACAAGGTTTTCCTAAGCCAATTTTGGAAGGAGCTCTTTCGGCTCCAGGGCACTGCTTTACATCATAGTACCGCTTACCATCCACAAACGGATGGGCAAACAAAAGTGGTGAATTGGTGCTTAGAAGCCTATTTACGCTACTTTGTTTCTGGGAAACCTACTCAGTGGTTTTCTCATCTAGCGTGGGCTAAATTTTGGTATAACACAAGCTTCCATGTGTCCATAGGAATGACTCCTTTCAAGGCATTGTATGGCCGTGACCCTCTAAAATTGTTGCGTTTTGAGTTGGGTTCCTCCGCGAACTCTTTGTTGGAGCAGTTACAAACTCTGAATGTTATCTTAGAGGAGCTACAGGGACACTTGCTTCAAGCGCAGCATTCAATGAAGAGGAACGTAGATCTTAAGCGTCGTGATGTCTCGTTCGATGTGGGGTATTTGGTGTTCCTGAAACTTCGACCATATCGCCATCGTTCCTTGACCAAGTTTCTGAATGAGAAGCTTTCTCCCTGGTTTTATGGTCCCTATAAGGTCGTGGCACGTGTAGGGGCAGTGGTGGATAGGTTGCAATTGCCTACAGAGGCCAAGATTCATCCGGTACTCCATGTGTCGCAGCTTAAGCTAGTCATTGGCCAGCCTATTCTAGCTTAGGAAGTTCCGCCAGCTCTGGCTGCTAACATGAAGTTACATGTGGAGCCGGAGAGGTTGCTAGCTACTCGTTTCTCTATGGTTACGGGGCAGCTGGAAGTCTTGCTTCAGTGGCGTCATTTACCGGACTATTGAGTCGTCTTGGGAGCTTTTCGACATCATTTAATAACAATTTCTTGAATTTCACCTTGGGGACAAGGTGACTCTTTTAGGGGGCAGAGAAATTGATAAGCCTCTACTTAGACAAGTCCATGTGAGGAAGGGTCGGGGAAGTGATTAGAAGATTGTTGGTGTATAGGTTCATAGGTGTATAGGCTTATGTGGCTATTGTGTGGGTGAGTATGTGCTTACGTGGTTAATGTGTGTATTAGCATGTACTTACGTGGTTACTGTGGGTGTGAGCACAAGGAATTATGATTAGACTTGTTTGGGGATAGGAAAAAATAGAGGGACTCGAAGAATGATAGAAGCAGGCAATCATTCTTGGGGAAATTCTTGGCATTCTGCTGAGCAAGAAGTGAGTTCTCTGGTTTCAAGAAACTAGATCTGTAATTCTTGTGGATAATTCAATAAAGGACCATTCTTTCTTCTTCTTGATTCAATTCTCGTGAAATAGTTGCTAGGATCTTACCAGATATGTTGTCTACAAATTATTAGTAGTAGTAGTCATTGTTGTTGTTTATTATTATTATGGGGTATTAGAATCTCACATTGGTTGAAAATATTGGCATGATCCACTTAATAAGGTGGGGGCAATCCTTCTTTAGAAAACCGGTTTTGCTAGGTTGAGTTAGGCTTAATATCTTTTAATTTTTGTAAAATAGTATCAAAGCAGGCTCAGTTTTGCAATGTTCGATCCCCCAATATCAACTTATTCACAGCAGTTTGGCATGGTTCACTTTATGCACGAGAGGGCGTATTAGAATCTCACATTGATTGGAGATATTAGTATGATCCACTTAATAAGGTGAGGGTAATCCTCCTCTAGAAAACCGATTTTGTTAAGTTGAGTTAGGCTCAATATCCTTTAATTTCTGTAAAATGGGATGAGGGAATTATAACTTATGTAAAGAAACAAATGTCTGAAAGACATTTTGTGATGAAGCCTCGAGGTTTTTCTATTCTCTCTTATTTTTTTTTTTCAAAGGTAATTTTTTTCCTACAGTTATGTCATGCTGTTTAAGTTACAAATCTATATTGTTTTGACTTTTGACACGTAAAGATGTTCAAGTGAAAGAGGCATACTTTCTAGTTGTATTCCCATGTCTCCAAAAACATCTCTCTCTTCCAACTGAAGGACGTTGGGGATCTTAGTGACGTTCATTTCAAAGTAATAATTCAGTCCAAGAAAGTCAAATGAACTCCTAATGCTTTCGGACTCTTGGACAGTGAAGGCCGGAAGCCTTGAGCCTGCATTCTTCTTCATTAAAACCGGGTAATCACCGAATACCAAGGGATTCAAAAACCTATAAGAGCAAAGTAAATTCAGTAAGTACTCAAAAGGCATCACAAACTGACAATGTTTTTTTCCCACCACCGGAGGAAAAGAGAGGATTATGTTAATTCCAAGTTTGAAATAGCCTTTTGGACAAGTACACAAAAACCACTGCAGCAGAAATTTTTTTCTTAAAATAAAGGGCCTCAAAGGGTGTAATGTTTAGCTTACCAACCGATAAACAAGACATTTGCTCTTTTAGTAGCAAGTTCATCTTCACTGCTGTCCGTTAGAGGCACAAACGAAAAGGACAGGATATTCAATCCTATAAATCCATGTTGCTTGTCCTGCATTTAACAAATATTTTTCTCAAGGGATCAACATATATGATATGTGTTTTTCCTTCGTTGTAAATTTCTAATTTCTCACAATCAGATCAAACATCATGCTTAATGAAAATTGAGCAAGTAAGCCTAAGAATTTCTTCTCAACATTAGAGGATCAAGCAGGGAGTTACTTTGCACACCTATGGTTGACATAATGGCTAAGGATATATTAATCATTACCAAACTATTTCCATGATCTAAAATCCTTAAAAATGACCTTGTAGTTTTTCTCATATAATCTATAAACTGATGCGTGTGCCAACAACATATGATGAGCTGCAATGTATGACTCAGTTGTGGAGTTGCCTTTGGAGCAGTCACCAAATGAACGCGAACATCGTTGAGGTGGTAGGATTCCCGCACCATAACCACCAATTGCAAATACATTGGCCTCATTTATTGTAGTCCAATGTTTAACTCTATCACCAAACTCTCTAAAGCACACATCTGCATATTTCATGAAGTCTTTTCTGCATCCACAAAAATAAGTCAATCAATAAATGGCCCATTTGGTTCATAGGTTGAACAAAAATTTAAATTTTGTGACAGAAAACATTGTAGCAAAAAAGTTTAAACAGTAGTTCGAACCTATGAAACAAATAAAGGTAAGTAAATTGCCCAGTTTTTACTAGCGGCATGAAATTTACCAGCAAGATTTATAGAAACATACACAATCTTTCGACTAACCCATCCTCCATATTGATCTTCAAGTACTTGTGGGAGGTCAAAATGGTGTAATGTAACATGTGGTTGGATTCCTGGTTGATGGGAACAAGCAAGCCTTAGCATTATGTTTCCCTTTAAAAAGGGGGAAATAGATAAAAAGAAACTCATATCATGTGTTGGTAGTGACCATGGCTGACTAATTCATTAATAAAGTTGTTGTAATATTGCAAGCCCTTTGGATTTATAGGTCCTCTTCCATCTGGAAAACATAGAATGATCAGTGTGTTAGAAGATGAAACAGAAATTGACTTGGTTTTTCGCTTTCTGAATAAAAGTATTAGTTTGTGCAATCATACTTGGGATAAGTCTTGACCATGATATAGAGAATCTGTATGCATCTAAACCTGTCTCGACCATGAGTTGGATGTCTTCCTGCAAGTGAGTTTCTATGAACTCTTAGTCATGCATTGACCACAATTTTACTAAAAACGCGAAATATATTTCAAACCAAATCAGTCTAGATTTTAATCAGGCTATCCAAGTCACAGTAGTAACAAAAAATATAAATAAATTAACCTTAATCTGTAACTTTGGAACGAAAAAGAATAATAATAACAATTATTTTTGCAGAAGCAAACCTTGTATCTGTGATATCCATCACATGCTATGTCTGCACTGGGTTCAATGTACTCTGGAAATTTCAGAAAAATCTGCAGTTACTTGATATTGCCAAAACGTAGTAGAGAGATATACCTTTTTTTATGGCTTATTTTATAGACAATTTTAAACTACCACTACAATTAATTTTTTTGGGGAAATTTTGCCAACTTTCCTTGTATTTTTGGTATAATGTCATAAAATATACTAATTCGTAAATTATTTTTTTTAAATGTAACTAAGAAAAGAGAGTCAAAAACAACTTTTTGGTAGTGCACTTACAACAAAAATATGTCCCATTAACCACCTCCCTTTTTTGAAAAAGAGTTCAAAGGAACTCGTATTAATAATCCAAAGAAGTGTACCCACAGATTTTCTCTAGTACAATAACATCCCTGCTTAATTTGAATTTTAAGGAATAAAGAGCATTTAAAGAGAAACACAAACCTTACAATCCATTATTCAAAAAGAAAGAAACAGAGGACGAAAAAAATACTGACAATCAACGGCTTAGCGCTTGCAATTGTTCCTATAGGATTCACCATTTCTTAGGCTAATGGTGACCCTCATATCTAGGAACATCAATCAGAGACATACAATTTAATTTTGGTATATGTGTAAAAATCACTGTTTTTTGAGCTATTTTTCAGCCGAATGGTCAAAGTTCTGTAAAATCAGGGAAATGGCTGTTTATCACTGATAAACCATGGTAAATCAATTACACGCGTGCTTTTTACTGGTTGATTAGGTGTTGCGTAACTAATTCACTTATGGATTGTTTGGTTAGTGAATTCGTACTCTGATTTGAATCATAGTTCGTAGTTCGTTACAGTATTTTTTCCGATAAAAAATATACATAAATTAAGAATAATTCTAAATCGTGATTCTATATCTTAATGATTTATTAATGATTGACCAATATCTATTCGTAATAAACCAATTTCAGTCAATAATTTATCGTTTTATAAAGAGAAACCATTTCTCAATGGTTTCCCAAATTTCTCATAAATCAGACACAAGCCATCCAATCGCTGTTATAGCCTTTATATAACTACTAATAGCCCTCTAACAAGCTACTAAAACTACCATGCTTTAACCTCTCCTGATTAGATAGATACCTACGAGCAATTGACCATTGTTAAAAAGGACCATTTCCCTAAAATAAATAAATAAATAAATAATAATAATAATAATAATAAAGAAGAAGAATTTTGCCTTTAATTTTATACTAAAAAGAAAATGTGCAACCTAAAAGACATAATATTGAAGTTCTTTTTTTTAGAGAGTGAGAAAAGAAAAAAGAAAAAAAGAAAAAAGCAGCAAACCCAACTAGCATGAGCAAAGGTGTCCCATATGCTTGGTGTTCTTCCATCTTGGTTTGCAGCGCCCTCCGTCTGTTCAACACAAACAAAAAAACACAAAAAATACCACAAACCCACTTCCTCAAAATCCCCAAACTCAATGAATATGTCATTATTTACTTTTCTACTGCAGCTGAAAATTGCTCAAGTGAAAGTCAAATGTTGATCAAACGGACCTGATAAGCTGAGGAGCCAGCTCCAAACACAAACCCAGTTGGAAAATCAGCTCTTCTAACATTTTTGCAAACAATCACTCCCATTAAACCAAAGCTCATAAGAGCAAATAGTGAGAAAGAGATTCCCCACATCTTCTTCACTTTTATTTAACTCTGTCAAAAGTTTGCTTTGGAGACTCAATAATGTTTGAAGACTAAACGAGGGTTCCATCAACTATTTATTAAGCGCTAAAATTACATTCTTGCATAGTTCATTTTTCTTTAAATTACCCTTTTGATATATAAAAAATTAGCTCCATTCCCACTAACACTAACTTTATCAACTAAAATCCAAAACAATCACTGCAGGCGCCGCCTACTCTGACTTTATTGATTGTTTGCTGATTTTATTCAAGTTTTTTAATTCTCGTGTTTAAACTGACGACTTTAATTGTAATATAATATTTTTAAATTTAAATAAAAATATCTTTAATTTTCTTATAAAATTTAAATTTTAAATTAAAAAGACATTTAATAAATTATAAATTATAATTTAAATCATGATTTAAATTTTCTAATTAAATATCTCTTTAAAATCACTCAATTAAAAACGTGAACTAAACATTTTTTTTCCTCTCTAATCAATAAAAAAATGTTTAATTTATAAATTAAAATTATATAATTAAAACTATTTTTTATTTATATATATTTTTTATAAATAAAAAAATACTATAATAAATTATAAACTATAATTTAAATTATAATTTAAATCCTCAAACTAAATGATTCATTGTTCGCTACAGTAATTTTTCTCACAAAAAATACACGTAAATCAAAAATGATTCAAATCACATGATTCAAATCCCTGAACTAAACGGACCCTAAATATCTCTTAAATTAATCGTCTTTACTGTGACGATCATATATGTATATTATTATATAAACTAAAAGATACCTTCTTGTGCACTGTTCACGCACTAATGTTCACTGTGCATTGTACAGTGAAATTTCTCTCCCCAGAATGCCCTTTTCCTTTCTTTTCTTCTTCCCATTTTGGGCGGGGCCATTTCCGTCATTCGATGGTAGGTTGGGCGGGGGCATTCTGGGTGGTTCCTGCAGCCTCCTACATTTTTTCATTTTCGGTTTGAATTCTCGAAACTCCGAAGCATGATTGGAACATTCCGGACGGAGCAGCAACCCAAGCCGTAAAAGAAAAAATCACAATCAAAGGTTGCTACGTGTATTTTGACAACAAAGTATGATTTATTACGTGTATTTTAATAATAAAATATAATTTATTACATATATTTTACAACATTTTAGATCAATTTAAAAAGAGATACATTCTTAAAATTCTTAATTGTGGAGTTTAAGTGTTCTTATTTTATTTCATCATTATATTTTTTTAAAATTATTTTAAAATTTATTAAAAAAATAATTTAAATGATTAATTAAGTGTGATTAAAAAAATCTAATTACTAATTAGTTATCATAATCTTAAGATAGTTAGTATAATATACAATTTCCTTTTTTTTAAGTTAAACACATAAAAATCTACTAAAAGGGAGTCAGTAAATTTATAACAGTTTATTTTGATTCTAGGTGTAAGTAAACGCATAAATGAGATTGAGACTAATTCTGACTCCGATTCCTAGAAACTAAGACCTCATTCATTTCACCGATTTGAGTTTTTAGTTTTAAGTTTCTACAGTTAAAAGCTCTCAGAAAATGTCATATCTGATTTTTTTTTACTATAATTAAAAGCTCTCTGAAAATGTCACATCTCAGTTCGAATTGAAAACTTAAAACCGCGAATTGAATGAGGCCTAGTAAACCGTTTATTCTGACTCTTATTCTTGATTTCGATTCATGTCCACTCCGAATCTTGTTGATAAGTGCATGAAAATGCACTTAAATTGTTCATAATTACTAAATAAATTAAGTTTTAATTAAATATTTTCATGGAATTAATTTTATGTGGAAGTATTTAATTTTAATTTAATTTATTTTGTTTTGTTGGGAAATAAGACATTTGGGCCAAAACTATAAAGAGAAAGAGAAGTCCATCTGGAGCCCATTAGCAAGCCTAGCTGTCAGTCAGCCGCCGCCGAGCCAAGCCATTTAAGCCACTCCACCAACCGCGCCACATGACATTTTCTGGCAAGTCCCCCACGCTTTCCACTCAGCCATGCGAGCGTTCCGTCCACGCTAAGCCCAGCTCGCGAGTTGTCTCCACATGCGCGGCAGCCCAGCTCTCTCTTCTTCCGCATGGGACCCAGTTGTTCCCTCCCGCACGAACATTTGGCGTGCACTGCTTCCTCCCCGGGCGAGTTCCTTCCACTCGAGCGTCATGAACACTTCTCTCTTCTTCCGCATGGGTCCCGCGTGCAATAGCTCTCCTTCCACAGCTTGCCACGTGTCTGAAGTTGTCGGCCATTTACTCCCCTCAGCCTCTCTTCGTGCGACACATGTCCCACCAGTTTGGAATTCTTCAACCAGCTGATCCGTTTGGTTCCGTTGATGTCATGTTTAATTTCAACATTCAGTATCCGAATAAAGCATTGTAAATTCCATTTTAATTAGAAAACGTTTTTGTTCTGTTTTCTTTTACTTGCTGATTGTGTTTTTGTTTAGCATTCCCAAAGCTCTATAAGTAAGGACTTTGTTATGTGTATTAGGTTGTTGATTTTAGCCTTAAGTGTAGATACTTTTTCTCTTGTTTTTGTTCTCATATTTTCTCTTTAGAATTTTGTGAGAATTATGTGCAAGCTAGGCTAGAGTTCTTGGGTGAGGCTAGAGATGATCCTACATGTGTAGTAAGCTTGTTTGGGTTTTGATTCTCTAATGGTTTGTAAATTTTATACATTTTAGTGGATAATTTTCTTTTATCGTATTTCTTCATCATATCAATATATTTTATTGTCAACTTTTTATATAAAACTAGTCAAGCTCTTTTTATGTGATTGTTGCATGATACTATATATTGGTACGCATTATTTTATGAGTAGTCTTTTACTACTATATTTCCAATGATATATTGTTACTTTTAGATTTCTCATAAGATAATTTTTCCTAGTTCTAAACGTAAGGATTTTATTTACTCGAATACATTTTTATTCACATGTTCTTCAATTATTTATTTTCTGATTGATTGTTTGGGATGTGAAACTTTCAATTGAGTCAATTTATGAATCAAAATCCAAGTAGCTAGGTGAACAAAGCATATAGAGGATTCTCAATGTCTTACAACTTTTAGTTATTGAATTTTCTCCATTTTAAATTGTTCAAAAAATCATTAAAACACTCATTTCCTTTATTTGTTCGATTGCTTATTTCTCTAACGCTTTTATTGCGCTAATATCTTTTGTTTGTTTTTATCATCTCCTCGTGGGATCAACCGTCATAATTGTGCTACAATTGACCGCTTGTTTTTATACATGTTTGGGTGTAATCACCTGTCCACTCCGATTCACGTTCACTCCGATTACGAATAAGTAAACATGCCATAGAAATCTCAAGACGTCAAGACTCATAGACTTCTTCTTGTGATTCTTCATCAATATTCAAGTTTTGTGTCTCTTCCTCTCTTGAAGAGTCGTCATCAAACAACTCTCATTTCTCCTCACGTGGTGTTGGATCATCATGGTGGATTTCACTAGATACTTCCAATTCTTTATAGAATCCCCCCATTAATGTCTTTTTTTTCATGGCTTCAATTGAGTCATTTGGAGGTTCCTTCATTCTTAACAACTCCACTTGAATGCAGGCCAATTCAACTTGTAGGTTATGAAGGGTCTCCATCCTCTTCAACTTCTCTATACGGAGCCTTGTCTCCACCAAAAATTGGGCAACGAGATCTTCAAGGGTGGGAAGAGACTCAGCATTGTGAGGGTGGGTGTCAAAAAATGGTGTTGGAATGTCATAACTATTCTCCCAACCTTGCTTGTTCGTCGAATAATTCCAGCTCCAATGGTCAAAGTCGACCATGTCTTTCAACAAAAAATAAGCTTCATCCATGGATATTTAGTGAAAAGAGGCGGTATTATTTCCTCTTTTGACCTAAGTTCTTGTTGTGGTGCATAACCCGTTGAGGAAGTTTTGTAGTTGAAACCATAATACGGAAACCGTATAAGTAATTCCTTGTATCTCCGTTGTGCACTATGAAACGGCTCCAAATGTTGCTGAGAAAAATTCAAGAGGCCTTGTTGATGCGACATAGACAAGTACCTTGCAAAAAAAAAAAAAACACACACACACACACACAAATACAAAAATACAAAACAAAAATAAAGAAAAGAAACACCTAAATTAAAATCGAGTTACTTACTCACAGTATTAACGAAAACCTAAAAGATCAATTCCCCGACAACGAAGCCAAAAACTTGTTCAAACAGCTCCCATTTCAATATTCAAGTCTTGTGTCACTTCCTCTCTTGAAGAATCATCATGAAACAATTCTCATTTCTCCTCCCGTAGTATTGGCTCATCATGGTGGATTTCACTAGATACTTCCAATTCTTTATAGAATCTCCCCATTAATGCCTTCCTTTGCATGGCTTCAATTGATTCATTTGGAGGTTCCTTAATTCTTGACAACTCCACTTGAATGCAAGCCAATTGGACTTGTAGGTTATGAAGGGTCTCTATCCTCTTCAACTTCTCTAGATGGAGCCTTGTGTCCTCAAAAAATTGGGCAACAAGATCTCAAAGAGTGGGAAGAGACTCTGCATTGTGAGGGTGGGTGTCAAAAAATGGCGCTGGAATATTAGAACTATTCTCCCAACCTTAGTTGTTCGTCAAATAATTCCAGCTCCAATGGTCAAAGTCGGTCATGTCTTCCAAAAAAAAAAAGCTTTATCCGCGGATAATTGATAAAAAGCGGCAGTACTTATTCCTCTTTCGACCCAAGTTCTTGTCGTGGTGCATAATCCGTTGAGGAAGTTTTGTAGTTGACACTCTTTTGAGAAACCATGATACGGGAACCGAAAAATAATTCCTTGTATCTCCAACACGCAGTATGAAACGACTCCAAATGTTGCTAAGAAAAATTCAAGAGGACTTGTTGATGCGATATCGACAAGTACCTCGCAAAACTAAACACTCAAAAACAAAATTAAGAAACAAAATAAGAGACATGCGGAAAAAAATTACTCTCATATGAGTAAAGTGAAAAACAATATATTTTAAAAAAAAACACACAAAAAAATTGAAATGTAAAAAAAAATGACACAAAAAAAAGATTAAAAAGTAATAAAAAAAAAAGTAAGTGGAAGGATTGCCACCTAAAAAATAGCAATTGAAAAAAAAAAGTATGAATACATTAAAAAAAAAATTATTTTAACTAACTAAAAATAAAATAAGAATATATGCAGAAAAAAATTACTTTCATAGGAGCAAAGTGAAGAACAATATATTTGAAAAAAACACACACACAAAATTGAAAAATAAAAAAATTCACAAAAGAAAATAAAGATAAAAAAGTAATATATATATATATATATATATATATTACTGTCGGTGGCCATTTGTCTTATTATATATATATATATACACTGTTGGTGGCCATTTGTCTTATTCTCTTTCTTGTGTTAGACTAGTCTAACAATACCTAAAAGAACTAAGGCCTCGTTCACTTCGCTTATTCGAGTTTAGAATTCGAGTTTTGCTACAGTAAAAAACTCTCACAAACAATCACATCTAACTTTTTTGCTACAGTAAAAAGCTCTCACATAAAATTAAATCTCAACTCGAATTAAAAACTCGAATCAACGAAGTGAACGGGCCCTAAAATTCTTTTTTTTATGGGGTTGTCACATTACAGTCTCTGACAGAACACAGGAAACATTTTAAAATAACATATGGAGGGTTTATCATCACTCGTCTTATGGGGAAATTGGCTTACACTGCCCTTAACAGCTAGTTATTTTTGTTTCCTTTGTTTGTTTGTTGCTTTTTTTTTTTTTTTTTTTTTTTTTGTTATGAGCAAAAATTTTAGGGTCCGTTTGGTTGGGGGATTCGTCCCCTAATTCGAATCATGATTTGTGATTTGCTTACAGTGATTTTTCTCATAAAAAATACACGTAAATCGAAAATGGTTCAAATCACATGATTCAAATTCTCGAACTAAACGGACCCTTAAACTTTATTTAATGATTTGAAAGGAGGCTTAACGACACCCAAAATAAAAAATAAAAAATAAATAAACTGATGAGAACCAACCCATATTATCATTTTCTAAATATTAGCTTCAATAGAGGACAACTTACACGTGTGCTATGACAATTACCTTTGCGCATTATCAAGCATGTGAAGAACATAATGAATATTTAATGAAATGCATAGGTAATCGACCAGAACTTATATGACAACAATAACACCTTAACAAACATCTACAAATATCACTAATTAACTCATGATAGCTATTCTAGTCATTTTGGGTTTCTTAATATTAGACAGATTCAGTCTATTAAATTCCAAGAACACAAACAAATATTCAGTAAGGAAAATCAGAACAAAAAAAAAAAAAAAAAAAAAATGTGAGAGAACTTAAAAGACATTTGAGCAAACCTCTGCAATTTGGGAAGCACAATTGACACAAACATGTTGTTTTTCCATTCTTCAGCCGCCAAATACGCGATTAGCTACTACAAGAAACATAGAATATATATATATATATATATATATATATGCAAGTACTGGCAAATAAATCAAAATCCAATCAAAGCAATCCTGTTCAATGTTGCAGTTACTTATCTTACCAGAGTCCTTCTCCTTACTAGCATACAGCTGAAATGATGATGTATGTACGTACGTATGTATGTATGTAACATTCATTTACCATCACTCTTATTTTATGCTCGTTAACTTTCTTTCTGTTTGCGGTAAAAAAATATATACATGATGAATCACAAATAAATCTTAAAAAAAAAAAAAAAGGAGAATAAAAATTTTAGTGTTGATCCTAATAAAAAAAAAGAAAAAGAAAGGAAATTAAAAATACACATTTTAAAACGTAAAATAATAATAAAAAAAGTAAAGAACGTGACGTTTAGTTCAGTAATTTAAATTTTTAATTTGAGTTGAGATTTAATTTTATGTGAGAATTTTTTACTGTAATAAAAAAATTAAATGTGATTATTTATAAAAATTTTTTACTGTAATAAAATTTAAATTTTAAACTCAAATTAAGAAACTTAAGATAAAATAGAGTACAGAACGTGGAATGATAACAAATGAGGTGTAGAACGTAGAATAATGGTCAAAACTGTTACGTAATTCTCTTAGAAAGAAGAAAAAAAAAAAAAAAAAAACTTTTTTGAAGATATAGGTGCGTGTGTGCAGCCGTGTAGAAGAAACGTGAGAAAAAAAAAAAAAAAAAAAAAAGCAAAAAGGTACGTGTGTGCAGGTGTGTGGAAGAAAAGGGTGAGAAAGACAAAAAACAAAAGAAAGTATGTGCAAGTGTGCAGAAAAAAAGTGAGAAAAAAAAAAAAAAAAGGTACGTGTGTGCAGGTGTGTGAAAGAAAAGTCAGAGAAAGAAAACAAAAAATAAAAAAAGTGTGTGCAAGTGACAGTGACGTGAGAAAAAGACAAAAAAAGTATACATCCTAAAAAATGTAGTGTGATATTTTAAAATAAAGAAGTAAATATATATTTTGATATTTTAATTTTTTTTTACATTAATAATTTTAGTTTTTATGTTATTAAAGATATACAGTGTATTTAAATTAAATTTTATATATTTTAAAGTGTGAGATTGTAATTTATTTATTGACACTCTTTATAAATATAAATTTTATGTACATTTTATAGCGTGAGAATTTTTATTTGTAATAGTTTTAAATAAATTTTTAATATATTTATGGTGTGTAATTTTTTATTCTTATTACAATCTTACAATTATCACTAAAATTTAAATTTATTTTTAGAGATTTATATAAGTTAAATGTGATTTTAAAAAAAATAAAGATTAAAAGTTTTCTAAATTATTTGTTATGATTGTGAATTCACGGTAAAAAAAAAAAAAAAAAATCTTTGCGTTTGTTACTTT
The DNA here is from genome assembly GCA_012066045.3 of Morus alba. Taxonomy (NCBI): domain Eukaryota; kingdom Viridiplantae; phylum Streptophyta; class Magnoliopsida; order Rosales; family Moraceae; genus Morus; species Morus alba. Next base: position 11,224,551 of record CP050225.2, on the reverse strand, counting down.
GACTTGGATTTTCTTTATACATAAATCTATATTAGTGTGCAGTATTCCTACGGGAACGATCAAACAAATGAGATAAGAATTATATATATATATATATATATATATATATATAACAAGAATGAAAAAAAAAAAAAAAAAAGGACGGCTGCACATGTACAAATGAGGGTAAAAAAATAAGAGAGGAACTGCACCGTAATTATCTGTAAATAAAAGAAAATTAATTGTTGCTGAAAAAAAGGAGCAATCGGCGAGAAAAAAAGAGGGAGGTTAGAGATTGTTAAGATACATTTTCTTTTTAATGTAATTTGAATGAAAAATACATATAAATTACAGTTTAAAAATTGACATATAAAAAATTATGTGTATATAATTTATATAAAAATATTTATATAAATCACACTGTATCCGATAAAACAACCATAACCTCTAACTCTTTCTCAATACCTTCACAAAGCACCAATATATATATATATATATATATATATATATATATATATACACACACACATACACATACACATATACCAAAAAGTTCACGTGCTTGTTGTGATGCTTCTATGATGTTTGCAGTGTAGAATGGCTCATGTGCTTGCTGTGATGTTTTCATTTGCTAGAAGCTACGATGGTTCACACATATTATTATATATATTACTAAAGGAGAGCATGCTTTTCACTGTTCATTAAGAGATAAAACATTGTTTTTTGTACAGTAAATTTTTTGTCCCTTTTTTGTCTATGATTTACTTTCTCCGTGTGTTTTAGTGTGTGGTTTTTTGGTTATAGCATGCTTTTCACTGTTCATTAAGAGATAAAACACTGTTTTTTGTACAGTAAATTTTTTGTCCCTTTTTTGTCTATGATTTACTTTCTCCGTGTGTTTTAGTGTGTGGTTTTTTGGTTATTATATTACTAAAGGAGAGCATGCTTTTCACTGTTCATTAAGAGATAAAACACTGTTTTTTGTACAGGAGAGCATGCTTTTCACTGTTCATTAAGAGATAAAACACTGTTTTTTGTACAGTAAATTTTTTGTCCCTTTTTTGTCTATGATTTACTTTCTCCGTGTGTTTTAGTGTGTGGTTTTTTGGTCTTTTTGGCTGGTTTATTCTCTCCGTGTGTTTTAGTGTGTGGTTTTTTGGTCTTTTTGGCTGCCTATTGTGTGAGTTTTGACTTTATTGTTTCATTTTTTTAGTTTCTTTTTTGCCTTTGGTTTTTTCTCTTGGTATGTTTTAGCGTGTGGTTTTTTTTTTTCTTTTTTGGTCGCTATTGCGTAGTTTCGATTTTCGATGTCTTTGTGTTTGTCCGTTCTCTCATTCTTTCTTCTTTCTTTCAATTTGGCTTCCGCCTCTGGTTATTAGGGTTTCTTTTCTCTCTGTCTCTCTCTCTCTTTTTTTTTTTTTTTTTTTTTTTTTTTCCTCTTCGTGGTTTCTCTTTCAATGTTTTCGTGTTTGTCCGTTCTCTCATTCTTTCTTCTTTCTTTCATTTGTTTCTTTATTAGGGTTTTCTCTCTCTCTCTCTCTCTCTCTCTCTCTCTCTCTCTCTCTCTCTCTCTCTCTCTCTCTCTCTCTCTCTCTCTCTCTCTCTCTCTCTCTCTCTCTCTCTCTTTTTCTTTTTGTTTTTGTTTTTTGGGGTCTTGGTTGGTCTCCTCTTTAGCTGATGATTTTACATTGGCTGCTTCATCCATTCTTTGTTCTGTCAAAGGTTTGTCTCTTATTCGTTGCTTTATTTATTTTGGGTTTTACATGTTCTTCATTCATGTCTTCTGTTGATGGTTTTTCTTATGTATTTAGCTTGCGGTTTTTTTTTCCTCTTTTTTTATCCGTGTTGTTCTTTTTTTTTTTTTTAATCACTTTGTTCTTCTACTGTTGGGTTTTTTCCCTCTTACTTTTCTGTTGTTTTTTTTTTTTTTTTTCCTTCGCTTAACTGATGATTCAGGAATGTTCTTGGAAATTTTCCCTCTATTTAGTAGCTGATCCATTTGTTCACACAGTGGTTTATGTGGTGCTTGATCCGTGCAGGTAAATCATTTGATTGAAGATTTTTTTACTTGCTGTTTTTGTATCTGCCATTTGTCTCAATCGATTTCCTTTGCATTTATTAATTTGCTGATGCATGTTGATGATCTGTAATCCATAGGCTATTAATTTGTACTTTTGCATTGATTTGTGTTTTTTTTTTTTAGGCTTATTAATGACTTGGAGATTTTTTTGTATGAAATTTTTCTTCGAAAAAAGGGAAAAAAAAGTTTTCTTTTTTATTTTATTTTATTTTATTTTAGGTACTTATATTTTTCTATGCTTTTTATTTTTTTATTTTTTTCCCCATCATTTTACTGATGATTCTCGAATGTTCTTGAAAATTTTCCTTTTATGCTTTTCATTTACATTTTTCATGCACCACCTTATAACCAGTACGTGTAACATTGCTATTGGTTATCTTATTCTTTATATACATAAAAAGTTGTTGTTATATATTTTAATAAATTCTCTCCCGTTTTCTCCTTCACAGCAAACATCCTTCCTTCTCTATTTCATCGTTCATCATTTATTGCTCTGCTTTACCTTCGTTTATTTATTACCCCATTGTGTTAGTTCTGTTTCTTTGGTTTTGACTTGGCTGGTCGATATAGGCTGATTAACGCAGGACTGAAAATATTCCAGGTATTATTAAATATTTTTGTCTTATTTTTACCTGTAATCCTTATCAAGTGTATAGTAGATAGAATGTTTAAATATTTACTTTTTTCTTACTTTTTACTTACTCTAACGTTCTTCACTTTTTGTTTCCCTGAACTTATTTTGATCTATTTATTGCTCAATTTCTTCAACTTATTTCTGTTTCATCCAGATTTGGCTGGCTTTGTAGTACGTGTTTAAGGCCATATTCGAACATTACAATACATTTACTACTTATTTCCTACATGTTGCTTATTTAGTCTACAAATCATAAAATCTTTACTCTTTACATTCCCCGATTCTTCTTCTTCTTTTTTAGTACGTGGCGATGATGACTAATTTCAATTTTGGCCAATTAAATTTGATCTAATCTGTCCAAAGATTGCCGTGAGCATCTCCGTGTGTTTTAGTGTGTGGTTTTCTGGTCTTATCAGCTGCTTATTGTCTGAGTTCTGACTTTATTGTTTCATTTTTTTAGTTCCTCTTTTGCCTTTTTTTTTATTTTTTTTTTTTTTTGCCATCTCTTTTAGTTCACCTGGTAGTCTTTGGACAGATCTTTACCTTGCTATGGCCATTTTAATCTGTGTGGCAAATGTGATATTTGACTAATTTTTGTGCCTTTATGCAGTTGCCATAGTTATTACTATCAGGTAGCCATAAAATGGTCATAAAAATATAAGTCGATTATTTGCCACACATTGTCGACAATACCTAATGTCTCGAGCCATATTTCTCTAAATTAAAATTTTATTTTAAATTATAGTATATTTTATAATTATTGAATACAATTGTTCAAATATTTGCTTTCTTATCCTCTCTTACTTGCTCTAACATTGTTGAGTTTTTTGTTGTTTCATCTTACTTTGGGCTATATGCTGCTCAATTCTTTAATTTATCTATCTTCATCTGTGTTTGGCTCGCTTATAGTCTGTGCTTAAGACAATATTCAAAGCGTTACAGGTACGTTTACTACTTATTGACTGCTTTTTTCTACCTCATCGGTATATAGTAATGAAATTTTTACTCTTTATTGATCCTTTTGATAATGATATATGTATATATATATATTCATTCTTTGATTACGTAATTGATCCTTACTTGCCATTTGTGCATGCGAATGGAATAAATATTTACTGCTGCTTTTGTCAACTTCTCACTGCTCTTTTTTTTTTAGTCTGTAATAAGTAATGGTGCTTAATAGCCTTTTTTTGTACATGCGAATGCATTTTTGATTAATTATTTGATCCTTCCCTTTTGTACATACGAATGCTAAAAATATTTTTTGTCCCTTTTGTCCATTCCCCGATTGCTCTTCTTCTTTACCCCTGTAGTGATGATGGTTGATAGATGACATATGGCGCTGAAGATAGGAAAACATAAATACAAATTTTTTTTTTCCTAATTTATATTTTGCACAGATTATGTTCTTTATTTTTCTTATACATTTAATATTGTAAATTATAAATTTATCTCATTATATACACATAATCACTGTACATATTTCATATATTTTTTGTATTTCCATTATTTTTTCTTTCTCTTTTATTTCTCATTAATTACATAAAAATTTATCAATCTATGTTTATCTAATCTTATTAAAAAACTTAATAAAGGATTTATAAACTAAACTTTTCATAATTGACAAAATGATAACACATAATTAATAAAATCATAACATATATAAAATAAAAATTTGTTGAATAAAATAAAAATATAAAATATAAAATATAGTTTTTAAAAACGTTTAGTACTAATTTATGCAAATGATTTAGATACTGTACACATATTCAATAATTAAAAAATTAAAACATTTTTTAATCTAAAAAAAAGTTTAAAATATAAATCTCTATTATTATCTTAAAAATAACATTTTCTCCCTTTTTTAAAATTATATTTAAAACAAAAACTTACTAAATAAAGTAAAAACAAGTATATCTAAGACAAATTTAAATAAAATTTAAACTACATTTATAGAAATAATTTACATATTATTTTTAACAAATAATACATAAAAACTTTTAACGTCCTTTTAATCTAAAATATATATGCTTTTGTTTTAGGAATACAATTTTTTCTTTCCTTTTTCTTTTTTCGTTTTTGGCCTTTCTAAGTATCTAAATAGCCTTATATATTATTACTAACAAATAAATAAAAAATATTAATAAAAAACCATCATAATCAAATTAACATATAAATAACCTTAATTCATAAATAACTTAAAATTTTAACAATGTTGTTAATAAATATATAAATCAAATAAATAAAAATATTAACACTGTATCAATACTAATTATGTAGACAACATTCTATACAATGAAAGTATCATTACAATCTCTAAAAAATCTTATGCTGATTTTTTTTTTTCAAGATATAACAATAATAACAAACTACATAATTCCTATAACTATGTTACTCATTGAACTCAACTACTTATAACTTTCTAAATATAATAATACTAATTTCTTATATATTATTGTTCCCACAACTCTTGATCTATTATCATAAATATTCTTAATATGTATATGATCTAGAAAATTCTTTTCATATTTACCAACACTGCAACATAATAATAGTAAATTAGATATTTACTTAATGCTCATATTACGATCAACAGATGAATAAGACAAATTACACAAAAAAGAGGCCACGATCAAAATTATTTTCGCATCGTATGACTTCAGAAATGGACCACTATTCCAATGACATGATCGATCAATATTCAGATCATGTCAATCAAAATTATGAAATTACACCAATCAAAATATCTCGGTCCGTTTGATACGATGCTTGGACCAAGGCTACTACATCTAGCGGTATGTTGGTCTCAATAAGATCTCAAATCTACAATAAAAAAATATTATATCATTATCCATATCAACTATTAGTGTTTACTTTACATTTTTTCTTATAGGTATCCCTAATACATACGATGATCTTGGAGACTATTCTTACACACACAAATATTGCGGTGCTCAATTCGGTTTAATGAACGTATAAAAAAAATCCACCTCAATTTAATCTTTGCTGTCGACATGGAAAAATTAAATTGCCTTTAATCCAAAAAACACCTCCTATACTAGATGAACTACTTAATTATCATGGAGGCCCAATAAGTTCTCACTTCCGAAAAAATATACGAACATATAATTCTATGTTTGCATTCACATCTTTTGGAGCTAATATAGAAACAAGTACAAAAAACTCAAATGGCCCATATATTTTCAAAATAAGTGGACAAGTGCATCATCTTATTGGATCTTTATTACCAGTTAATAATAATCCCCCAAGATTTGCACAACTATATATATATGATACAGAAAATGAAGTTAACAATCGAATGGCATCATTTTCATTCAATGATGAATCAAAAAATTTAACCAAATCAATAACTGAAAATTTAATTAATATGCTGGATAGTACAAATAAATTAGTCAAACTTTTTAGAATGATCAGAGACATATATAAAGAACAGGAAATACCATCAATGAAATTAAGACTTATAAACCGAAGAAATACAGATAGTAATCAATATGAATTACCTACTTCAAGTGACATAGGTGGCTTAATAGTAGGAGATATTGGTGAATATGAGCAAGGAAGAGATATTATTATCGAAGATAGAACAAATAATTTACAAAGAATTACAAAATTACATCCATCTTATATGGCCTTACAATATCCTTTGCTATTTCCATATGGTGAAGATGGATTTCGAACAGATTTAAAATCAACTACATATAATCCAAATAACAAATCTACAAGAAAAAGAATTTCTATGCGAGAATTTTATTGTTATCAACTACAAGAACGAGAAACTCAAGGCAACACCCTCTTTAGAAGTGGCAGACTATTCCAACAATATGTAGTTGATGCATATGCTTCTGTAGAAGAAGACCGTCTAGACTATGTTAGAAAAAATCAAAAAAATTTAAGATCTGAAATTTACCAAGGAATTCAGGATGCTATTACAAGAGGAGATACAAATGCACAAGCAATAGGAAAAAGAATTATTCTTCCTGCCAGTCACACTGGAAGTCCAAGATATATGATTCAAAACTATCAAGATGCGATGGCAATTTGTAGACACAATGGAAATCCTGATTTATTTATAACATTTACATGTAACCCAAAATGGCCTGAAATTACTAGAGCCCTAGCAAAAATACCTGGTCAAAGACCTGAAGACAGACCCGACATTATTACAAGAATTTTTAAAATGAAATTAGAACATGTTTTATCTACTATCAAAGATGAATGTTTATTTGGAACAATTATAGCAGGTTAGTATATTTTTTAAAAATTTATTTCATTTTGTCAATAAAAAAAAATTTATTTATTCCTTTCTTTACTAAATTAAAATTAAAAGAATTGATTTTTTAAATTTGCAGATCTATATGTCGTCGAATTTCAAAAACGAGGATTGCCACATTGTCATTTCCTCTTTTGGTTACACCCTGATCAAAAACTTCGCCAGCCATCAGAAATAGACAAATTTATCTCCACAGAAATACCTAATCCTAAAACAAATCCATTAGAATATAATGTTGTAGCTGAATTTATGATACATGGACCATGCGGTATTGCCAAAACAAATGCTCCATGCATGAAAAACTCACAATGTTCAAAAAGATTCCCAAAACAATTAAGAAATGAAACAATCATTGAAGAAAGCGGAATTGTTAATTATAGACGTCGAATTCAACTTTCCATGTCGAGAAAGAAGGCATTAAATTAGACAATAGATTTGTAGTTCCTTATAACAAAGAACTATGTCTCAAATTTCATGCACACATCAATGTAGAAATCTGTTCCCAATCTATGCTCATAAAATACTTATTCAAATATTTAACAAAATGACCAGATAGAATAAGAGTCATATAGAAGATAACATCTGTGCGAGAAAAAAAACGGACAAATTATTTATCATGATGTAGATGAAATAAAAAATTATATTAATTGTCGATTTATAACGCCATATGAAGCAATGTGGCGTTTATATGAATACTCAATACATCATAAAAATCCATCTGTTCAACGACTATCTATACATTTGCCAAAAATGCAAAATATAATATTTCACTCAAATCAACATCTTAATAATATAATAAGACATCCTGGTATCCACAAAACAACACTTACTGAATGGATGGAAACTAACAAATATGACATAAATGCCAAAAAACTAACCTATATTGAATTTCCAAATAAATATGTTTGGAACAACAAGTACAAATATTGGTCTCCAAGACAAACAGGACACGCAATTGGACGAGCATTTTATATACACCCAAGTTCTGGAGAATTATATTACCTAAAACTATTATTAAATCACAGAAAAGGAATAACATCTTACGAAGATCTTCGAACAGTTGACAATATTACATATTCAACATATCAAGCAACGTGCTATGCACTAGGCTTACTAGGAGATGATAGAGAATGGGATGAATCAATATCAGAAGCTGTATTTTGGTCAACAGCACCTCAACTACGACAATTATTTGTCATAATCCTATTATTTTGTAATGTAAATGATCCAAAAAAATTACTTGAAAAATATTGGAAATTTATGACAGAAGATATCTTATATAAAATTAAAACCTTATTTCATAACCCAACATTTCAAATACACCAAAACTGAATTATACAATTTTGTACTATATGAGTTGGAAAAATTATTAAACTTGAATTCATCAACTTTAACCCATTTTAATTTACCATTTCCTGCAGGAACATTGGTAGAAGATCTAAATAATAAACTTTTAAGAGAATAACTCAATTATGATACAAATGCATTAAAAGAAAAAAATGCAACATTAGTACAAAATTTAAATAATGAACAACGACTCATTTATGAAGAAATCATACAATCACTTAATCACAAAAAAGACAATATTTTTTTCATTTATGGTCACGGTGGAACTGGAAAAACATATTTATGGAATGCAATTATTACAAAAATTAGATCAAATAATCAAATTATTCTTGCTGTTGCATCTTCTGGAATAGCATCATTATTGTTACCTAAAGGAAGAACTGCACATTCTAGATTCCGAATACCATTGTCAATAGATAAATTCTCTACGTGTAATATAAAAAAAGAAACACAACTAGCAAAACTAATCGAAAAAACATCACTTATACTATGGGATGAAGCACCTATGACAAACAAATATTGCTTTGAAGCACTAGACAAAACACTCCAAGACTTAAAAAATAACTTCAACCAACCATTCGGTGGTATGACCATTGTATTAGGTGGTGATTTTAGACAAATTTTACCTGTTATTCCTAACGGAACAAAAGAAAATATAATAGACGCAACCATAAAAAATTCCTATCTATGGCCATACTTTCGAATATTAACATTAACAAAAAATATGCGATTAAAACGTTATAATATCACGGATAAAAAAAAAAAAATCACGAAATTTTCAAATTGGATATTAAATATAGGAAATGGCACTGCAGAAGGAATAAAAGACCCAGAAAATGAAGATGCCACATGGATAAAAATACCTGAAAAATACATAGTGCATTATCAATCAAATCCAATCGAACAAATATCATTATTAATATATAATGATTTTACTAATTCCATCAACAATGTTGAATATTTAAAAGAACGCGCAATAATAACTCCAAAAAATAAAACAGTTGATGATATTAATAATTATATATTGTCATTAGTGCCTGCCGAACTAAAATCTTATTACAGTTACGATACAATCTTATCATCATCAAAAAACATAGATGAACTAAATCTTTTATATCCAGAAGAATTTTTACACACTTTAAATTTTAATGGTATACCACCACATGAATTAAACCTTAAAATTGGAATTCCAATCATGCTATTACGGAATCTAAATCAATCTGCTGGACTATGCAATGGAACACGACTCATTATTACACAATTAACAAATAAAATTATAGAAGGACAAATAATAAGCTCAAATGATATCAATGAAAAAGTATATATTCCAAGAATAGAAATGACCGTACATGAATCTAAATGGCCATTTACATTAAAAAGACGACAATTCCCTATAAAAATTTGCTATGCAATGACTATAAATAAAAGCCAAGGACAATCTTTAAATAAAGTGGGATTATATCTAGAAGATGAAATCTTTACTCACGGACAATTATATGTTGCTTTATCAAGAGCAACAACACCAAAAGGATTACATATACTAATACATGATTCAATCAATAAATATCAAAATCACATTAAAAATATAGTATACAAAGAAATTGTACACAATATTAAACAATAACATAAAGAACTACATCACAACAAATAATAACATTTTATTTAGATGATTAAAATATCTTATTACCAACAATTTCCACATATGTTGAATAAAATTGTTTAGTTATTTAATTATATAATAAATAACCGTTTACTATATCAAAAATTAGGAAAAATGACAACCCCTATTCGAGCACTGCGACCAAACGAAGTCTACAATACTATCAGAGCCAGAATCTCCAGACTATGGACAAATAATGACTTAACTATCGAGCGTTTAATAAGCTTGGATTGTATCTTACTTGATGAAGAGGTAACAACTTTTATAAATACTATATTATATAATATTTTATTCAATATTTAACATTATACAATAACTAACTTTCCTACATTTTAACCATGCAGCATGAAGCAATTCAAGGAACAATCCGAGCAAAAGACTCAGATATCATTTCTGAAAAAATTCAACTCGGTAATATATATGACATCAGCAATTTCTTCGTCACTCAGAATAAGCCAACATACAAAACTGTACCACACATCGCAATGCTCCAGTTTGCACGAGCAACTTCTTTTACTTTAATTACAGAAGAACCACCACCAATCCCATTCCACAAGTTCTATTTCACTGAATTTGACCAGCTACAACAAAGAGTTAACACCATCGAAATTTTAAGTGGTAAGACAAATAATTTACCCTAATTAAAAAAAAATCATTATTTATAAATCAATATATATTGATAACAAATTTTATACATTTCATACCAGATGTTATTGGACTCATTATAAGTATCCAAGCAATCGAACAAACAAACATTGCTGGTAGATCAACATCACGACGCACTATTATCATACAAAACATAAGGTAAATATATTTCAAGAACCTTTTACCACTCCTTTATTATTAAACATTACCACTCTAACATATTTTTACTATTTATTTATTCAACAGGAACGAACAGCTACGAGTTACCTTATGGGGACACAAAGCAGATCAATTTGATGAAAACATAATAAGATCTATTGGACCACCAAAGAATAGCGCCTTTTTGCCGCAATGTCATCAAAACAATATCTAGGTATGTTTTAAGAACTTAATTACCACAATTACAAAGATAAATGTAATCTATATAGAAAAAATACTAACTAATTAAATATCAATATCTTAGGCAATCCATATGTATCAAGTACTGCAGCAACAATTTTTTATATCAATCCAGATATACCAGAGACAAAAACGTTAAAGACAAGGTAACAAAACTAATACAAAATATTTTTTATAAAAATATCTAAAAATACATATTATTCAATCATATAAATACTTTTTCTTGTTCCTAAACAGATTTTCTCACCAAAGTCAACAAATTGAATTCCTACCAGCATCAACAATGTCTACACATACGATCGAAGAACAAAAAAGAGAAAACAGAAGAACAATCAACGAGCTAAACATGTTAAATCCAGAAAATAATCAAGTAAGTATTACTTTACTTTTATATTCCTTTATTAATCAAATTACACCACCTAATAATTCCTATTTATCTATACAGGGCACCAAATTCACAGTAAAAGCTACAATCACTGGATTCACAACAGATCAAGAATGGTATTATAACTCATGTCCTAGATGTTATCGACAACTAAAGCAAACAAATCATGGTTGGTGGTGTGACAGTCATGGCCATCTAAAGACAACCCCATCCCCATGGTAACAAAACTTACTAATAAATTATTGCTAAAATTCATATACTATTACTAACTACAATAATTAAATAACTATATTAATAAATGATTACTGCATATGTTACAGGTACAGATTAAATGCAGAAATTCAAGATACGACTGGAAATATGACAATCACCATATTTGGAAGAGCAGCACAAGCATTAATTAAAAAGCCATGCTCTGCGCTAACAATTGATGAAGGTTTTACTGATCCATATATAATTCCACCAGCAATTGACCAATTAAAAGGACAAACAAAGATCTTCCAGATCTACTTCCAACAAAGAGGAACACAAATATCCACAATCGTTTCTAAAACATTTGAAGATACTGAATTTGCACTGCCACCACCACAAGTACCAACCGCCACAACAACAGAAGCAAAATTGCCACCTCCACAGATGCTGACCGCCTCAGCAATAGACCCAAAAACACCAGACCCAAAAAAACTAGCAACCAGGTATTGCATATTTATAAGCTAATATTAGTTATTAATAAATATTATACCTCAACATATGTAATATCCATCTTAATCCTTTACTATGATACCAGCTTCGAATCAAGATCAGGAGAACAATCTAGAAAAAGAACAAAAAACAGGTAATATCACTATCTCTAAATCCTTCAATAAATACTTATGCAACTAAAATTATTTAAATATTCTAAAAATTATCACTAATTTCTTTTACAAATATTTTTCATCTTGCAGCTCTGAAGAAGGACAAAAAAAGGGAAAACAAAGGGGTTGTTCTTTTAGAGTATAACTTGAGTGTAGTTTTTGAGTTGAATTTGAGTTATAACTTGAGTTGAAGTTAGAACTTGAATAAAGCTGAGTAAAATTGAGTGAAGTTAAAACTTAAAAAAACGTGAACTTGAATAAAGTTGAAACTTGAGTTGTCTTTTTTTGAGTTTTATGTGTAAAAGAACATGCCCAAAAGTTTTCGCCAAGCACATAACATACACATATCTGTACATGTATATCTCTATGTATATATATATATATATATATATATATATATATATACTAATATAATACTTTTCTCTCAGCCTGTAATAACTTATAAAAAGTTGTTTTTTTGTAAACATGTAATATACTTATCTTTATCTATCTATATATATACATTAGTATTATATTTTTTTTTCTCTACAATTTTATATATATATATATAAACCAATACAATAAAAACTTCTCCCGCAGCAACGCGCGGGCACATAACTAGTATATACATATAAAAAAAAAGTGTAGAACGGACGAGGAAAATCTAAGTTTCCTTTTAAATCAAATTGTTAACAAAAAAAAAAAAAAGGAACATACATGATACAATTGAATCAATCAATTTGGATATAATGAAATTTAAAATTAAAAAAAATAGGGATAAAGGATAAATTTTAAAGAAATTCAGAATATTAAATACTTAAAAATTTAAAGTGCACAAATTAAGTCCATTTATGATCCCTTAGTTCAAAAAGATGAGCTCATTGTCTCATAAAATCATATGATGATTAAATGTAATTTTTAAATTCTAAATTCAAATAAAAAAAATCTCAACACTAAATTTAAAAAGGATCATTTTAATTCCTCATATATTGGAGAATATTCAAATATAACTTTTAAATTCAAATTCTAAAGTAAAATTCCAAATCAAATTTTAAAACATCTTTGAATTCCTCCTATGGTCATATATCAGGGAATTTTTCAAAATCCAAATTCAAATTCAAAAACTACGATTGACTTGATTCCCTATTAAAGGCAACCTAAAATTTAGGTTCAGTTTCAAGATCAAATTCAATCCTAAAAATCCTCATAAAAGACAAAATCAAAACAAAATTAAATCAAATTTCAAAGTGCATAAATTCCTCATAAAGTCATACATTGAGGAATTATCCAAAATTGTCAAACCTAAAATTCGAACTATATGTGGCTTGATCCCTTAATGGGGTATGTAGGCAACTCGGCGAAATTCACTGAGTTCAGCCGCAATTTTAAATCAACCCAAATTTCTCAAATTCACAAAAAATAGTATTTACTGTTTTTAATTGGAATCAAAAGGTTTTCTCTTGTACAAAGGGATTGTAATTAAGAGGTTATTCTTATAATCTTGAATGAGTCGAACTAAAAATAATAAACTCCTATACTAACTAAATTCTAGTATAAGTGAAATTATGTTATGTGTAAAGTATTATTTTAATATTAATAAATATTTTTACCCAACACGGCCAAGTGCCAAGAACTTAAATAAAGAAAATGCTTAAAAGAGAAAAAAGGAGAAAGGAAACAGAGAAGTGGGAAGAAATTTTAACCCCATTCATTTCATCGATTTGAATTTAAAATTTGAGTTTTGTTACAGTAAACAACTCTCAGAAACAATCACATTTAACTTTTTTACTACAGTAAAAAGTTCTCACTTAAAATCACATCTCAACTCAAATTAAAAACTTAAATCAACAAAATAAACGGGTCCTAAATCTTTTAAACACGACCAAGCACTAAGATTTCATAATTGCAAGCATTATTTCAAGAATATTAACAGGTGCAAAAACAGAACACTTCACTCCAGAAATCAGAAAAGTCAGCACAAACAATGTAAAAATAAAAATCTCTTCGAACCCAATCAAAATAAAAAAGGCATCTCATGAAGCGTCGATGATAGAATACAATCCGAACACAATTCGTCCAAACCATTGCAGAGATCACAAATACGGAAATAAAGAAATCCACTAGAGAAATGAACTCACCAAGCATAAGCGAAGACTTAAAAATCAAAAACAAAAAAACAACCAAAAGGTAAAAAATAACAGCAGTATAACATATAAATTGGAATGCTTGTCACCAATAGTCTCAAAGGAAACTCTCTTTCGTTCACTTTGCGGATTCGAGTTTTCGATTCGAGCTGAGATGTGACATTTTCTGAGAATTTTTTACTGTAACAGAAAATTTTGATGTGACATTTTCTGAGAGCTTTTTACTGTAAAAATCTAAAACTAAAAACTCGAATCGGTGAAGTGAATAAGGCCGTGATTAGCAGTAATTGCTTACATAATGAGGCCTGAGTTCGTAGCTTCACTAGTTTATGCAATAAGTACCTCCTAAACCTTCCCATAAAAAAATAAAATTCCCTGCACTTTTTACTTCTAGTTTGGTTCTAAACTCAAATAATTAAAATTATCTGAGCAACAGACAAGAACAAACCTTCATGCAAACGGCATAAATTTAATAAGCTGAAATGTAGAGTATAGTATCTTGATCTTCCCACTGTAAAATGACAAATACAACTCATACAATCTTTTGAACTACAGGCTGCAATGAAGAATCTAATTTACCCTTTGAAACAAATTGACAAACAACTCAGAAGTTGAAGTGACTGCGGAGTAACCCTGCCACCATTTCATCAGTAAATTGCAATGCTCTTGATATCTCATTGTTATGAATTTGCTGGTTTGTGTAAAGTCGGGAGAACTCGATCTGCTAAAGACTTGCTTCACGAAATGCAAGCTGTTGGGCAGCCACCAAATATTCAGCCATCTTGTGAAGCAAATCTTGAGCAGCTCAAGTTCTCCCGACTTTACACAAACCAGCAAAAGAGAGCTATAAGTAACAACATCTAGACTAATCCCTTAGATGAAATGCTATAACTAAATACATTACTTTTACAACCATTTCCAGCCATTGCATCAAACACTTTTCTGGCCTTAAAATTGCTCCTCGCAAACGCTAGCCGTCAATGAGACAATTATATGCCACAACATTAAGCTTGACGCCTCTTTGAGTCATAACTTCCATCATATTTTGGGCCTTCACAACCATCCCTTCTTTGCAAAACACATCAACCAAGACACTAAACGTCATCAGGAGAGATATTTCAATCTAGCATTCCATCAAATAACCTCATAGCTTCTTTCAATTCCCCTAACATGCACACCCCTTGAATCAAGGTTGTAACAACATCTAGAAGAACACCCTTTCTTCTCATTTTTGAGAAGAGGTCCAGCGCATCACGACTAGCCCCTCCTTGCAAAGGCCGTCAATAAGTATGCTATAGGAAATAACGTTAGGCTTGCAGTTCTCTTCCTTTTCCATCCTTATGAGAAACTGTATGGCTGCAACACTGTGGCCCATCTAACAATTACCATTTAGCAATGTGCTGTTACGTAATGACATCAGTTTTACAACCTGCTCAATCATTTTGTGAAAGCATCAGATGCTTCAGCAACCTTACCCTCAAAGACTTTATTAGAGTATATCGTTAAATTTATAACCAAATTTAATCAAATTTCAAAGGGCACATAAACCGGAGCTCATTTTGTTCAAATGACAAAAGCAATTCATCACAATACTTGAGAGTATAATGTTCAGACCTTATTCCTTTCGTACCCATTTGCTTATACAAAGAAATAACAAGAGAATAATGATTAGTTTCGACGGTTTTACCCAAAAGTTGATTGAAAGCCACGACAGAAGGAAGAGGACTTCGGAGCATCCTATGAAAAGAATCCAAAGCATCTTCAAGATCGTCGGTGTTCAGTTTCGTATTTCTTGCGGTGATGACCAAACCGACGAAAATCGTCGTTCACCGACCCTTGTACAGCACTAAAATTTCACAACAAAACAACATGAAAAAATTATAATAAAAAGAAGAATAATTTATACTGATGGTCCCACAACTCTTTAATAGGTGATACTTTAGTATTTCTTTTTTTAACTTTGACATTAGAAATATTGTCCGTAAAACTACTTATTGTTTAATTTTACCATTCTACAAAAGTAAGTTTGTAACACATTCTTTACACACATATAGATATACACTAGTGATGAACGCGCGCGTTTGCGCGTATTGCAGTAGATGATAATTTTATATGTTAGAAGAAGATAGTAATTTATTTATATATGAATATATACATAAGATATTGTTATATGAAGTTATTTACATATACATATGTATATTATATAAAGTTATTTACAATATATTTACAATTCTTTCTTCTTCTTTTTTTTGTTGTTGTAGTCTCACTGTTTTTTTTTTCAATTGCAAAATGTAAATATTAAAAAAATGTTAGTATTAGTAGTTGAAAAAATTTAATATAATAAGATTTAGATGTAGTTATATTACCCGGTCCGGGACGCTTTTTTTTGGTTGTTCTATTTCCTTGCCTTTGGAGCTGGAATAACACAAAGTTGATAAATTTCAAAGAATTTAAAATTATAAGTATTGTTTTTAATTTATAAATAATGTAAATTGTTAAATATGTATTACCTGGTAGTTGATTTTTTTGGGTCTGGTGTATGCGGATCTATTGATGATGTTGTAGTTGAGCGGGGGCTACGCCTGTGAAATATTGTTTGAATATGTATTTAAAGTAAGATATATGTTTGTTTTTATATAATTAATAAACATGATTAAATATGTTTTACCTTGTTGATATTGCAGTCTTGATATTTGTGGTGGCGCTTTATTATGAACTCGGTTTAAATCAAATATTTTTGAGACAATTGTGGCAATTTGGGGCCCTTTTCTTTGAAAATATATTTGGAAGATCTTTGTTTCACCTCGTAATTGGTTGATGGTCGTGGGATTGTGAATGGATCTCAGAAATCCTTCACAATTGTTAGTCTTGAAAGCAGGATTTTTTTATCGTATTCTGTCTTTGCTCTACCAAATATGATGATATCCATGTTGCCAGTATGGTCTTCAATAGTTGCATTTAGTTTATACCTGCAATTTATAACATAATAGATAATTTAGGTTATAAAATATTTATTATTGGTAGTCAAAGTAAATAAGTTTTTGTTATTGCTTATTCATAATTTTGATTACCATGGGGATGGTGTTGTCTTTATGTGTCCATGGCTATCGCACCACCAATTGGTTCCTGCTTGTTTGAGTTGTCGATAACATCTAGGGCAGGAATTATAACACCAGCCTTGATTTGTTGAGAATGTAGTTATAGTGGCTTTTACTGTGAATTTAGTTTCCTATATACATGTAGAAAGATTTTTTACATTAAATTTGATATACACATGGGAAGATGTTTAGATTAAATGATATAATTAAAGGAAAAGAAATAGACAGAATATTATGATACTAACCTGGTTATTTTCTTGATCTAATGTCTTTAGTTCATCAATTGTTCTTCTATTCAGTGTTTTTTGTTCTTCAATAGATTGTGTTGGTGTTATTGGTGCTGTTGAGAACTCAATTTCTTGAGGTTGCTTGGAGAACCTATATATATATATATATATATGTGTGTGTGTGTGTGTGTTATTAATTATTATTATGAAAAAATTTTCATAAAATTTATTGTTTTTAAAGTTTTGGGATTTGATTCTTACCTTGTTTTCAATGTTTGCATTTCTGGTATCTCTGGATCAAGGTAGAAGATTGTTGCAGCAGTACTTGATACATATGCATTACCTTAAAAATGAACAATAAAGTGGTTAATATTTTAATTTATTAGATGTAAATAGTTTATGTTATATGTTATTATTTTTTTATAAGTTGTTAAAAGAAATACCTAGGTATTGTTTCACTAACATTGTTTGCAAAAACCGCAACTACTGGTCCTTTCATTGATCTAATGATATTTTCATCAAATTGATCCGCTTTGTGTCCCCATAATGTGATCCGTCGCTTCGTTTTTACTGTGAGAAAAAAAGTGGTAAAACAAAAAGTTAGAATAAAGGGTTTTAAATGAGGTAATAGTTTTATACTTTTATTAAATAAAATTTTTTATATGATTATAGTAGTGATTATGAAAAGTTAATTTACCTTATATTTTGTATCATTATTGTCCGTCGAGATGTTTGTTTGCCAATGATATTTGTTTGTTCAATTGTCTCATACTCTTGTGATGACACCAATAACATCTGTTGAAAAATAAATAGTAAATGTTAATGACATTAATTAAAATATTGATGATGTAATTTTTTTTTTTTAGAGAAAGTAATATTATCTTACCACTTAGGATATCGATTGATTGAATTACGTACTAGAGGCGATCGAATTCAATGAAGTAAAATCTATGATATGGAATAGGTGGTGCCTCTTACGTGACTAGAGCAAATCTTTTGTTCTTGCGCTGGCAAATTGTAGCATTGCAATGTGTGGGACAACTTTGTATGTTGGTTTGTTTTCCATGACGAAGAAGTTCTTTGATATCATATATATTGCCTAATTGAATTTTTTGGTAGATAGTATCCGAGTCTCGTGTCTTAATTGATCCTTGAATTGCTTCATCTTTGTAGATATAAATGGTGGTATTGTTATTTGATTTATAATATTTGGTATTAAATGAGGATAATAAAATATTGTATCCGGTAAAAGTATTACCTCTTCGTCAACTAAAACACGGTCAAGGGCTGATCAAACGTCCAAAGCTTAAATCATTATTTGTCCATAGTCCGCATATTCGCTCGATAGTTTCATAAACTTCATTTGGTTTTAGCGCTCGAATTAATGTCGCTCATTTTGGCTAATTCTTTATAAAAGAAGGTAATCGTTTTAGTGTATAAAGATAGAAAGGTATAGTTGATGTGTTTTTGATAGATTAATGATAAATAATTTTGATTATAAGGGAAAAATTATGAATCTAATATTCTATTTATTATAATATTTATATTTTTATATAGTGTTTTATTTTTTTTATTTGATACTATGTAGAATTTCTTTGTAAACAATATTTTTTACATAATTTGTATATTTATTTATTGAATCATGAATTAGTATATGTAATCCCTTTGGAGTTGTAGCTCTTGATAAAGCAACATATAGTTGTCCATGAGTAAAAATTTCACTATCTAAATATAATCCTATTTTATTTAATGATTGTCCTTGACTTTTATTTATTGTCATTGCATAGCAAATTTTAATAGGAAACTGTCGTCTTTTTAATGTAAATGGCCATTTAGATTCATGTACAGTCATTTCTATTCTTGGGATATAGACTTTTTCATTAATGTTGCTTGAGTTTATGATTTGTCCTTCTATAATTTTATTTGTTAATTGGGTGATAATAAGTCTTGTTCCATTGCATAATCCACTTGATTGATTTAGATTTCGTAATAACATTATAGGTGTTCCTAGTTTAAGTTTTAGTTCATGTGGTGGTATTCCATTAAAATTAAGAGTGTGCAAAAATTCTTGAGGATATAAAAGATTAAGTTCATCTATGTTTTCGGATGAGGATGTAATGGTGTCATAAATTTGTAATAACATTTTTTTTTGTTCAGAATTAAGGATAATATGTAATTATTAATTTCATCAGCTGTTTTATTTCTTGGTGTTATTATTGCTCATTCTTTCAAGTATTCGATATTGTTAAAGTAAATGTTTAAATTATCATACACTAAACTTGAAATTTTTTCAATTGGATTTGATTCAT
Source organism: Morus alba (assembly GCA_012066045.3). Taxonomy (NCBI): domain Eukaryota; kingdom Viridiplantae; phylum Streptophyta; class Magnoliopsida; order Rosales; family Moraceae; genus Morus; species Morus alba. The sequence continues at coordinate 11,204,520 of CP050225.2, read as the reverse complement.
AATGTAGTATGTATTTTTTTGGTATTTTTACCCATGTAGCATCTTCATTTTCTAAATCATTTATTCCTTCAGCAATACCATCTCCAACATTTAATATCCATTTCGAAAATGTTACAATTTCATTTTTTTTCTTCTTCTCTATGATTGTATCGTTTTAATCTCATGTTTTCTGTCAATTTTAAAATTTTGAAATATGGCCATAAATAAGAATTATTTATAGTTGCATTGATTATATCTTCCTTTGTTCCTGTAGGAATAACTGGTAAAATTTGTCGGAAGTCACCTCCTAGCACAATTGTCATGCCACCAAATGGTTGTTCAAAGTTATTTCTTAAATCTTGAAGTGTTTTATCTAATGCTTCAAAGCAATATTTATTAGTCATAGGTGCTTCATCCCATAATATAAGTGATGTTTTATCAATTAATTTTGCTAACTGAGTTCCTTTTTTAATATGGCAGGTAGAAAATTTATCTATTGACAATGGTATTCGGAATCTAGAATGAGCTGTTCTTCCTTTAGGCAATAACAATGATGCTATTCCAGAAGATGCGACAGTTAGAATTATCTCGTTATTTGATCTAATTTTTGAGATTATTGCATTCCATAAATATGTTTTTCCAGTTCCACCATGACCATATATAAAAGAGAGATTATTCTTTTTTTCATGGAGTGATTGTAAAATTTGTTGATAAATAAATTGTTGTTCATTGTTTAGATTATTCACTAATTTAATGTTTTCTTCTTTTAATTTGTGTATATCATAATCAAGTTCTTCTCTTAAGAACTTATTATTTAAATCATCTATTAATGATCCAGTTGGAAGAGGTAAGTTAAAATGTGTTAAGGTTGATGAATTTGTGTTTAATATTTTTCTAGTTCATATAGTACAAAATTGTATAATTCTCGCTTGGTACTTGAAAATTGGGGTTGTTAAATAAAGTTTTAGTTTTGTATAATATATCATCTGTCATAAACTTCCAATGTTTTTCAAGGAATTTTATTGGGTTATTTACATTGCAAAATAATAAAATTACGACAAATAATTGTCGTAGTTGAGTTGCTGTTGACCAAAATGAAGCTTCTTGTATAGATTCATCCCATTCTCGATCATCTCCTAATATGCCTAGTGCATAGCATGCTGTTTGATTTGTTGGATATATTATGTCATTAACTGTTCGAAGAGCTTCGTAACTTGTTGCGCTTTTTTGATGATTTAATAATAATTTAAGATAATATAATTCGCCAGAGCTTGGATGGACGTGAAAAGTTCGTCCAATTGTATGTCCCATTTGTCTTGGAGACCAATATTTATATTTATTATTCCATACATATTTAATAGGAAATTCTGTGTAAGTTAATTCTCTTGCGTTAGTATCATATTTGTTTATTTCCATCCATTCAGTAAGAGTTGTTTTATCAATACCTGGTTGTCTTATTATGTTATTTAGACGTTGATTTGAATTGAATGTTATGTTTTGCATTTTTGGTAAATGTATTGATAATCTTTGAACAGCTGGATTTCTATGATGTATTGAAAATTCAAATAGTCTCTAGATTGCTTCATATGGTGTTATGTACCTACAATTAATATAGTTTTTTATTTCATCTATTTCTTGATAATTGGTTTCTCCATTATTTTTGCAGCATATTGTCTTTTATTATTTGCTTATTCTATCTGGTCCTTTTGTTAAATATTTAAATAAATATTTTATAAGCATAGATTAAGAACAAAGTTCTACATTAATATGAGCATGAAATTTTAGGCATAAAGTTTTATTGTATGGAACTACATATCTATTATCTAATTTAATGCCTTGTTTTTCAACATAGAAGGGTGTGTTTCTTCGTTTATAATTAACAAATCCATTTTCGTCAATTGTTGTTTCATTATTAAATTTTTTAGGAAATTTTTTTGAACATTCTGAATTTTTCATACATGGAGAATTTGTCTTAGCTATGCCACATGGCCCATGCATCATAAATTCGGTTATAATGTTGTATTCTAGTAAATTATTATGAGGATTAGGTATTTCTACAGAAATAAATTTGTCTATTTGTGATGGCTCACGTAGTTTGTCATCATGGTGAAGCCAGAAGAGGAAATGAGAATGTGGTAGGCCTCGTTTTTGAAATTCAATAACATATAAATCTGCAAGATCAAAAAAAATATTTTATCATAATTTTTTTTTTTGTAGTGTTGGAAAAAAAAGAGTTATTTTTTTTTTTTTTCTTATTAGGAAACTAAAAAGCTTTAGGAGAAGAAAACTAACCTTTTGCTATGATTACTCCAAAAATGTTTTTATTTTTAATAGTGGATAGAAGACTATCTAATTTCATTTTAAAAATTCGGTGATAATATCCGGTCTATCTTCGTGTTTTTGTCCGGGTATTTTTGCTAAGGCTCTAGTAATTTCAGGCCATTTTGGATTACATGTAAATGTTATAAATAAATCAGATTTCCATAGCGTCCCAAAATTGCCATTGCATCTTGATAATTTTGAATCATATATCTAGGGCTTCCAAAGATGGCTTGAAGGAAGGATAATTCTTTTTCCTATTGCTTGTGCATTTGTATCTCCTCTTGTAATGGCGTCTTGAATTCCTTGATAAATTTCGGATCGTAAATTTTTTTGATTTTTTTGAATATAATCCAGTCTATCTTCTTCTACAGAAGCATATGCATCAACTATATATTGTTGAAATAATCTACCCCCTCGAAAAAGTGTATTGCCTTGAGTTCTACGTTCTTGTAATTGATAGCAATAAAATTCTCGCATAGAGATTTTTTTCTTTTATATTTATTACTTAAGTTATTTATATTATATTTTAAGTTTATTGTGTAACCATCTTCTCCATATGGAAATAATAAAGGATATTGAAGGGCCATATAACATGGGTGTAGTTTTGTAATTCTCTGCAAGCTATCTGTTCTATCTTGGATAATAATGTCTATTCCTTGTTCATGTTCACCAATGTCTCCAACAATTAGTGCAGCTATATCGTTTGATGTGGGTAAGTCATATTGGTTACTATCTGTATTTCTTTGTCCTATGAGTCTTAGTTTCATAGATGGTATCTCATCTTGTTGATATCTATCCCTTATCATTCGAAAAACTTTGACTAATTTATTTGTTTTATCAAGCATCCTGATAAGATTTTCAATTATAAATTGTCTTATGTTTTTGGATTCATTATCAAATGAGAATAATGCCATTCGGTTTTGGACTTCATTTTGTATGTCATATATATAGAGTTGTGCAAATTTTGGAGGATTATTATTAATTGGCAATAGAGACCCTATAAGATGATGTACTTGCCCACTTATTTTAAAAAATATTTGGTCCATTTGAATTTTGTGTACTTGTGTCTATATTAGCACCAAATGATGTAAATGCAAACATAGAGTTATATGTTCGAATGTTTCTTCGAAATGTGTACTTATTAATCCTCCATGATAATTAAGAAGTGTATCAAGTGTTCGAGGTGTTTTTTTTTAATTAAGGGCAAGGTTATTTTTCCATCTTTGCAACAAAGATTGTATTTAGGAATAGTACTATTGCTAATTTGTTCGTTAAGCCAAAAGAGAGCGCTACAATGTTGATGATATAGGAGCAGTCTCCGAGATCGATGTAGAGATTAGCAATGCCTCTAAAAAAAAAGTTTTAAGAAAAATGACAACAATATGTAAAAATTAGTATTGTCATCGTATGAATTTTTTTTTTTTTTTTTTTTTTTTTTTTTTTTTTTTTTAAAAAAGAATAGCTAGAATGGATGAGAGAATTACATTCTCTATCATGGTTTTCGAGATGTTGATGGCATCGATGATTCAAAAATCTCATCTTGAGACTGTGTAAGTTGTGTTGTCTCAAGATTGAGGTGAGAAGCTCTTGCCCGCCAAGGTATAGCTATTTCATTTATTTCAATTGAATCTGTTCGCTTATGCGAGTAATTTTGATTCATCCGAAATGATACAAATGATACACGCTTGTTTGATTGTGTTGTTTTTTGTTGAGTTTTTCTCTTGTCCATTTGTTTCTACGATAGAAGGTTAATTTGATTAGAAAAGAGAACAAAATATATTTATGTAAATAATTTATATGTAATTAATATTTTTATTATAAGATTACTTATAGGAAATTAAACAAATAATTTTTTCATAATAGTATTTATCATATTTTGTTATTTTAATTATGATTTATGGGTAGAAAAATGATATAGTAATATCAATAGTATTAAAACAAAGATTATTAACAATATTAATTCTGCGACAATAATAATTATAGGCAAAAATGAATTAATAAAATAGAATTTGTAATAATATTTGTGATATTCTATTATTTTAATTATGAATTTATTGGAAGGAAAATAATGTAGTAGTATTAATAATATTAAAATAATAATATTGATAATGCTAACTTTATGATAAGATTAATGCTAATTATAGGCAAAATTAATTGATAAAGTATAAATAATTTATTGATTAAATTGGTAAACAAATGATATATAAGGTAATAAATACATATATATATTTGTATCCTTTTGAAATAAAATAGGTGATGTAAATATATTTACAAAGATAGAAGATAATAAACTTACAACATTAGGTGTTATTCAGTGGAAAATAAATTTATCAAATTTTTATTCGAATAAAATGGATTTATTAATAAATAGTAAATAAATAAATAAATCTATATGAATAGTTAATAGTTTTTAATTTCTTAAGTTATAGGTAAAGAAAACAAAAAATTATTATCTCTTTAAATTTATGCACAGTTATTTTTATTCTTAAAATATAAACTTTTTTATTAATGAAATTCATATAGTGTTACAATGGTTATCTTTTTTTTTTTTTTTTTTTTATAATGAAGATGAAGATTTTTTATGCTATTTTCTATGAGTAAAAATTTTGATATTTAGATATAATTTTATTTTATTCAAAGATTGTCTTTGATTTTTATTTATTATTATTGGATAGTAAATTTTAATAAAAAATTATTATCTTTTTAATATAAATGACAATTTAAATTTATACACAATTATTTCTATTCTTAAAATATAAACTTTTTTATTAATAAAATTCATATAGTGTTACAATAGTTATTTTTTTTTCTTTTTTTTTACGGTGAAGATGAAGATTTTTTAAGTTATTTTACCCTTAGATTTGCAAAGTACACTATGCCTTTCTTGGCCGAAAAAATACATAAAGATTAATCTTGTTGTTTTATTTTTTTTCTCTCTCTCTCCTTTTTTTTTTTTTTTTTTTTTGGTTCTACCGTTTATGGTGAAGATTTTTTAAGTGTTATATGACAATAATTTGGTCTTTTTTTTTTAATCTGAAGATGAATCTCTCTCTCTTTTTTTTTTCTTTTTTTTTCTTCCTAATACATAAAGATCAATCTTGTCGTTTTTTTCTTTTTTCTTTTTTTTTTGTTTTCCCGTTTATGGTGAGGGTTTTTTAAGTGTTATTGCCTTTGTATTATTGTACTTATTGTTTTATCTTCTTTTCATTATCTCCTATTTATGGTAAAGGATTTTTAAATTTTTTTGTCCTGTGAATTACTCTAAGTTATGATTATAACATTTATAAATAAATATGATAGTACAAAAATACCTAGAAAGATAGAAAGCAATAAATTTACAACATCAGATATTATTGAAGGGCAAAAAAATTAATTACATATTAACACTAAATAGGCTAAATTTATTAGTAAATATTAAGTAAATAAATGAATCAGATAAACCATTAGTTTGTCTTCAATGTCTTCACATTCTTGTGTTTTACATTACGGATGAGGGAAAAAAATTAAGTGTGAATAATTGGTCATAAAATTTATACTGAAAAAAAAGCAAAAGGAAAGAAAAAAAAAAAAAGAAGAAAAATAAAGGAACAATATAATACTCAAGTATGATAGAAGATGTAGGAAATACCTCAAGTGATGTTATAAATCCCACGTTAAATGCGAATGTCAACGAATCAAGGTCGAGCAATAACCAATATAAAGACAACAGAATAGGACTGTGTGCAATAGCGGACCTTAGAAAACACAAATAATCAAGTAAACAAATGAATTAAGTAAATAGCGGGAGAAATAAATTTAAAAAAAAAAAACAGATATGGACATAACAAAATTATTGGCAGAGATTGATATTAATAGGTGAAGTACTCAGATTTTGAGTAAATTGGTGTATATGAGCATGAAATATCACCAATAATGTTAAGTGAAAGAATAACATAATGAATAAAAACGGTGGCTCAGGTATTTAATCTTTTCAGCAATGTGTGACAAATACATAATGGCTTCCTGCTAAGGCAACTGCACAAAGGGTAACACATTGTATCTGTCACACATATTATAATTTTGATGTAACGGAAGATAGATAACTTGAGTAAGATATGAAATTGTTCAAAGACTACCAGGTGAATTAAATACAAAACCCAAAAGGAGGAAAAAACAATGTAAGAAGGATAGTATAATATAAATTATATGATGACTTAGAATAGGAAGACTAAAGAAAAAAGAGATTGTAAGCAATAGAAAATAGAAAAATAAAAACGTGATCAATAGAATAAGGAGAAGAGAGTGAAATAATAAAACCTCTGTTCTGTGTGTTTGTGGGGGTGTTTTTTTTTTTTCCCCCTCTCTACAGGGAGATTTTTCTGTGTAAAATAATAGGAATGGAATAAGAAAGCCGAAGGTGAGTAATAGAAAAAGAAAGGTATTACACATAGAAAAAGGTCCCGAATCAAATCTGCGATAAGAGGGTGGGGAAAAAAAAGAAAGAAAGAAGAGAAGAAGAAGAAAGAACAGCATAAAACTTTTTTTTCCCCCAAATGGTAAGAACAAAATGAAAAAACCAGGGCTCAAGAGTGGAAAAACAGAGGCAGCAAATGGATATTCACAGCAATCTTTGAACAAATTACATAGAACTCAATATATAAATATTGATTATACTCATCATCGCCACCAAAAAGAAGTTACCAAGAGTAGAATATGTGAGATAAACATGTATATATATATATGTATGTATGTATATAAGTCTGCGAGAAACAAATAAAAAAAGGGTAAACATATTAACATTATAGAGTAAGGAACTACAAAGAGAGGTAAACATAGTTAATAAAATGCAAAGGACAAAAATTAATGCCACCAGAGGAAAACAATATATTTAATATCAGTATGAGAAATTAAAGAGTTACGGATAGGGTTTATAAATAATACAGAAATAGTCTTGTCTTATTTCGAGATATCACCAAACCACTATAAGCAGAGAGAGTAAAAACGTAAAAAGACAAATAAACAGGCGAGAAATGAGAAAGCAACGTAGTAAATGATGGAAAGTGAAATAGGGAAGGAAAGACGTGAAATGGAAGGAAGGGGCGAATAGAGGCGTAGATGACAACTCGTGTACAGGAAAAGAAGGCAAAGGCATAGGCAATAAATTGAGGTGCAGGAGTATTTATAGATGAAGAATAGAAAGAAGAAATATAAACAGTTGATGACCTATAATAACATTACACGTAGAAGTTGTAAGTCGGTGAATAAAAATAATGGGGCGTAAAATTTAACAATGAGAGAGAGAGACAATTTATAATAAGAAAAACAGAAATAAATATAATATTACAATAACAATGAGACAGAAGAAAAGAGAAACGGAATAAATAAAAAAAAAAAGTCATGATTAACTTGGGGTTTCATTTAATACATCCGCAAAGATAATAAATACAACTAAGCAAGGTGGCACGACAAATCACTGCCATCCATAACACGTATCATCAAGTCAGTAAATAGGAGGAAAAAAAAAGAGCAATATAGATATATGTAGAACCATCTGGATACATTTTTTTTTTATTCCATAACACGTATCATCAACTCAGTAAATAGGAAGAAAAAGAAAAAAAGAGCAATATAGATATATGTAGAACCATCTGGATACAATTTTTTTTTTTTATTCCATAACACGTATCATGAAGTCAATAAATAGGAGGAAAAAGAAAAAAAGAGCAATATAGATATATGTAGAACAATTTGGATACATTTTTTTTTTTTTTTTTTTTTATTTTTTATTTTTTAAGATTCATTCAACAGATCCGCACAAAAATGAGTACAATTAAGCAAAATGGCAAGATAAATAATTACCGTCCAAAACACAGATCATGAACATAATAAACAGAGGAAAAAAAAAGAATCAAGATAAATTAAAAAAAAAAAACTCAAAGCGGAAGCTAAAATCAACATTTAAACGAATATAAAGACAAACCAGCAAAATAGAAGAAGCTTGGGCCAAAATGTAGATGAATCGAAAAACCCTGCATCAAAACGAAAACAAATGAGGACAGTAGTAACCAAAATCACAGGGAGGAAGGAAAAAAAAAAACAGCCGAAAAAGGAAAAAAGAAAGAAAAAGAAATCCAAACCCGGATGAATGAGAGAGGAAAAATCCAAAAGAAAAAAAACCTGCACCAGGCTCCAAATAAATGAGGACAAAGATCTCAAAAAATCACAGGGAAAAATAAATAAAAACCATCAAAGAAGAAGAAGAAGAAAAAAAAGGGAAAAAAAAAAGACAAAAATTGTCCAAAATGGCAAAGGAGCGTCCGAAACAAAAAAAAAAAAAAAAAAAAAAATAAAATAAAAATAAAAAATAAAAAAAAGCAAATCCATTTACAGAGAAATCGCCAAGAGGAAGAATAAGGAAACCGAAAAACCAAAAAGGTCGGGACTCCATTTACGGACAAATTATCAAGAAAAGAGATAAAATCCCCATTTCCACCCAAATCTCAAAGAAAGTTTCCACCCAAATCTCATTGAAAGAGGGCCAAGGAAATAAGAGATTCGAGAGAAAAAGGAAACTAAAGGCCAAGGAGATGAGAGAATTGAGAGAGGCAGATCTCAAAATCACACGAAGAAGAAGAAAAAAAGGAAAATAGGGTTTCGGAGAGGAAATGAGAGAATCGAGAGAGAAGAGGAAAGTAGGGCAAAGAAAATGAGAGAATCGAGAAATCGAGAATCGAGAGAGAAGAGGAAAGGAAAATCTCGGATAATTACAAAAGAAGAAGAAAAAGGAAAATAGGGTTTCGGAGAAATGAGAGAAGAGAGAGAGAAGAGGAAAGTAGAGAATCGAGAAATGAGAGAATCGAGAGAGAAGAGGGAAGGAAAACCTAAGAAGCCGAAAAGACCAAAAAGCCCCTGGGCCAGACGAAGAAGTGAGCAGTGAATCAGGGGCAAAAGCGTCATTTCACTGTAGAAAAAACAGTGAACTGAGTCTGCGTGAACAGTAAACCGCAACTCTCCTTTAGTATATTTATAATATATACCCATAAAACTTTTTGTTTTCAATTTTATCATTCTAAAAAGTAATGATTTGAGCAGCGCAGAAGATTGCAAGTTACAAAGGAAAAATAAAAGAGTGGTTGATCTTGGTTGTGAACAACATCAAGACTTTTTAAACGCTTTTATCTTCAAAAGTTGTAAAACTAGAGTCCATTTGATTCAATGTTCTTATGGACAACAAAATGAAGAGTTGTGTGGTGCTGCTCCTTAAGAACAATAACACAACGAATACTAAATGACATAAAACAAAGTGAAAACAACATATGAAGGAAGGCAATGACAACCTGGAAAATGACAATAAAGTGTGAGCTATTGAATGTAAACGAAAGTTAACGATGTACAAATAAAAGACATCGAAGAATGACAAGAGAAAAAAAAAAAAAAAAAAAAAAAAGGAAACAATACCTGGAGCAATAAAAATAGGGCGAAGTGAAAACAACTAGAATTTATCATTTATAATTGAAAAATATTATAATTAAAAGGATAGTATCATAGTTTCTCTTTTCTTTTTAGTTATTAATTTCTATACATAAATTTTAGGATTTTTTAAAGTATAATATATTTATAATTATATAAAATAAAATTACATATAATCGGGTTGGGAGTGGGACGGAGAGCTTCCCACACCTCCACCCCACCCTCACTCCATATAGTATCTCTATACCTACCCATTAAAGACAGATACTTGTTGATATTCATACCTGCAGATAAGATTCTCATTTATAAACATGTTAGTTTAAAAAAAAATATGATAAAAATGAAATGACGACAATGACAACAACAATAACGTGAAAAAAATAATAAAAATGAGAACGCTGACAAAAAATGAATCAATTTATATATTTCTCTATCCAAAATAAATAACTCAACACTTCCACCAAGAATATAAAATAAACAACTTACACCACCACTGAAAGGGACGAAAGTTCAGCAATGTAAATTAAAAAATTATAATAACTCAGGAAAAAAAAACACAATAATAGTAGTAATTTTTATCTCATTTTCTTTTCCACCAATGTTTTCTCTTTTACATTCCGTTTGATAAGGAGGAAAGAATATGGAAGGGAAGATAAAACTATAAAGAGTAGAAAATTAAAAGGATAGATCCTTGAAAAAAAAAGATAGATAGAAATAGGTCTGATTAAAAAGGTAATCAAAATAAATATACGATCATAATCCTTATATTTTAGAGACATAATAAAATGAGTAGTCGGTGATGCTAATATATGAGATATAATCCATTTTTTCTTAAATAAAAAAACAGATAAATAATTCTCTTTAGGGTTGATTCAATACTTAGATTAGTAGATGCTCCGATTCATGAATTTGTTTTATGAATCACTATCATTGGAGACTTAACGACACTCAAAGATAAAGATGTAACTAGAGAGATTAACAGATTTCACCTAACTCTAATTATGAATCATTTATGGAGGATCGATCTATATGTAGCGACAATATCAAATTGACACTATAAGTTTTTGGAAGTAAATTATGTCTGTAATCTCCTAAAAAACTAACTAAACACAATTTTAGAATTAGTCTTAGAATAATTTTTAAAACAAACTCATTTTTACTTTCGTATTGAAAAAGAAAAAATCATTTTAAAAACGTTTCCGAGAGAGCCTCATATAATCACACCACCCCTTTTTTTTTTTACCTCTTTTTAATAGATTTTTAATAGAGAATATAAAGTGTAAGACTGACAATTCGAATAGCGACACGACGACACGACTCAAAACCTACATGAAGTTAGCGGGTTTGAGTTTACTATATATGAGTTAGGGTCATAATCGGGTTGATACGATTAACACTTACACGATTAATAAATGGGTCGGGTGAAGGTTAACCTCCTAACACGAAGTGATAGAGTTGACATGATTAACTATATGTGTCATCTGCGATCTAATAATATGTGATATAACATGAAAGTTTATATGACATATTAAATAGAAATAATGTGAATTTTAATATTTGTTAGTAAAATTCATTAATTTTTCTTAAAGGAAAAGATAAATTGATCAATAAACGTATTAAACCTGTCTTGATTGTGTTAAATAAGTCATTATTATATTAGTTATTTATTCAATATATTAATTTAAACGGGTTATACGAGTTAATACGATTAACACGATTAATAAATGGATATTATTTAGATTGATATTTTTAACACATTTAATAAATAAATCATATTTAAATTGATATTTTTGACACGATTAATAAACAGATAAACTTACTAATATGAATTGTCATCCTTAATGGAGGGGTTAATTTAAAATTGGAGAGGTAAAATGACATTTTTTTTTAAGTTAAGACGACAAATTAGGAATGACCAAAGTTCAAGGGCATATTTTTTTTCCCCCCAAAGGAATGTTAGTATTACGCGTCACTAATGGCTTGTTTTTCGATTTCGAAAGCAGATTCTCGGAAGCCAAACAAGCCACTTTCTGTCCTCCTCCTCTGTGTTTTGTAGTCGATAATGGACGAGGTCGAAGAGCAGGTGGAGAAGGCCAAGAAGGAGTGGGACGAGGCCTACGTCAAGCTGGTCGAGCAAATCAAGGCGATCGAAGCCTATGGCAAATCCAGTTCGACTGAATCCGAGGGCAAGAGCAAAGATTCTCTCCCCAGAATGAACGGCGTCGCTCAGGATTGCTTGGCTTTGCTCAATTCGCTGCAGTTCAAGCTCGATCTGCTCGCTCCTCAGTTGCCCTCCGATGACAAGGTCCAGTCCGCCAAGTCACTGCTCGAGTCGTGGACGAATCGATCGCAGAGGTACGCGATCTCGGAATTTGTCTCAGTTTGGTTTCCGAGAAAGTGGACCGGAAAAGGTGTGGAAGATTGGAGATTGGAGATTTATGGAGTAAAATTGTTGAATTGTGGAGGTTCAATTTGTTCGAGTTCTTGTGAAACATGAATAATTTATATTTACATTACACACAAACACACACACACACACGCGCGCGCGCGTATTAATAGATTGGAAGAATCGATGAAAAAGTTTGGAAATGAGTTAAAACATTGAAGATTGGAGATTTACGGAGTTTAATTGTTAAATTTAGGATTTTCATTTTGTTAAGAGTTTTAAAACCTGAATATATATATATATATATATATACGATTTTTTTTTTTTAGTACATGAACCTGAGGATTTTGGGGTCTGGAAGAATGGATGGAATTTTGGAAATGAGTTAGGAGATTGAGAATTGGAAATTTACCGAGATAAATTGATGCATTGATTTTGTGAGCTTGAATGTTTTTTTATCAAGCTAATCAGATTTCTTCTTAATTTTTTTTCATCGTTATGTGCTTTTTTTTTCCCTGTTTTTTATGGATTGGATTATGTTGTTTGCCTGTTTTTTATTAAATTCTATTATCAGTTTGAGGTCGAGTTTAAGAAATGCCAATTTACAAGCAAAAGCTAACATGAGGAAAGCTGCTCAAGAAGAGGTAATGATAATTCTTTCTTTATTTTCTTTTTTGGGCCAAATTATAGCTAGTTAATGCTATTAGTCTATTAGTCCCTCTTTATAATGCGATTAAGGGAAAAAAAATGTTTCTTGTTAACTTTATTATTGTCTCTGAAGTTTGATGTTAGAAATTCTCTCCTGTCGTTTTTCAAAGAAAGTTTTGGAGCTTTATCATATAGCTATATTTGTTTACGTGTGAAGCATGTAGAAATGATTTGGAGTAAAATTGTGATTCAGTGAGACTATTTATTGCAGAGAGAACTTCTTCTTGGTGGTGGAGAAGAGTCTACGATTCGCAGGCGCAACTTGCAGTATGTCTATATTTTTTTTTATTCATGGCTTTCCTGAAATATCATTCTATGTTTTTGAAGCTTAATTTTGTAAAGATGAATATCTTTTAATATGGGTTTGTGATTTTAAACTTGTGTTTGATTTGTCTTTCAGGACTAAAGCTGGTATGACATCTGCTGCAGAAAGCATCACAGAGAGCCTTCGCCGTACTCGCCAACTGATGGTTCAGGTGCAGTTACTGTTTTTTTAAATCTTTTTACCTGTTTCATATTCAAATTACATTGGTCATCTGGTGGGACTTACTAATCCTTTTTTCTGATTTCATTTTTTGGGTTTGTGTAGGAGGTGGAAAGAACTGCAAGTGTATTGATGACCAACGGTGAGTTCTCATTCTAAGATAACTTGGTAAAATTCTGCATCATCACCTCTTTAGGGAATTATGCCCCGGGCTTATAGAATCTAGAACTACTCAACAAATATTGCCTGATCTAGAGTATTTGCAAGTTAGCTGCTTTTATAGTTTCAATCTCTTTATCCTAGTTACTCAAAATTTTGCGGCCAAAGGATATCATAAGCATGGCTTTGCGCATGGCACCATGAACCATGGATATATTTGTCGTGTTGCTTGCAGAGTAACTTGTTGGTTTCTACTCTCTTTTTTTATTTCTTTTCAAGTTCTTTGTGGTAGGCTAAAACGAATATGAATATGTTGGATTCTGCAGAGGAATCAACAGGAGTACTAAGGAAGGCTGAAAGTGAGTACAGAGGCCAGCGATCATTGTTGATGAGAACCAGAAACCTACTCTCCACAATGCAACGCCAAGATGTTCTGGACAGGTAAATAGAGAGAAAGGTCTCAAGTTTCATATAAAACATTATCTATATGTGCCAAAACTTATTACCAATTCTGTCTTGGACAGGGTTATACTTGCTGTTGGATTTTTCTTGTTCTCTTGTGCTGTTCTTTATGTGGTTTCAAAACGTATTGGCCTACTGAAGTTGCAAAGGGCAGTCACCGCCGCTGTTAAGGCCGGTATGGTTCGACAAGCAGAGCATGGACCAGGAGGAGCTGTTATAGATGGTGTAAATCAAGCCCAGGTCCAAGATAATGCAGTTAATAGGTTGGAGGTTCCATTAGACAGAGTTATGCGTGATGAACTCTGAAATTTTGTACTTTCTTTTATGGCCACGGATGTTCTATAATTTGGATCTGCAAGCTACCGTGAGCCCTTATAACGTGTTGTATCATAGGCCCTATTCTTTTTTATCCTCTTGGATCTTTCTTTCTTTCTGGGTCTCAATGACCTCAAATTCATTTTCCAAAGATAAAACTGGAAAATGGAAAAGGAAAATGCAAATGGAAAAATTCATGGAGCTACATTTATATTTTTGGTCTGCGAATGACATTTTCCTCTGGTTGGCTTTTTATGAGTCGGTCGTATCAAGTATGTTGTACAAATTTAACACTTCGAAATGAAAATTATCATGTGGTTCACTCCATAACCAGAGAAAACAAAAACCTTAATCAAACTCCCTTGCGTAATGAACCAACTTAGCAGCTTCAAGGATTCAAATTTGATCTGTTCCTAGTCCCTTGAGAAACAGGTCAAGCTCGAGAACCAAAGTGAGCATACTGATTTCAACGGCGGCTTCTAGGACAGAGAATGTTGAATCCCAGGTAGTTTGGTGGTTTAAGCCAGTAGCCAGAAGTTCTTGTGGGTTTTGGAATTGAGAACGAAGCCTGCATTTTGGCCCTTCTTCTGTACTCCAACACAGGTGCACTTGCTGTTCTCAATCAAGTATTCTGCTGTCTCTATGGATTTTGCCCCTTTTAGTGACCCTCCGGATCGCTTATATCTGCAAGCACATAATTTCTGGAATGATTCACAAACAGATAAAGTTTCTATTATCCAAAAATTAAAAAAAATTAAAAAATAAATTAAAGAACAAATAGTAAAGTTTTTGTTTTCAAATATTGCACTGGGAATCAAATGCTGTATCAACAAGAAGGAAAATTATACCCTCCAGAAACAGGAAGTCAAGGTTGTTCCAGAATCCGACATTGAAGCCTATGATTCTTTTTTTCTTTTTTGCCCCTTTAGAAATTTAGTCTTAAATTAACAAAATAGCATCAATTAACTCTTAACGTTTAGTGGAAGATACATTTTGGACAGAATAACATTACTTTTTTTAGCACACTTGTACCCTCTAAATTTCACGTAGTTTTTATTATTGTTTCTTTAATACAGATTAGTCCATGAATTAGACATAGAATTCTTTAAATTTATTTCCAGTTTGATCGAAGTTAATTGCTACTCTTCTAAAAATCCGAGGACCAAATTGTCAATAAAAAATATTCAAGGATAAAACAAACCACCAAAACTTCAAGGTGCACAGCACAAGTGCTAAATACCCAAAATGAAAGGCACAATGAAGTTCCTACAGAATCACAAATAAATATCTATTTTCTCGATTGTGCTACAACAAACGTTTTCTGTTTCTCTTCTTTTTTTTTTTTTTTTTTTTTTTTTTTTTTTTTTTTCAATAACACATGCTTGGTTAAATACTTTTTAATCCTTGTTTTTTTCCCGGACAAAACTCACCCCAATAGTGAAGAGGACAGACTCCGACGCTGCCCTATAACCAGGACATCAACCCCAAAAGTCATGCTTTGGAACAGAATAGTGGTTGCCTTTTCTTTGCCTTCCATTGCCACCCTCTCTACACGCACACGTACCCTTGGCTGTGCAAGTTTGCATGCCCACCTCATTTCCTCAAGAAAATTGACGTGATCGCCTGCACCACCTTCTAAGAAGGTAGCTGCCGCTGTGGGGTTGCTGAGTGGCTTGGCTGCCTGAGGAATGTCGAGAATGTGTTTCTCCATGAGCTTGGATTCTCCACGTGGAGAAGGATCAACTCGTCCTGCTCAACAACTGCATGAGAAAGTGCATATTGGAGTGCACCCGCAGACTCCCTTGTTGGATCTGTCACCACCATTACTCTGCGTGACAGCGCATTCCCTCCCACTTCCATTGCCCTCCGTGGCCGCCACAGCAGCCGGCACTAGCTGCCACTGAGGGGGCTTTGGAATGGAGGATGGAAAAGGGGCACAAAATGCTAGTCATTTTTTGTCGTGTTTATTTCACGAAAGAAAACTGCATTAACGGCTTCTTGGCTTTGGTTTTGCGATTCACAAATTTGTGCTTTTTGGGAATTTTATCCTAAATTTAGGTGGTCTTGTTTTTCTGTAACTACCCTTTAGACTCGGTCAATTGCATTAACCACAATGGCTCATGAGACACACAGGTAATAATTTCTCTCTTTTTTTTTTTTTTTTTTTTTTTTTTTTTTTTTTTTTCCCCTCATAAAAGGGGATCATTTTGTACCATTTTGTCCCTCATCCCTTTCGTCACCTCAAAAGTCCTGTGGTCCATCAATGGAACGGAAAAAACTTGACCTAATTCTACTTTAAAGTTTTTACTCTTGTTGAGTGCATTAAATCTCGGCAAATGAATATGGGCAAGATAAAACCAAAATTTTAAGGCAACTCATCTCATACACTAACCATAAGAGCAATCAATCAATATGTAGAATCACAACAAATAACACTGTTTAATATCTCCTGCTCCATACCACGTTTAACTTAGGCAAATATAATTTCCAATTGATATGTAAATGTTCTAAGGTCATGCTAGACTACAATATGTTTCTACCATAAACTAATGGTAGGGGGAACACTACCAGCAATGAGCAAGAGAATTTATTCGCCGGTCTTCAGCTGATAGTTGAGACTTACTATCTGAATTAATTTTATGAAACTCTTCAAAATGATAGGAAAAAAAAAAACGCGAGCTGTGCATGTCTGAACAAGGCAGAACGAGGGAATATAAGATGTCCGTTTCGGGTGACCACCTTGATGCTTTTCAACTATTGGTGTTTAATTTATCGAGGAGGATCTTGTTCAGAAGCCCTGGATTTGCTTTTCCTTTGGATAATTTCATAACCTGCATAAAGGAAAATGTTGTCACTAGGTAAGGGAAAGGAGTTGATTCAAAAGATAAGCCAACGCTGAATTCTGTAGTACCTGGCCAGCAAAGAAACCTTGTAACTTGGTCTTTCCACCGCGATATTGCTCTAGCTGCTTTGGATTCTCAGAAAGCACCTTGTCTACCATTTTCTCAATTTCTACAGGATCTGCTATCTGCAATCGAAATCATGAGAAATCCACCAACTTCAACTAAAACCACATCCTTTATATGTAAACACGTTTGATGCATATACAGCGTCCTTTTTATTTTTTTATTTTTTTTTTTAACTAAACTCTATATTCTTCAAATGCAAACAATTTTCTGCCCCATCATGTTTGCTATACAAATAGAGACCTTCATAAGCTTAGACGACTTCGCAATTTAGAATAATATTAAACGAACCGGGTTAAAGTGAGATGCAGAGTTTATAACTTTATACAGTTGTGATGAGTATGACAATCATACTAAAACTTCTCTTATATGACACATTTGAAAAGAATAACAACAAAACTCTAAGGTCAGCTGGCTATCTGAAGGAAAAACACCACACGCTGATTTCATGTTTGTAATGGCACATTGGAAAACTTGTATTTATTTATTTATTTCCCTGTCTTTTGTCAGTAGTGTTGAATTTGACAGAAAAGAACTGTTTATCATGTCTACTTTGAGGAATCATATTTCTTTAGTTCTTATATCTAGAGCATAGAAAGTCACTATAATTGTTCATAAAATTCATTTTCACCCTTTTTCTCCCTAGTAAGCATGGTTGAACAACAAGATTGGTTTACTAAAACCTCATATTAAGGACCACATATCCCTTGATTTAGACTTTAGAGCCTCCAATACTGACACTCCTAATTAGCAATTTTTATGACAAAATTTCAAGACAATAGGACGTACATATGAATATAATAATTACACCTAGAAGAAAACCGCTAAAGAACCCAACACTTAAACGGCCTTCCGCAATAAATTGAATAACTTGCCTGAATCAAATTCTTTTCTTTTATGATTCCCTTGACAGTTCCACCCTTTTCCAGAAGCTCAAACAATATCTGCAAATTGTATGGAGAGAATTTTAGAAAGAAAAATAATCATATAGTGTGTCAAAGACTACGTAAGGGAGATAATGATCTTCTAGTGAAAAGCCCACCATAAGGTCTTTTTAATTTTAATTCATTTAAACAAGTCAATGCAGTACTGTTATGCAAAAGTCCAACACCTAAAGAGACCGAAAGCCCTCACTATAGATGTCGCAATGACCCACTAGATCAAAAACTAATGTCATGGGTTTTTGGGCAATCATGACGGTCAAAATACTCATTGAAGAGGCCTTGACATGTGATTGTTGAATTATAAAACCGAAAGATATTAAAGGTCCAACAAGCGATGACAGGGATTTAACTCGGGACCTCCTCCTCTAACATTATATCTCAAAAGCTTAAACTATTAGGAGGTGGACTAATATTAGTTTATATTCTAAGAGGATAGCCTCTTTTTTCTTTTCTTTTTTTTTTTTTTCTTTTTTTTTTTTTTTATCTCACAGAAAATGGCATTATGTACTTCATATGGACGCTTTTGATATCCATACCGGAACAGAAAAGGGAAGCAGAGGAGAAAATTTATATGTAAATGTAATTGTTGAAGATGAAAGAATTAATCTGAGAAGGTTAAAACTTTACCTGTTTCCCAATTTTCCCACTAATAGTTCCACCTTTTATTGAAGCTATCAACTCAGACAACTCTTGGGGAGTAAGCTTAACCTCACGGATCGTCAACTTTTCATTTTTCAGATAAGCAGCAATATCACTCATTATCCAGTTGGCAGTGAGCTTCACTTCCGCACCATTTGCTACAGTTGCATCAAAAAATTCCGCAACCTAAACATAGAGTCGACACTAAGATTCATCTCAGACCAATTACCATAACTTAATTGGGGGACTTCGAAATACAAAAAGCACCATATCAACAAGTTTGATAATTCAGCATATCATTCATGCCACTTACATCCATGTCATGGGCTAGGAACAGAACATCCTGCATGCTTAGACCCATATTTTCGTACCTCCGCCGTTTCATTTCTGGCAATTCAGGAAGAGAACTGCGAATATTATCAACATATTCTTGAGTGAGGGTAACTCCCGGAAGGTCTGGTTCTGGGAAATATCGGTAATCGGCTAGTCCTTCCTTTTTCCTCATTCCAACAGTTTTCTGAGATATAGAAGAAAGGTTACTCGAGCAAACTTACTCATGCCAAGTACATATCTAGAACATGATAAAGCAAAAAGATTCAGCAATAACCTGAGCACCTTCTTCCCATTGTCGAGTTTCCTGTACGATTTCATCAGCCCGTCCTTGACTATAAAGAAGTGCCTGCCTCGAAATTTCAAAATCAATTGCCCTGCTTACTGAAGAGAATGAGTTTACATTTTTTATCTCAACCTGCCAAAACAAAGAGCAACCCGAATTCATATATAAAAACATATGTATCAAAATCTCATTGTAATATCTTCTATACGCCTCATAGTGTTGGTACACAATTATATTTAGTACAGACGACTATAATTGTAGCTTAAACATAACAGGCAACAACCAATTTCCTTATTCAAGCTTGCATGATAGATGATTGTTAGGAAGTAAAGTCAAAATTTATAATTAGGCTAATGAGCATAGGAAAATAAACTATGATTTCCTTCTTTTTCAGGAATTGTTGCATTGGCATACTTGTATCCTCTAGCACTCATATTCATGCTGCCTAGAGACAGAACCATTACCAACAATTGGGCCACATGAAATAACAAAATAAAGGCCTCGTTCATTCTACAAATTTGAGTTTTTAATTCTAGTTTTGTTACAGTTAAAAGCTCTCACAAAAAGTCACATCTAACTTTTTTACTACTCTTAAAAGTACACACATAAAGTCACATCTCAGCTCGAATTTAAAACTCAAATCGGTGAACTGAACGAGGCCGAAGTAAATTTCTTTATTGGGAAAAAGAACGACAGTTGAATGAAACATTGGAAATGGAAGATTACTTGTTTGTATGAAATGCAATATGGCCTTCAAAATTTTTTAACAAATTTCACTGAATTCAAAATGAAAAACTTATGGTCTTTCTTTATAAACATGGAAAATGTTAACATCATACCTTTGGAACATCATATTTCAAATATAATGAACCACCAACAAACTCTGAGTGACAATTTCACAACATAAGATTCAGTGAAAAGTATCTATGACCTCCAACTAAATAGAAAAGTTTATTGACTGATCACTCAACTATAAATTCTACTGTCTTTTCTTATATACTCCTATTATAATTGTTATGATTAATACAGTTTCTATCGGGTGTTCGAGTTCTATAATTCACATGAAAGGGGAGGGGAAAAAAAAAAAAAGGTTAAGTCACCTTCGTCCCAAACTTTGATTGTCCAACTGGTCTAATTGAGACATTGACATCACAACGAAGCGACCCTTCTTGCATATTGCCATTACTAACTCCAAGATATCGAACCAGACGCTGTAATTCTGCAGCATATTCTGCAGCCTCAATACCAGTTCTCATATCAGGTTCTGAGACAATCTCAAGCAAGGGCACCCCAGCTCTGTTTAGATCAACCTGCAGGTAGAAACAATTGAGGGAGAAAAACAAAATTTAAGTAAATAAAACATGTAGCAGTTTTCCTGTTCTCTGGGCAAAGCAACAACATTTGTGTCACACTACTTGGAATGCACCAAAATCATTTCCCAACTTCCAACCATGGTGTTTTTTTTTTTTTTTTTTTTTTTTTACAACAACAACAAGAAGTCTTAATTCCAATTTAACTGGGGTCAACTATATGGATTTTATTTTTCCACACGGCTCTATTCGAAATTAAACTTTTTTGAAGGCCTAGATCTAGAATGTCTTTTCTAATGACTTTGGTCCACGTAATTCTTGGTCTACCCCTCCCTCTCCTAGTATTAGGTATAAAAATGTCCTCCCAAGCACAAACTGGTGCTTCCAGCGGTCTACGTTGGACATGCCCGAACCACCTCAAGCGGCTTTTGCGCACCTTATCTTCTATTGGTGCTACACCTACTTTACTACGAATAACTTCATTCCTTATGTGATCCATTCTCGTATGGCCACTCATCTATCTTAACATACGCATTTCTGTCACACTCATCTTAGATATATGTTGTCTCTTAATGGCCCAACATTCACTACCATACAACATAGCTGGGCGTATTACAGTCCTATAGAACTTTCCTTTCAACTTAATAGGCATCTTGCCATCACATAAAACTCTCGTATCATTCTTCCACTTAACCCACCCTGCCTTAATCCTATGTTGAATATCCTCTTCTATATCTCTTTCATACTGCACTATAGACCCAAGGTACCTAAACTTCCTAGAAGCCCAATCTCCACACTATCTAAAGAAATTTCATCACTCTGATTACTTGAGTTACTAAACCTACAATACATGGATTCAATTTTTGTCTTACTTAACTTAAATCTTTTCGTCTTGAGAGTCTATCTCCACAATTCTAACTTACGGTTAACTTCTTCCCTATGTTCATCAACTAAAACTATATCATCCGCAAAAAGTATATACCAAGGAACTCTATCTTAGATTTCTCTTGTCAGCTCATCCATGACGATGGTGAAAACATAAGGACTAAGAGCAGATCCTTGACGAAGGCCGATCCGAATGGTAAACTCTGTCGTGTAGCCTTTAGCAGTTCTCACACTCGTGACCACCCCATCGTACATGTCCTTAATTACATTAATATACCTCACATGCACTCCTCTCTTTTCTAGCACCTACCATAAAACTTCCCTTGGCACCCTATCATATACATTTTCTAGATCTATAAAGACCATATGTAAGTCCGTCTTGGCTTCTCTGTACCTTTCCATCAGCATCTTAAGATGAAAAATGGCTTCCGTAGTTCATCTGTCTAGCATGAAGCCAAATTGATTATCTGATATGGTAGTTTTGGCCCTTAATCTCTTTTTGATAACTCTTTCCCAAAGTTTCATGGTGTGGCTTATTAACTTTATGCCCCTATAATTGTTACAATTCATTACATCTCCTTTATTCTTGAAGATGGAGACAAGAATACTCTTCCTCCATGCATCAGGCATATGCTTTTTCTTTAGTATCTCATTAAAAAGCTTAGTGAGCCACAGAATTCTAGCATCTTCTAACGCCATCTAAACCTCTATTAGAATACCATCTGGCCCACATGCCTTCCCCTTTTTCATCTTCCGTAGTGCAGTTTTAACTTCCGAGACTCTAATTCCTCTTGTATACATCACATTAGGTTCTTCTTGTGACCTAGATTGTCAAACTCTATCGCATGATCATCATTGTAAAGCTTCTCAAAGTAACTCCTCCGTCTTTCTCTAATGTCTTTATCTCTTGTCAGAACCTGATCCGTATCATCCTTAACACACCTCACTTGATTTAGGTCCTGACACTTCCTTTCTCTTATCTTAACTAGTTTATATATATCATTCTCTCCTTCTCTAGTCCCAAGTTTCCTATATACCTCATCTAAGTAAGTAAAACGAGCTTTACCAACTGCTCGCTTAGCTTCTTTCTTCGCTTCTTTGAACTTATTAAAAGTTTCAACATCCTTACGCTTTGGTAAATCTCTATATAAATCCCTCTTGGTCCTAATAGCCTTTTGAACTTCCTCACTTCACCACCAGGTTTCTTTCCCAGGGAGGCCTTTACCTCTAGATTCCCCTAGTACCTCATTTGCCACTTTTCTAATGCAGCTGGCCATGGCATCCCACATAGTATTTACATCACCAACATATGACCAAGTAGCCTCATCTAACAACTTCTCTTTAAAGGCCAATTGCTTTATTCCCTTCAAATGCCACCAACGAGTTCGTGGGAGGTAGTTTATCTTAATCCTTTTATAACAAAGCTTAATGCTCACATCTAAGATTACTAACCTATGTTGGGTGGCTAGTACTTCTCCAGGAATTACTTTACAATTCTTACATAGAGAACGATCTCTATACCTGGTGAGAAATAATCTATCTGGCTTGAGTTCCTTCCATTCTTAAAAGTTATCAAGTGAGAATCTCTTTTCTTGAAAAATGTGTTTATTATGATAAAATCATGTCCCAACGCAAATTCCAAAATAGATTTCCCTTCTTCGTTTCAGGCTCCAAAACCAAAACCACCATGGATCCTTTCGAAGTTTTTCCTATCCTTACCAATATGCCCATTGAAATCTCCTCCAATGAAAATGCTATCCTCATTGCCTATACGACACACTAAGTCATCCATGGCTTCCTAGAACTAGACTTTAGTTTCTGCATCCAATCCTATTTGTAGAGCATAAGCACTAATTACATAGATTGACTTATTTCCTAGTACCAGTTTGAACATAATAATTCTATCCCCTATTCACTTAATCTCAACTACGTCATGTTTCATAGTTTTGTCCACTAGAATACCAACTCCATTGCGATTCCTTTCCCAACTTGTATATCATAACTTGTGTCCTAAATTTTCAATCTCCTTTGCTTTCTCTCCTGTCCACTTGGTTTCCTGTAAGCATAAAATGTTAATTCTTCTTCTTATCATAACATCTACTAACTCCATAGATTTACCAATTAAAGAACCTATATTCTAACTACCTAAATGAATTTTCCTATCATGAGCTAGCTCTGCCCCTTGCACACATCCATGAATGTGCAAGGACTCCCTTGCATATTTTTCACTATATCCGGGGTCCGACATGGCGCATGGGCTCGCTTTTCCCCCCGCACCTGTCCATGAATGTGCGAAGACCCCCCTTGCCTATTTAACACTATACTCGGGGCTCGGCATAGCGCGTTGCACGTAGAGAACGCCCCAACAGATTCTATGTGAGTGAAATCCATGAGGCAGAATTAGAAACCTCCAGTCTTAAAGCGCTCTTTTTGTGCTGTTGTTTTTCTAGATTCCTTTACCAAAATGCTTCTACGTGTAAGGATAAAAAATAAAAAAGAAATGCCATTTTTTTTTCCTGTAATTGTTTATTAGTCAAACAAAAGGACCCTCAAAAGATGGACTCAAACCATACATCATAATATCATATAACTAGAAAATCAGCAAAGCAACTAGATAATTGGTACATTCAACAAGAGATAGCAAAGTTATAGTTCAAAGAAGGTAAAAGTAGTTACTTCTGAGTAACTTCCGCTCTCTGAATGCATAAGCTTCCCAGCATCCTCCTCCATATGAACCCTTGTGATGCCAAACCTCCTATGCCCACCTCCAAACTCCACTGGAAGATCAATATCAATGTACCCTCCACTCGCAATTGGAACATCAAACTGAGATATTTGGTACCCCTTTGGAAGGTCCGGATAAAAGTACTGTTTCCTATCAAACTTGGAGTTCAAAAACAGCTTACAATTCAGTGCAAGCCCCACTTTGATTGCAAACTCAATGACCTTTGAATTCAAAACTGGCAAAGCTCCAGGAAGGCCCATACAAACCGGGCAAATGCCGGAGTTTGGTGGGGCACCATAGCTGTAGGCACAGCTGCAAAAGGCCTTGGTTTGAGTTGAAAGCTGAACATGGGTTTCTATCCCAATGATTGCCTCGTAGTCCTTCAAGATTTTCTCATCAATCGTTTTGTAATTGGCGGGAGCTTTTTTCAATTCGGGAGTGGTAGTTTTAGTAATGGGCTTCTCTTGTGTGGCTGTTTGGGCTTGTGTGTTTTGCATTGTGCAATACAGAATTCCATTCTTACTTCTGAACAACGCTTTTGGGTGGAAACAAAAAGGGCGGGTTTGAAGGCTTCTGAAAATTGTGGAAGCCATTCTGTTGTGTAATTTATTCAATTGGGTGTCAGTCAAACTTTACAAAATCCGTCTCTGCAGAGTGCAAAGCAGTGTGAGAATTTGAGCCTAAATCAATACAAACAATAAGAAATGATGAACACCCAGATGATGATATATATTACAAAGCACAAAACTTTAAAGTTTAAACCGGTTAGAATACTTTCCGTGAGGCAGAAATCTTAAAATGGTTTATTTTGGATGTAAGAACTGATTTTCAAGAACACCCAGGAAGAATTTTAATGGAAAGAGGGAAATGAAAATGACAAGAATAAAAATTTGCAGGAACAGATGGTTAGTTAAAGCAGCAGAATTCCTTCAATGAACGGAAATAAAGAATAGAGAGAGAGAGAGAGAGGAAGAAATACAAAGAAAGAAACGATGTTGACGTACTTGGGAATAAATTAGAGCGGGGAGAGAGTAAGCGAAGCTGGTGAAGATGATGAGCGGCAAAGAGAGCCAAAGGAAAGAGCAGTCATCCATATTATCAGTTAGGCCTTTTTTTTTTTACATGAATGCCCCAAAAAATTTTATATCCCACAATTTAGCCTCTGAGCTAAAAATCGTCCGCTACTAATGATTTACGGAATTTTTGGGACTGTTGATTCCTTTCTTCTAATTCTGATTTCCTTTATTCTAAATCTATATCTATATTTATAGTTTATGGGGCCCTATTTATTTCTCCTATTTAAGTTTAGAATTCAAATTTTATTACAGAAAAAAACTATCAGAAATAGTCACATCTAACTTTTTTACTACAGTAAAAAGCTCTCACATAAAATCACATCTCAACTCAAATTAAAAACTCAAATCAGCGAACTAAATGGACCCTTAATAATCTTATTATTTTGCTCTATCTTGTTTCTCTCTTTTCCTCCGAGTTTTTTTAGGGTTTTATCAAGAAACTTCCTTCGTAACAACCCCCACCCACGCCCCCAAACTAAATTTGGAGTCCGACACCGCCATAGGATGGGTCGCCGTGCTCCGATCAAAGGTGAGAAGGTGAGGCATGGTTTGTGGGTGTTAATAGAGGTGACTCAAGACGGAAGGCTGAACATGTGTTGTTTGGGTGAGGGGGAGTTGGGATTGACGAAGAGCAATATTCACGAGATCCGTGTGAGAACGTCATGGTTGGAGGTGTCAAGATCCAGATCTGGCCAAATCTATGTGCGGAAGGTATGGTTGAAGGAAGCTTGATCCGGGGAATCTTAGGTGTGGTTGAAGAGTGAGCTAGGTTCATTGCTTCAGGAGGCAGGATCGAGTAAAGGATGGAGTCCTCATCGAATTTTTGGATAAGGTGTAGATCACCTAATGGAAATGGTTAAATGGTAGCTGTAGCAAGTGCCATCTTTTGTCGCGGTGTTATCTCCATCTTTTGTCATACGTCACATTTGCATTATAATAACGGATTCTAGTAAGTTATTTACTGATGGTTTGGGTTGTTTAGTCTGGTTAGAGTTTTCTCTATGCTATGTTGTTAATATTCTCTTTACGTGGGAGTTGCCCTCGTCGATTGTTTGTGGCTTAAAAAGAGTTTTAATTATGCTCTATTTTATTGTGCCGAATAGATCTTTTCTTATTAAGTTTCGGTATTTTTTTTTTTTTTTTACCTTTATACTATAATGTCCTCACTGATGATTCAAGTCTTTTGTTTAAGATGAATCTCCTCTATAATTAGGCCACTAGTATCTTGTGTAATCATTACATTTGCAATGAAATGTTTCCCTTTCAAAAAAAAAAAAAAAAAAACGACTCTTATAATAATACTCTTTTTATGAGTTTGCCACCGAACGCATTCTCTTCCTCTCCTACTCTTTACCCTTGTTCCCTACTTTACTTTTTTATCTTTTAAATATTTTACTTTATTATTTTTTTTTGTGAACTTTTTAAAAATAATTTTTTTTTCTTACTTTACTTTTATAGAAAGTAATTTCTTTCTATTTAGTTTTTTTTGAAATAATTTTTTTAAATGTGTCTCAACTTAATTATTTTTTTATTATTTTTTATTTTTACATTTTTTATTTTTCATATTTTTTAATTTTTTATTCTTCTTTTTTTATTTTATGAATTTTTTATAGTTTAATTTTTTTAGGTGTGTTGCTCTTTCCTAATTTTATTTTATTTTTTGTTATGTTTTATCTTATTTTACCAAGAGCTTTCTTATAGTTCATTTCTTTAATAGCTTTCTATACATACAGTCTTACATCTAACGTATATAAAAACATCTAAGTGGATTCAGTTCTTCTTTTTTTTTTTTTTTTTTTAAATAAATTATTCTTTTTCTCTTTTTAATTTTTTTTTTTTTTTTTTTTCTCTTTTCTCTTGCCTATTGTCTTTTTTTTCTGTAATATTCTTTGACAGTTTTTTTTTTTACAACATTCTTTTCTGAAATATTTTCTATTTCTTACTTTCTTTTAATTAAAATAATTCCTTTCAAATATATTGTTTCTTTTTTTTTTTGTCAAAAAATATTATATAACATTAAAGCTTTAAAAAAAAAAAAAAAAAAACTTTTCCTCTGTTTTTCTAAAACTTTTTATTTTTATTTTTTCTTCTTTTCTTTTATTTATTGATTTTTTTCCTAACAATCATTGACCGTTATATATATATATATATATATATATATATATATTTTTTACAATATCCTTCTTTTAAATGCTTTTTTTTCCTCACTTTCTTTTAATTAAAATAATTTCTTTTAAATGTCTCCATATTTAAGTTTTTTTTTTTTTGATAAAAACTCCTGTATAACCTTAAATGTTTTTCTAAAATATGTTTTCTCTTACTACAATTAATGAACTTAACTTCTAAGAAGGTAACGTATTTTGACGCCTGATTAAACTCATAAAATTATTCTCTATATACATAGCACGTAATTCAACTAGTACATAATAATAAAAAATAAAAAAATTCTTCTTCCACCATGCTATCACGTGATAAAATACCTCTCTCTTCCTTCCTTTTTCTATCTTCTTTATTTATTTAAAAAAATTATTTAGTCTCTTTTTCTCCTTTTATATTTAATTTTTATTTTTAATATGTTTTGACAGTTCATTTTTTTACAATAACTTTCTTTCAAATATTTTTTTCCTCACTTTCTTTAATTAAACAAACCCTTTCAAATATGTTTCTAAATAATTTTTTTAATAGAAAAACTAGTATGTAACTTTAATTCGTTTTCAAAGTATTTTTAAATACATTTTTTTTTCTTCTTGCTCTAATTAATGAACTTAACTTCTAAAGAAAATACATGTTTTAATGTGGAATTAAACTTACAAAGTTCTTACTCATATGGACTCTGTCCATGCAGGTTCGAATTCTACCGCTCACGCTGTTCACTGTCTTTCTTTAATTATTTGTGTTGTAAAATTCTGTTTCTCTTTCTTTCTTTTTTTTTTTTTTTTTTTAACGAAAATTATATCAGTTGGTCCATATTTTAAGAGCATAAATAAGAAAACATATTCTTTTTTTTTTCTTTTTCTAAATAAGTAATTGTATTCCAAATTAAAAAGATACAAACACTAATATTTTATTTAACATCAAGCTTGCCAAAGTTGAAGAGATTTCCTTTATGTTATTTGATTAAGCGGATCCCCAATAGTGAAATTAACCTCGTTTAAGACATTGTAACAAGAATAGCACAATAAAAGTAGTACAGCTAAATTTTCATGTAAAATCATGGATAGAAAAGTTATGTTCTACAGCTTCTCCAAGATATTCTTCCTAGAAACGACAACACTTAACAAACGACTCCATCCTATAAAAACGACAGCATCATTTACAAACTACAGCATTCTTCAAATATGTAGAATGACACTACAAAGAACAAGAAGCTTTAACAGGAAACGCATCACAAAAGGAAAAAGAATAATTACGAAAAGAACAGTTAATTCTTCAAGATATCCATAGAAGAAGCTTCCACAAAAGGAGTTTTGCAATCATTCATTCAAAGTTTGCATATTCTACACATATTTGCTTTCAAAACTCATCAAAACGACAATTAAAAAAAAAAGAAAGAAATTAAAACTGAAATATGAATATCTACATAAGCTTGTAGAAGCAACTTCCATCAACAAGAAGGAACTGATATCCTTTTCCACACTGACACGTGAAGTGAATGTTTAGGTAGTTCCCATTTCTCTCCACACTAAGTGACTCCTCCAATTCTCTTTCAGTACCCTGCCAAAATTAACATCAATGAAAAACGACGTCAAAACAAAGTTTACTACTTCCTTAAACGACCAAAACTTTTGAGTCAAATTCAAAATAAATAAATGAAAAATGAAAATTTTTGAGACTCGAAACAAACCGGACCTTAGTGGGGTTGATCTCTTTGTCGTTACTGTGATATGTTGTCGTTTCGACGACTCCATTTTCTTCCTCGGACCTGAGTGATTCAGTTTGGTCATCTGATTCATGTTCAACTCCCACGAATTCTTCCATCCACATGTTAATCACCTTCCAACAATTCCTTATCTTTGTCAGATTCTGCACCCCAAAAAAAAAAAAAAAAAAAAAAACCAATTTATTAAAAAAAATAAAGCAACGATATATATACATCATATTCTGATGAAAATAAGAAAAATCAAGAACAAACCGTGTAATAATCAACCAACAGAAAATGAGAAAGTATCAATGAAACTAAAGAAAATGAGATTCTATTTTTTTAAAAGGTAAATGAGATTATATTCGAGACAAAAGAATAATGTAACAATTATAACAAAAAGAGAAAGTAGCCCAGATGATGAGAACATAAAGCAACAACCTACCATATCATATTCTGATGCAAAAAAAAAAATAAAGAACTTCTGAATCTCTCATATCATGTAATGGCGAAGAATGATAATTAAAAAGAAAAAGAAAAAAGAAAAAAAAGAAAGAAAGAAAGAAAGAATCCCAGATGAATGAACATAAATCAAATCAAGAAAGTAATTTTAATTGCAGAGATTGTAATATTGACCATTTTAATCAAGAAAGTAATTTCAATCAAACGAAAGAGAAGAAATCACGTTTGCTTACCTTTGAATTGTCAGTCTGGTCAAACACATTGGAGCTAGAGGTTCTCGAGAGCGATTTCTCCGGGGACGGAATCGGAATGGGAGCGGAGATGGATCGCCGGAGCGGCGGCGGCCGAGGAGGCAGAGCGGCGGCCGAGCGGGGGGTGGTGGAGTCCGAATTGGGCGTGGTCTTGGCCGCCGGAGACGCGTTCGACGAAATGCTCAAGCCCGAGCCGGAATCTGGAGCTAGAGAAGGAGGTCCGGAGATGGTGCGGCGGAGGAGAGGGTAAGCAGTGGTGGTGGTAGAGTCGTCAAGAATGAGCTTCTTGGGCTTGGGTTGTTGGGAGTCGGTGGACGTCGGCGATGGCCGTTTGAGGGGATTGCCGTTGCCTGCGCCGGCGCCGGAGAAGCCGCACTTGGCACAAGGAGAGGAGTGGGGTTCGAGGCGGAGGACCGAGAAGTCCGGGGGCTCCGTAGAGTATTGCGGAGGAGATTCGAGAAGGTTTTGCTGAAGCACGTCTTGTTTCTGAATGAGCTGTTTATCTGCCATTCTTGTCTGATTGCCTCAAAGTTTCTTTCTTTCTGTCTTTCTCTCTCTCTTTCTCTGGTTTTTCGTTTTCTTTGCCTCTCTCGCTTTCTCTCTCTAGAAAGTGTTTGTCTCTCTCTCTCTCTCTCTCTCTGTTAAGTAAATAGTGAGCGAATGGGAAGGAGTGGTGAAGAGGGGGTTTATATATAGCGTTGGAAGAGAAAGGAATGATCTTGGAATTCTTTATGGAGATGGTATTGGAGGGAAAGCTAAAGGAAAGTCTATGGTAGTGACTATAAGATGGGTATTGTCTATATGTACATTTATAAGCCGTTAGATTAGTTTTTGTTGGATGCAAGTTTAATTATTGGACAAAATTACGTATATAACCATCTATTTTTGTTGTCTTTACATTTATGCCACTCAAATTTATGTCTGTTATCTTCACATTTATGTCAATTAAACATAAGCTTGTGTCATTTATGATTAGTTTACAGGGATAACAACAAAGACTGTTTTTTTTTTTTTTTTTTTTTTTTTTTTGGGAGGTTAATTTTGAGAAATGACTGCAGTTTTTTAAAACATGATAAATGACGCACCTTTTGAATCTGTTTTTTTTTTTTTTTTTTTTTTCACGGTCAATCACTTATTAATTGTAGTCTATTAATTATTGACTGCTAATTGCGGACTTACAATCTTTCAGTGATTAACAATCGATTTTGCCTTTCGGGGGTTTTTTTTTTTTCAGTGACTAACTGATTGTAATCTGATTTTACCTTTTGT
Organism: Morus alba; assembly: GCA_012066045.3. NCBI lineage: Eukaryota > Viridiplantae > Streptophyta > Magnoliopsida > Rosales > Moraceae > Morus > Morus alba. The sequence continues at coordinate 11,173,254 of CP050225.2, read as the reverse complement.
TTTGTTTTGTTTTTTTTTTTTTTTTTTTTTTTTTTTTTTTTTTGTTTTCCTCATGATTTATCATTAACCATAGTCTCTAACTGATTGATTAAAGGATATTTTAACCTCCGTCTATCATTAATTAATTTTAGTCTGTCATTAATTGACCGAGATCTGACTGATTGAGTAAAAAAAGGCCATTGTCTTAATATTGAAAAAGATGATTTATCTACTTAAATAAGGATTAAATTGTTTTTATTATGACATATCAATGTATAAAATGTTAGTTGTATGTTAAGGGCATTTTTTATTTTCTAATATTATGAGTCGAGGCATTATGTTAAACTAGCCTCACTTTCAGCTTCATTCTCACTTGAAATTGAAGCTAACATTGATTCAAACATTCAATCGTTTCATTTCATCAAGCATTGAAGCCTTGTTCATTATTCTGTTATTGGATGGGAAAAAACATGGGATATCCTTTAATTTTTAACTAACTATATTAGTTGAACTTTTCGATTTTAGACAACTTCTTTAAAATTTTTAATTTTGAATATTTATCCTTTAAACTTTCTAAATTATTTTAATGTGTTTTATTTTCTTAAATAGCCATTAAATTGAGGATTTGAATTCAAAACAAACGGAAATAAGGCTTAAACTAGATTTAAAATTTTTGTTGGACATTAGATTTTTTTTTGTCCTTGTATGAGACGCATGTGGACTTTCCCTCACTATACTAACGGGAAGCTTAGCAAAATGGGATGCATTACAATAATTTAGAAAGCTTAGGGAATAAATTACTATAATTTCAAGTTTGAGGGATAAGTTCAAAAAAAATTAAAAAGTTTAGGAGGCAAAAAACACAACTTTTACAAAGCAAATGATCCAAGACTATGCACAAGTGAGCAGAAAGAAAAGCTACAAGTAAAAGAGGTCAAGCAGGGATGTCGCAATTATGGTTTAGTTGAATGAATTCATGAGTGCCGTTGAATTATTTTCTCTCTGAAATTTGTCTTTGTAATCAGTTTTGTCACCTACCGAATGTCTGATGACAAGCTGACCACCACAAACAATGTCCATGGTAGCTGCAACATAATAAGGCCTCGTTCACTTCGCGGATTCGAGTTTTCAATTCGAGTTGAGATGTGATATTTTCTGGCTTTTTATTGTAGCAGAAAAAGTTAAATTTGACATTTTTTGAGAACTTTTTACTGTAGAAACCTAAAGCTGAAAACTCGAATCAGTGAAGTGAACGAGACCTAGGTGAGTCGAAGAAATCCACAAAAAGAACTGATCCCACCGATCCCATCACTATCAACAAGGAAAAGTGCCTCACCCTTGAGCCACCACCTTATAAGGATTCTGAAGTTATTACGACCTTAAAATAGTGACCGTGATTATTAGAGTTTGATTTAAAGATTAATTTAATTAAATTAGGTAAATTAACAAAAAAATCATGAAAATAAAAATAAAATATATAAATATAAAAGTATATTACTCTAAAATCTTTATTTTATAAATATTATCAAAACAATCCATAAATTTAAACTTTACACAATTCTAGAACAATGTTAACTAATATAGTTTATATACAAATATACAGTACATCACATAATTTAAAAATAAATTGCAAATTTAAAGTAGCACGAATCATTTCTAAGTTGGAGCCTTCAGTCCAAAGACGTCATCTTACCACACAGCAAGACAAGTTGCTAACTCTTGAGGAAAAAAACCATTTAAAAATGAAGGCGAACCGAATGCTCAGTAGAAAGGTAACTAGGGTACGACAACAAAATAAGAACAAAGATGATAGTTACAATAATCAAGATATCAATTTAAAACCATAACACATGTAAGAGAAATCGGCTCAAACCTATGAGTCTTAGCAAATACTATTAAATGCAGAATGGGGTCGATAATCAAGTATCTCAAAACTCCTTTAAAGTGGTATATCGTTCTCAAATTCATTTCAAAGTGACAGGACATCAATCACCCGTATAATCCACAAATACTAGGAATTTGTATTTCTATTTAAACACTAGAACACCCAAGAGCAACAAAAAAAGAAGAAATATAAAGATCATATGCAGGTAGTTTGAAATGCTCTTTCAAAGTACCGATACATCATCTAGTGTAAGTGCAAAACCATTTCACCACCCACACTGTGGAGTGACCCGTATGGGTTTTGAGACCTGCCCCTAAGGATTTGATCTCCATATCTCAATCTCTATGGCCATCATGCTGAATAAACTATCTAAACGCTCACATGAATAGCGTTTACAAACTTACATATATTGTGCTTGAATTATTTCAATTCGAGACTTAATCTTTTTTCTAAAATTTACTTATGAGAACCATAATTCACAAAAGTCAGGTTTTTGAAAGATTTTCTATATATATGATCTCTACACACACACACACACACACACACACACACACACACATATATATTCATATTCTTTTTTGAGAATCGTTTAAAAATCTAAACATCGGCGAAACTAACCTTTCACCGAGAAACAAAAATCCATAAAGTATGTTAAAATAAAAGGAGAGATATGCAACCTCATGCTCAAATGATATCAAAACTAAAGAAATATGACAAACTTTGGCTTAAAATTGAATTTTCAAAAGATTTGGGAGAAATTAGTTGTCATTGGCCGGCCGGTGATAGTGAAATACAACAACATCGGTCGACTGATGGAGTGTAGACTGGTGGATGTAGTCCAGTTGACCAGTGCGGCTGACCTGGGGCTATTCTTTAGATTATGAACAGCTCGCTGATTGGCGAGGAAAAATGCCAAAAACTTGGATTTTGGGTTTGATTTCAGAATGAACTCATGGAAGTCACTTTAACTAGTTTCCAAATACCAAATTATGATTAGAAACCTAAAACCTACATGTAATTCACCATATTTCATCAAAACTTAAGTTCAATACCATAAACCATCAAGAATATCAATTTCTAAAACTCAACCCTCTAAAATTCAAAAATTTGAACCAAATTCAAAGAAATTCCATGATATCTAGACATGTTCTTCAATTTCCTTTCATCTATCCCAAATTTAGGCTCAAGTAAAAGAGGAATCCAAATTTAAATTCAAGAGGAGACGAGGAAGTAAACCAACCTCATAAATTGAAGCACTTTCCTTAAAATTTCTTGAGGGCTTTGCATCTTGACGTTGTCCTCAATGTTTTAAGGTGGGTGGTGTTGACCACCACCATCAGAAATGGCGGCTCACGACGTGGACGGTAGTGGAACTCCAGCGAGCTACTGAGCGTGATGGATTCCATAGGCAATATGGGTGTCACTCGTTCTCCTCTTCGTTGTGAACTCATAGAAACAAGAATCTATCAATTCCGATCAAGAACGAGTGAGTTATTGAATTTTAAAATTAGAAAAAAAAAATTTTGAGAGAGAGAGAGAGTGTGTGTTCGGATAAACAGAGAGAGATCCATGATAAAGAGAGGGAGAGAAAGAAAGAAGAAGAGAAAGAAAAAGTAAAGATAGGCTCGGACTTTCTGTGGAAATTTGATAATTACACTTTAAAGCGTAATCTAACTAAAATATGAAGCGGTCTATTTCTGTTCTGAAGAATTAATTACCAATACCTCAAATTGATGGAGGGATTAAAACATAAATTTTAAAAAACAAATATTTTAAAAGAAAAAAGTCTTTTATGTGATAATTATAATTGAAAATTTATCACTAATTTTAGATTAATTAACATTAATAACTGAATTAAATTAATTAATCTCAATTAATGTGATTGAGTGTTACAATTTTACCCCCTTAAAGTAATTCTGTCCTTGGAATTAGAATAAAACACATGATTACTCCACAATCACGCCTTCTACATGTAAACGGGACAAATTCTCATCTCTATACACATGTCCAAACAATTGACTTCTAACACGAAGTGTTATACGAGGTTGCAGAATAAATGAACAAGAATCATCATAGACATGTCTCTTACACAGCGCCCAATGAGTTGTAGATTTTCAATATCTAACCGAGCACCTCAAGCTAAGTTCTTAGAGAAGCTCTCCATTTAATCAGACTCGGATTATCTAAAAAGATTCATTCAACTTACTCAGTCCTTTAATCTCATACCTAGGCTGATTTAACGTCCTTTATGAAAACACATGCAAACCGTATAACGTGCCTCCAAAGGGTGAAAAATAAATTTCTAATGAAAATAGACATCTAGGGCTTTCCAACGAGCTATTACATGCCCTAATTTAAATTTTCTAAGCCTTTCAAACACATCTATTGAAGAAATTAAAATTCTGAAATTTCAACCTTTCAAGGCGTTCGAAAAGTTTCTAAGTAAAACTTCAACCCCACATAACTCGGCCTACAAAACTCCAAATGGAGTGATTCCAAGTGCTACATATCACTAATAGACTAATTGGTTTAGGTGGTTTAGGTGCAAGCAATCACAGTTCTATTAGTTAGGGTTCAAATTCATACTTTTTGTGTTATGCCAAAAATGCGGTTTTGACCTTTTTGACAGAAATAATCACAAAACGTTCCACATAACTCTAAAGGGTATCATTACAGTTTTTGAATAAAGTAGACACCTAGCGCTTCGAAAATGAGCTCTCTATGTACCTTAAAAATAGTTTTCAAGAAATCAAAATTTTAATTTTCCTAATTTTGACAGCTTTTGAGAAGTTTCTACATGAAACTTCCAATGCGCACAACTTGGGCTATGGGTATCTAATTAGGATGGTTTTCAAGGCTAGGCGAAGCTTATAACGTATACTAAATGGTTTTAAACTCAGTGTGAGTGCTACAACTATAGTTTGAAATTTAGGTCTCTAGTTTATGAGTTTCTAGTTTTTATTCAAGATGCAAACTTAACACATATTAGTAAAACATGCACAACTTATTTCACGGGGCTCCTAAATTGATATCTCCAGCTCCTATAGGAACTAGACACATAGGCCTTGATTCGGTATACTACGTGCAAGGTTTGAACCTGATAAGGCCCTAAAAAACACATAGCAAAAAATCAAAACGGCCTGTATTTCCTGCATAATTTCTAATATTCTAAGTTGCATTACTCAGGCTACGGGCATCTGCTTGGGGAAATCCTTATGGCTACATGATGCCACATGTATTAGGTGACTTCAAGGTTGGTTTTTAATACAACATCTACAGTTTGACATTAGTTTTAGAAAACATCCAAAATGATGTTCATACTCATCATTAGAACTACTCGATCTAATTCCTTCAACCTTTAACATCTAAGGGTTTATAAGTTAATAGCTCTTATGAAATTGACATGTCTATCTACGGTGGGCAAACCCAACATCTCACACCCAAGGGGACTCTCCCAATTGCTAAAGAATTTCATTAAAACCTCATTTCAAAATATAAATCAAGAACAAGAATGCCACACACATGATGGGGAAGAAGACGAATGCGATGGTTCATTGGGATAAGCGTCCTTGAACCTATGAGCTAGGACTAGCTACACTTTTACTATGAAGGTCACACTTGACAAGCAATGGAAGGAACATCCATCTCATGGCTCAGCTAGCGACATCAAAATATTAGTTGAAGAGAAAACATCTTCATTGACATGAAAAGCGGGCTTATGACATTGGTACGGTATACTTCGATGGTTACAATCAATCAATCAATCAATGAGAAATAAATGAACTCTAATCTCAATAAGATATGACCACTCATCTCATTCGAGTCTCTACTAGTTTTAGAATTATAGAATGAAACGCGAAAACACCTTTTCATCCAGGAATCTCATATCCAATATATCATGCATTCCAACTAAAAGTCAATCAACAACATAAACTTTCAACCGTTGAAATAGAGGCACCCAATTCTGAAGATGAATGAACACAAGGACATCAATCAACGAGTTAAAATCTAAGAAGTCGATGATTTTTTTTTTTTTTCCAAAACCAAACTTGACCCTAAGTCGAATAGATATAAAATTAATAACAATTAGACCTTCAAAACCTGGCAAACTTAATGAAGATTTTCAAAGTCAACATTAACTACAAATGTCTCACCAATGAAAACATTACACTAAAAAGGAAATAAGTGGTGTGTTCAATTCCAGAAGTGAGTTAAAGATAACACTAAACTCGGAAACAAAATGGCAGAGTTCATAATAGTATTAATGTCTAGAGTTAGTTTCTTACAATGACACGTTTTTGGATTAACAAAGAAATCACCGGAACTAACATTTGAAATGAGAAAGAATTTTGATTTTTGAATGACAGAGGGTTGTGACAGAAAGATGATATGAGTTGAAACACCAATAATAAATAAAAGGACCAACTCCTAATCAAAACAAATTAAGAACAAAACTCAAAATTTTGGATCCTGGAACTTGTGGGTTATAACCAACCATGCTTCCAAGCAAAAATCGAATATAATAAATGTCAAGGGTAAGCGTCAATCTCACGATGCAGTCTGTAACAACCATCATTGTCAATTGTAGAAAGAATGAAATCTCACCAGCACAAGAAAACTCATGAAGTAAACGCTCTTGAACAAATCACCCTCAAGAAATAGAGAAATGCATTAGCAAATCGGGACAAATAGCTAGGACATAAACTAGAGATCACAAGACTAAACTTGTGCATCGATCAAATTAAGAAAAGTAAAACAGGGAGGGAGGAAACTTTGATGGTAAAAACCGCTAGATTCCAAGTTGTCGCTCTCCATCGACTTAAACCTCTACGATATGCGCGTGAGAGGTAAAAGGGGCCAATACCGAGAATTTAACTATACAAAAGTCAAAACAAATATTGTCTCAAAATTGAAATCTTCATGAAAGTTCCAAAGTCAATACTGACTTTGAATTTAGGAACTGACAAGAGTCATTAGCACTTGTGGAAACAAATCGATAAACATTGGTCAAAACTTCACGACAGTTTCAAAGTCAAGCTTTGACTTTAAGCTTCATATCAATAAACATCGATATTAGAAACATGGATTCCATCCAACAAAGTGCTATAAGAAAATGAAACAAACTCTAACTGTATCATGTATCAACTAGTATTGAGCAACACGTCCTGACACAAAACTATTAAAATAACAACAAAACTCAGTAGAAAACTCACACAGGCTTAATTTCGTTCGAATCTGAAGCCGTGCTTTGATACGATGATCTGTCATGACCCTAAATGAGGCACCGTGATTATTGGAGTTTCTTTTAAAGATTAACTTAATTAAACTGGGTTAATTAATTAAATTTTTTAAAAATAAAAATATATATATAAATACCAAAATATATTGCACCAATCATTCTTTTACAAATATTATCAAAAAAATTCATAAATTTAAACTTTACACAATTCTAGGACAATACCGAATAATACAGTTTATATACAAACATACAGTGCATCATAGAATTAAAAAAAAAAAAAAAAACTACAAATTCAAAGTAGCACGAACCACTTCTAAGCTGGAGCCTTTAGTCCAAAGATGTCATCTTACCACACAGCAAGGCAAGCTGCTAAATCTGGAGGGGGAAAAATATTTAAAAACAGGGGTGAGTCGAATGCTCAGTCAAAGTAATAGGGTACGACAACAAAATAAGAACAAAGATGATAGTTACAATAGCGAAGATATCAATTTAAAACCATAACACATGTAAGAGAAATCATCTCAAACTTGTGAGTCTTAGTAGATGCCATCAAAAGTGGAATGGGGTCGATAATCAAGTATCTCAAAACTCCTTTAAAATGCTATATCGTTCTCAAATTCATTCAAAGTGACAGGACATCAATCACCCTTATAATCCACAAATACTTGGTATTTGTATTTATGTCTAAACGCTAGAACACCCAAGAGCAAGAAAAATTAGAAGAGATATAAAGATCATATGCTGATAGTTTGAAATACTCTTTCAAAGTACCGAGACATCATCTAGTGTAAGTGCAAAGCCATTTCACCACCCATTGCGAAGCGACCATACGGGTTTCGGGACATACCCCTAAGGATACGATCTTTATATCCCAATCTCTATGGCCATCATGCTGAATAAACTATCTAAACGCTTACATTGATAGCGTTTACAAACTTACATATATCGTGCTCGAATTATTTCAATTCGAGACTTAATCTCTTTCTAAAATTTACTTCTGAGAACCATAATTCATGAAAGTCGGGTTTCTAGAAGATTTTCTATATATATATATATATATTCATATTCTTTTTTGAGAATCGTTTAAAAATCTCAACATCAGCATCAAGAAACAAAAATCCATGAAGTATGTCCAAAAAAAAGGAGCGGAATGCAACCTCACGCTCAAATGAGGTCAAAACTCAAGAAATATGGTAAACTTTGGCTTACAATTGAATTTTCAAAAGATTTGGGCGGAATTAGTTGTCATCGGTCGACTGGTGGTGTGTAGTCTGGTCGCGCGCACTAGGCTGTTCTTCAGGTCATGAACAACTAGTCGATTGGCGAGAAAAAATGCCAAAAACCTC